>CM052883.1:92043004-92125056 GCA_028534135.1 Potos flavus
GGAGGGGAGGGGGTGGGGAGTTGGGGGAGCCTGGTGGTGGGTATGGAGGAGGGCACGTATTGCATGGAGCACTGGGTGTGGTGCATGAGCAATGAATCTTGTAACACTGAAAAAATAAAATAAAAGTATTTGGGAAAAAAAAACAATTGCCAACCATAATAAATAAATAAATATTTCATTTATTTGAGAGCGAGAGACAGAGATAATAAGAGAGATGGGAGCGAGGAGGAGAATGGAGGAGAGGGAGAAGCAGTCTCCCCTCAGAGTAGGGAGCCCAACTTGGGACTCGATCCCAGGACCCTGGAATCATGACCTGAGCCAAAGGCAAATGCTTAACTGACTGAGCCACCCAGGTGCCCCATCAATTGCCATTTGTATTTTTTTTTTCTGTCTTTATCAATTTTTTGGCTGGACTGATCTGTTGGTCTGGCATTGTGCCAGCATCACCACAACCAACTAAAGTGATTTTGACAGATAGGAAACTAAGGAATCAAAATTAAGTAGAAAAATCTAGAAACTCCGATTCCATTGGCAACTCCACTAGGATGTGAGCATCAGTTTAGACAGGTCACATTAGATTTCTAAGACACAAGGGAAGATGACTTCTCCTCACTACGGCTCATTGTCTAAAGTGACGATTCTTCTTCTTTAGCCAGCCTGGTTTCTCTACTCTTCTCTGAGCATAATATGCTTGTTATCACTGTCATGTCTTTGCTTCTATATTTTGCCTCCTCTTGAACTGAAACAAGCATCAAGTGAGTACCTGATATGTGCCAGGCACAGCACTAGTCTCTTTCATATACAGGTCTTGTTGAATACTCTCAATTATTTTGTGAGGTAGTTATCTTTATCTCTCTTAATAAATGAGGAAACTGAATATCAAAGAGTTCTAAATGATTTTTTTTTTTATATGGCTAACAAATGGCGGGGCTGGTTTCAAAGCAGTTTTTACCTCAATGTCCGTGTAATTTTCAACGTATCACAATGACCTCTTCTCTCACTTCAGAAAATTCTACCAAGAAGTCAAAGCACAGATCAAGTCTTGTTCCTTCAGGACTTCCAAGTCTTCCCGCATTTATTGAGTCCAAACTTGTCCCTTCCCTACAATTCTACTTTGCAAATAAATGTCCTCATTATGGAATTTAGGCAAATAATGTGCAACAATTCAACGAATTTCATATGTGCATGTTCTCAATGTTTAACTCAATTTAAAATTCATTAGAATAAAGCAAGAGCCTTGCTTGTTTGTGCTTAACCTCTCGTTGCTGAATAAATCACTTCCATTTTCAGGAAAATTTCTATGTGGAGAGAGAGAGATTGGACAGGATGGATGCTTATACCTGCTTAGGGTAAAAAGAGAAAACAAACCGAGAAAAAGATGAATGAAGTGGAACAGGCTGCACTCTAGGATTTTAGCCTACATCTTCCAACTCAGTGTTCAAGATGCTTTCCACTATACCATGTTGCCCACATGGTTGGGTTCTATAACATGTATTTTATTGTTTAAAGCAGGAAAGTTCTCTGATTTGTCCTCAGTTCCCAAATTGCCCAACAAAAATATGTATTGAAAAGAAAACTTCTAGATTTGCTATACATCACTTGTGAAAAATCGTTCAAGAAATAATTCCTCAACTCATTCAGTCTCATTAGTTTTCTCCTTTGAGGGACGGAAAAATGGATCTTTCTAGCAAAAATCAAATTTGTGCATGACAGCCAGTTGAGCTCAGAGGTCAAAGGATGAATTTGGACTGCTTCAGTGCATTCCCATCCGTTCAATCTTTTGTCATGCTTGCACAGCAGGTAGGATTTGAAAGAGAATCTGCCCTTGTCTACAGGAAATTTTTTTTTTTTAAATGACTGAAAATAATCAGACCTTTGCTTGAGAGCAGCCACAGCCAATGCCGCTTCCCAGGGCTCAAGTAAACCTCTGTTAATACTTAGGATTGGCAAAATATTTAAAAAGTAATTTTCATGGCCCAGGATAGGTCTAATATGGTGGAGTTGTGTGATTATATTTGAGGATGGGATAAGAGGATAGGAGAAGCAGGAAAGAATTTTTCAAGGCAAAGCCTCAAAAAAGATCGAACTCTTCCAAAAATGCACAAAAGGGAACACAGACAGGTAAGTCCAAAGCCAATGTCACTAAACACCAATATCCCTGTGAAGCTCAAAGTCCCAATGACTTTACTAGTGCTATTTCAATTTTAGATCCCAAGCTTGTTTTCCTAAGGCTGAGTAAAAAGTAAAGAACAAGGGTCAGAAATAGGAATAAGCATTTGAAATGAAAATCAAAAGCAGAAACCTCCAACTGACTCTTGTCCTAATTCACTTTTTAAAAAACTCTGTTTCCATGTATACGATGCACTTAGGTTTAGGAAGAAAATGGCTTGGCAGATTCAGAAAAGCTGGTGGTATCAAATGACTGCCTATTTTCCAAGCCCCAGACTTCAAAGTCAGAGCAGTGTTTTCTATTGGGACTGTGAAATGCAGGTGTTACAAAAGCATAGGGAGGATCTCATCACCTTGCGGCACATGCACTTTTATGATTTATTACATATTAATGATGTTTACATCCAAAGAAGTAAAATACATGGTCAGATTTATTTTTGAGATTGTGGTCTTCCATTTTGTGGTAGGCCATACCTTCTTCCTCTCTTTACATTAGATAGGGTCCTGCTCTCAAGAGTTTTCAACTGCTAGCGCCTTCAAAACAATTCTTTGCTGAGCAAAGCAGTCTTCAAAAGATTTCACCTCTGTTTACACATCTGCTGGTCCCTTCTTTCACAGGACCCCAGGGCTTAGCCTCTTGGCTGAAGAATGTGTCCTGTACCTCAGGAAGGAAGCCACGAAAACATCCCCAACCATTTCTGCAACAAGACTCTTAGAGTCTTCTGCACTGGGGAGTGAGACAAATAAAAGCAGTTTTGCAACCTGAAGAATTTTAATCCAGGATCTGCTGCCAAGGAGGGGAGAGAGTTTTAAGTATCAGTAGACTGGAAAAATAATTTAGATCCCGAGATAATACTTATGTGATAAGGGAGAGAGTTGAGCATGACAGTTTTGTTAACAGTCACAAATCCTAGAAGAATATAAAGTATTCTTCAAAGATTATATTAAAAGAAACCTAAATGGAACTGTAATTTCATAATGAGATGTTATTTTTTAAAGTGGAAATGTTTCTTTTTTATTCAATGAAATGCCTTTTTCCTATTATAATTATAAACATTTAATTTGGGGAAACAGTCTTACTTTGATGGGAACCTCCAAATGTTTAATATTTCATATCTCCAGGAGATAAAACTCGAAATCTAATCAGATCACTTGTACAACTCAGTGCTCAGAAGCTCTGAACTAGATATCCATTTCTCTTTTGGTCTTGTGATACTATCTCAAATTTTGCAACCTATTGGCTGGCTACATTGGAGAAGTAATCTATCAATACCCCTGATATAAGACTGGGAAACAAGGGGGAAAAAATGCATTGAAAATAAAATGAAAATGAGAAGTAACTAAAGTTGTTACTCCCACAACTGGTCTTGAGGATCTGTTTATATCTTGATTCCACAACATCCTTTTCCACTATCTGTTCCCTTTTCTTCAGCATCTCAGTAGGTTGGGGTCTCTTCCTAGTGAGTGACTCAGACTTTAATCGATGAGGGTTACAGACATTGAAGATTCTTGACTGTGTAAAGTGGGCGTGGCACAAGAAAGTCCACGGAAGGTCACCTCGGATCACGTCTTACTTCTCTCTGCTCTCACTGTACAGTTTTTCGATGATCACAGTCAGTCACCTCAACCCACAGTAATATCCTTTGTGCCCATTTATGCTGTCTCCGGAAGATCGCAAACTGGCCAAAAAGCTGACTGAACTTCCAGTTAAGTGGAATCATCGGTGGTCCTCTGCTGAAAGTGTTCTCCTTTAGGTAATCAAAAACAAAGAGTCACATATAGACTGCCTAATGAGGAACAGAAGCCCTGTGAATTACAAGATTAGATCAACCTGGGTCACACAATCACTTTTGAACTAATGTGTCTGTTGCCTTTTTCTGAGAGATGTACATTTAGTATTTTTGTGTATCTATTTTTAAGCGCTGTTCCCACATCCCCTACCCTCTCCCTCGCTCCTCCACCCCCTCTTCCCATGTGTTAGTCAGGATCAGTTTTAGAACAGAGTCAATACGAGTGGAATAGGACAGGGAGGGAGTTATGGGATTAAAGGTCTAGAACAGAAGGTGATAAACTCATTATCTGTTGGTAGTAGGTTCACAAACAAATGTCTACTGTCAGAAGAGCTAGATGATAAGCAGAGGAGAATGAGGCCAAACCGGAAACTGTCAAGCAAACTGTGCCTGCCCATCACTGCATGTGACCTCAAAAAGATTTCAGAGCAGAGTGACTGCTACTTCATTTCTGCTTTCCAAATTTGATTAAGATCATTTTTAGTTGGGGCGCCTGGGTGGCTCTGTGGGTTAAAGCCTCTGCCTTCAGCTCAGGTCATGATCTCAGGGTCCTGGGATTGAGTCCCACATCGGGCTCTCTGCTCGGCGGGGAGCCTGCTTCCCCCTCTCTCTCTGCCTACTTGTGATCTCTCTCTCTATATCAAATAAATAAATAAAATCTTTAAAAAAAATCATCTTTTGTTAAATACTAAACTAGAATCACGTATTCCCAGATTAGCCAAATTGTCACAGCTCAGTCCACTATACTGGGTATCTATATTTGTGTCTGTGTGTGTAAAATTATTATAAAATTAGATTAGTATGGTAATTATAGCTTTGTATATATCTTTATTTTAACACTTAAATTATGAGCATTTGTCCATGCCATCAAGTTCAAAATGAATCTACCAAAAAAAAAAAAAAAAACAAGAAAAGGCACACTGGAGCAGAGAAGTGAAAGTAACATTTTAATTGTCCCTTGATGGATGGGGGAAAAATGTAAAACAGAAGGTGGCATTCAGCAGAGAAAATAACATAAACAAAGAATGAGGAGAATGCATAATGTTTTTAGGGAACAGCTAGTAGCTTGCAGTAGACAAAATACAGGGTAAATACAATATTTAGAGACATGATAGAAAAATAGATTCAACTAGATTGAGACTGACCTTAAACTCATGTTGGAGAGTTTAGACTTAATGCTATGGACAATGGGGAGCCAATTAATATTTTTAAGCTTGGGAGTGGCAGTGAGGTTTGCTTTTTTGACAAATCACTCATGAGGAAATCTCGGAACTGGATTAGAGAGGCCCTGGGAGTAGAGCAGAGGGAACTGTTAAGAGATAATTGGAAGCGTTCTGGAAAGACACAATTCAGAATTAAGTAGGGCAGGGACTATGAGAAATGAGATAAAAGGAGAAATTTGAAATTCACAATGGTGGCCAAATCAATGAGTTCATGACTAAATATGGAGACTGGGGCATAAAAATGTGTTAATGTTGATTTTGAGTAGTCTATCTTGGGCAGATGTACGGAGGGTAAAGCTAATTTAAATTCATACTAAAGGCATTTTAGGCTTGAAATAGAGTGAGCATTACACAATATAGCCAGAATTGTTCCAGTGGTCTTCGAGGGAGTCCCCGTAAAGCTGACCATCAACTGCTTAAAGTAGTGGTTTCCAGACATAGTGGATCATCCAAATCCTGGGATGAGGAATGGAGGGATTGAAGGGATAGAGGGGAGGAGGCATGGCTTTAAAATACATCACATATCAGTTTATATTCCAGACAATCCCAAATCAGATTCTGGAGAGAGATGGTCAAGAGATCTGTACTTCGAAGTTCTCCCAGTGATTCTGATAGTCTGCCAAGTTCGTGAGCTTGACTGTGGATCAACTTCAAGTTGTGGATCAACTTCAAGAGTACCAATCACAACACAGTTTTTGTGAATGCCAAGTGCACAATGAACACAGCACTAAACAGTGGCCCTGTTTATGAAGAACCAAGAATCTTCTTCTTCCTCTTTTTTTAATATTTTATTTATTTATTTGAGAGAGAGTGCACAAGCAAGTGGGGGGAGAGGCAGAGGGAGAAGCAGACTCCCTGCTGAGCAGGGAGCCCCACCGAGGACTCCATCCCAGGACCCTGGGATCATGTGCTAAGCTAAAGGAAGATCCTTAACTGACTGAGACACCCAGGCGCCCCCTCCCCCACCAGAGGCTTCTTAATGACAAAATCTGATTTTAGGAAGATCACAAATGGAGCAGAATGTAAATAAGCAAAAACAATCCCAGATTAAAGTAATAAAAACATAAATTTTTCTAAGGATGATCATAAGGCAGGCCACAAGATACTGAAATAGTAACAGTAGCATAGCTGTTGTGCAAACTTGCAACCTTGTCTTTACATTCTTTAAACACTAGAGTTCTAAGACCCAAGAGGGCAAGAACTTTGTTCTTCTCTACTGTTGTATCCCCAGCACCTACTACAGAGACTGGCATATAATAAGTGCTCAATAAATATTCACAGATGACTTCAGTCATTTATTCAACATATACTAATACCAAGCTTCGTGTATTTTTTTTTAGCCTTTTGCTAAGTGTCATAATCACATAAACAAACAAGATATTGTCTCTGCCTAAAAGGAGTGAATGGCTTAAGAGTAGAAAATAGGGGCACCTGGGTCGCACAGTTGGTTAACTCTTGGTCTCAGCTCGGGTCGTGATCTCAGGGTTGTGGGATCGAGCCTCTTATTGTCCTCTGTGTTCAGCAGGGAGTCTGTTTCAGATTCTCTCTCCCTCTCTCTCTGCCCCTCATGCTCTCTCTCTCTAAAATAAATAAATAATTCTTTCAAAAAAGAGTTGAAGATATGTTCGTACGTGAACAAATAAGATCAAGGAACTATTGTAGATGTATGGAGTAGAGATGAAGCAATGAAGCCTCTCAAGGTCAACCACAAGTACAGAAGCCTAGTTAGGATCAGGGATCTGAAGACCAAATTGACATTGCAGTAGAGATGTGCAAGGGCACGATAATAAAAAAATTGCATAATTAACATCAAGAATGCATACTCGAAGCTAAGTCATTTTTATATTTGCCTTTATTACACGACTTTTGTTAATGTGAATTTGCTCAGCTGCTGATAAAAATCTGGAAGGGCCACAGAGATGTTCTGTCAGTGCACTCTGCACACTGTGTACTTGGTTTTGAGACACATTAAGGAAAGTTTTCTGGCACTTAAAGGAAAAATTCTCTTAGGAATCACGACATGTCATGATTCTGTTTTTTCCTGCTCTTACTGCATGATTTCTTATTGTAAGCTTAATTCTCTAAATATCCTTAAAATGATGTTTTGTCCTGAGATAAGATGCCACAATAGAAGAAGGTATATAACACTAGAGAAACATAGAAGACAGAGTTATCCATTCTACTAACCTGAGAGACCTATGATTCTTCCACCATTTTTTTTTCAACTTATCAGCCTTTTTGACTTTCTGGAGGATATATTAGTTAAGCAAAATCTTAGAATACAATTAGAGCTTGAGTAGGTAGGTGTATCTGGAATGAGAAAAATATCACATGAGGAAGAAGCAGGTGACCAAAGACATTTTGCAGATCCCGTTGCTTTCCAGGGATACCAGAGATTTCAGCATGGCTAGAGTGAAGGCTGCAGGGACAGGAGGTCCAGAGGTGTAAATAGAGGTCAGATTCGTGCTTTGTTCACTTCTGTGTCACTTCTATGTGCCTAAACATAGTAAATGCCTGCTTTATTAAAAATAATTTAATAAGCCAAGGTATTATAGAAACAGTTTGGAATTTATCCAGGAGGAAACGGGAAACCACTGAAGGATTTAAAGTAGATAAATAATGAGATGGGTTTTATTTTGTAAAGGTCAACTTAACGGCATTGTGGTATCTTGAGCCATGAAGAGTATAAAGATCAATTAGGTGATTATTGCAATGGTCCAAACAAGAGTGAATGAAGGTCTCAAAACAGAGTAACAGTTGGAATATAGAAGTGCCTAAGGAAATCTATTTTTAAGTCTCAGGCAACGAGTGGATGTGAAACATAATAGTTGAGGATGGCTGTTGGAAGGAATTCACCAAGATAAGAAATAGAGGAGAAAAGGTTTGGGGAAAGATCATGAGTATAGTTTTGTGCATAGTCCCTTTTGAGATGTTTGTGGGATATTCCTTTAAGGATATGCAGAAAATCCTAAGGACTTGGATCTCAAAAAAGAGGTCTAGTTTGGAGATACAGGTTTGAGAGCAATTAACATATAGGGTCTGTCACTAACACATATATGATAATTAACACACATGAGTGGATGACTTTCTCAAGAAGAATACCAAGTGAGAGAAAAGAAAACTGGTATAATACTTAGTTTTGCAGGTGGTAGAGAAGGGAGAGCTTTCAAAAGAAGTTGAGAATCTCTCAAAATAACAATAAACTCAAAAGGGAAAAATAAAAGTCATAGGAAAATAGTAGTTCATGATCTAGGTTAACCAAGCACCTAACTCTATGAACTCATGGCTGAAGAATAGCTACTATTTTGAAAGACAGAACTGTTAACTAAACAAATCAAACCTGTTTGTCAGGTTTATGCCATCAATTAATATGAATATGAAAGAAGTTATCAGTTAAGCAAGTTTATATGTTTTTTCTTAAAACTGTTTTATCTTCTCAAATAATCCTTTTTTTATTGGAATTTCCTAAATTCCTGAGTTAAAAGACTTATTGAGATATTTTAAACTAAAATTGCCTAAAACTTCTGAGAGCCAAATAACTGAAGTTTGCAAAATAAGTAACTGCCTCAGGACTGTTAAACCTCTGGATATCTTTCCTAAGTATTTGGATAAATAAACGTTATATCCCAGCATTACTGTTTGTGATTTGAGTATTGCAAGTACAAGTTCTGAAAACATGGGGGCTTGCATATAATAGTTGCTCTGTAAAGATCATGGTAAAGATAGAACTGTACTAGCACAGATTCTCAGATCCTGAGATGTCAAGTTATAATATGAATAGAAATGAGAGTTCTGACATTAATTATAAACGTAACTGTAAGATCAGGCAATTTGAACAGACATTTTGAACCATTCCATCCCCAATACACATGCACACTGGCCTTTAAGGAAAGATGACTCTTAATGGATATATCTGCATAATGGCCTTTCTATGTTACTTTCACTTAGAGCTAATTGACTATGGATTGAGAAGGATTAAAAATGGATGTTTATGGCCTAGGGTGACAAGGAATCTGACCATGCCTCTATGGAATTCCAAATTTCCCAGGAAAAGTTTCTAGAAGCAAGTTGCCTACTAATATCTTATACTACCCATCCACCTTTATGTTGTTCTAATTATTGTGGTAAGATGGAAAAAAAAAAAACAATGAGACTTTATTATAAATTGGGAATTTATAAAAAGTTGTGTAAAGTCAGATATGGACAAGGATATTACCTATCTCCCAAGACCTATGGGTGTGACAGAAAAATTCCCCCAGTGTTTGACCAGCAAAAGGCCTTAGAACCCTAGAATCTTTTAAATTATAGCAGGCTCCTGGGGTAATGAGTTCTGGTAGATTTAATAAGTAATGTCAAAATTACATAGGAAATATCAAGTAATGTGACTAGAGACACTTAGTTCATTGCGAATATATATGGGACTAGAATTTAAAACTCCAATCTCCACAAATAATGCTTGTCCATTTGTATGTTTAACTAATATTTAATGCTCTTGACAGCCAAATCAGAAAATCAAAGGTGCCAGAGGACACTTACCTCATGAAATATTTTTATTGCGCTGTGAGCAATGTGACTGAAGACTGACCTTCCTAAGCCAAGTCAAAAAGTTTTTTTAATACAAACTCAGATTGTGATAAAATGAAGTTAAAAAGAGACATAATTGGTTGCACACACACTAATACATCATTGAGCTCCCACTAATCTTTTAATCTATTTAATTCAGAAACCTTAAATTAGATGTAGAAGAAACTCATGCTATTAACCACAACAGTGGAACAACCCATTAGCAATGGACCATGAAGTTACATCTCTTTCCCCTCTTGCAATACGAGCGATCAAGTGCTTTGATTGATTGGAATATCTTCTTTGTTTTTTAACTGCACAAAGTTGAGTCTAACTTACCTTACTCTATGGAAATCACATTAAAATTATGTGAAGATAAAAGGGCATCCTATAGATCACACTAGTTTATAATATGTTCCAGAATTAAGATGAATGATTATCTTGAATAGTTTTAAACGACTTAGAGTGGAAATGGAGAAAGCATTCCCTTATTTCAAGCCATTTACTGATCAGTCACGGTCTATAACTTATTACTATATATATCCATATATATCCAAATATTATCCTATCCAAGAGTACTGCTGTGACTGAAATAGTAATCCCCAAAATTAAATATTACACAATTTTATTTTATTAATTGTACTAAACCTTTAAAAAAAAAAAGCCTTGTGTATCCATCTGCTTTTTTCTTTTTTTTTAAGATCTTATTTATTTATTTGAGAGAGAAAGAGAGAAAGAGCATGTGAAAGAGGGGTGGGGAGGAGAAAGAGGGAGAAGCAGACTCTTCACTGAGCAGGGAGCCCGAAGCAGGGCTCAATCCCAGGACTCTGAAATCACAATCTGAGCTGAAGGTAGATGCTTAACCGACTGAGCCACCCTGGTGCCCGTCAATTTGCTTTCTTCTTTAATCATTCTGCGTAATTAAAATGGAAGCTCTATCAGTCCAGTGGCCTTCCCTGTCTTTGTCACTTCTGAATTCTCTTTGCCAAGAATGTTATCTGCTAAAAAGGAAAGTTTAATATTCACTATACATTCATTAAATAGTTGAATAAATGAACAAACTTTTTACTATAATGATATTGCCAAAATGTTCTGCAATTCATGGTTTACAGTCATATCATTACTAAAGCCAGATTTCCAAACACAAAATATTATTTCTAAACGCGGTCAAAAATCTTTTGACAAATAAATAAGCAGAAGCTTAAAAACTAAAGAAACATGAACACATTAACAAGTGCAAACACCAGCAAAATCAGGAAAAGGTGGCAAGTATTTTATCTTTCACTGAAATATTCATTCACTACATCATTTGGCACAAATACTAAGCTAATGGTTAATTGATAAAGGTAGGTACTATCCCTGCCCTCCTTTCCAGTTCTATGCAATGATTCACCTAATGTGTATTCTTCAACTATCTATCTATCATCTATCTATCTGTCCCTAATTCTTACCTATATCCAACCTAGGAAAAAAAGGTTCTTAGATAGACAAATACTAATAATAATTCCCCAAGCACATCTCTTAAGTTAAAAGCCCAAGCAATAGAAACAACACACGAGTTCTTCAGAGAAAATAACTTAAAGACACTTGAAAGCAGTTTGTTGGAACGAAAAAAAAAGCAAGGGATTTAGGATGATTTCCGGTTTCCTCTAAGGGATCTAGAGAGCAAGAAAGAACAACACTTCCACCCATAAAAGGGAAGAAAAAAAAAAGCTGGACAAAAGCAAAGCTATGAATTTTCTTGAACCTGAGTCTAGGTTATTGGCAGCTAGCTGATCCAAAATCTAAGGAGAGGCAGACATCCGATCTGGGGACCTATTTGTGGTCCCTAATGACGTATTTGGGGTAGACACAGCAGGATGCTGATAACAAGAATTCAACTGGAGAGGTTGGAGAGTTTGGTAGAGGTTCTCCATGTACTAGCAAGAGGGTATGAACCTCTTGTTAGAGGGGGCCACATAACTTGGGGAATCTGAGCCTTTTTCAGGGTTTTTCTTCACAAACTCACAGATAATTGGCAAATGTTGTAAGAAAATGTGCCCTGTGGTATTGTCCTCAGGGAGGGAAATGGCAGCCACTGCAGGAGGGAACACGGTTTGCACCCAGACCCTTCTCCTTCTATCTCTTATATGGAGCAAAAGCTTTCATCTCTGGGGGGACAGGCAATGGATACAATCATCCTAAGGACACCGGTGAAAACTCATTGCAAGTGAGAAGAGGGAAAATAGCCAGAGGGAGAAGGGTAGGGGGAGGAGTTCACTCATTTTTAGTGGGAAAGAAATAAGCCTGAGCCCAGGGAAATCACTTGGAGAGAAACAAAAGAACTAGGCAGGCCATACCCCATGGCCTATAGACCTGGTGCCCACCTAATCAGCCACACGACACCTTCAGGCTAATAAGTGCTAAGCTAACAAATAACTGTGGGATAGGGCTGAGAAAGGGAAAGGAGAACAGGAGCATGGAAGGGGACCCTCTCTGAATTATAGCCCCTAATTCTGAAGGTGAAGCAGATGTGAAGAAAAAACTCTAACTAGTCATCAGCACAAACACTTGGTATCATCAAAGAAACTTGAAGTTTGTGGTGAACTGAGGGTAAACAAGCAACAATAAATCTCAAACAGAGCACAACCCCTAATTCAATAGGCTATACATGAGGCTTAGAAGAAAGAAGATCATGCCCATGTTCAGGAGTAAAAATTGTTTACCTCAGTCTCTACTATTCTGCACAAGATGTTTGCCTTTCAGAAATTATACATACATATTATATATAATATGTATATTCTCTTATACAGAGATATGTAAGATTATATAAAGAATATATAATTATATATTATATGTTTATACATACATATATAATATATACATTCACACAGAACAAACCGAACACAAAAATGACTCTCTACTGGTTTAGTAATCATCAAAACAAGATTTAACAAGATTTAGATATGGCATAGATACTAGACATTTCTAATATGGAAGTTAAAGTAACTATAAACAATGTATTAAAAGCTCTAGTGGAATATGTTGGTTAACTCAACATTATAATTTAAAAAAATGAAAAAAATTAAAAGCGCTAGTGGAAAATCTATAAGGTAATTTCAACAGAGACAGAAACTATAGGAAAGTCAAATGAAAATGCTGGAAATTAAAAAAAAAAGAAAAAGAAAAAGAAAATGCTGGAAGTTAAAACAGTGTTAGAAATGAAGAAAATTTTTGATGGGTTCATTAGTAAATTCAGTTCAACTGAGAAAAGAAACAGTGTACTTGGGGTACCTGGGTGGCTCAGTAGGTTAAAGCCTCTGCCTTTGGGTCAGGTCATAATCTCAGGGTCCTGGGATCAAGCCCCGCATCGGGCTCTCTGCTCAGTGGGGAGCCTGCTTCCCCCTCTCTCTCTGCCTGCCTCTGTGCCTACTTGTGATCTCTCTCTCTCTGTCAAATAGATAAAATCTTAAAAAAAAAAAAAAAGAAACAGTGTACTTGAAGATAGGTCAATAGAAATTACCCAAGCTAAATGCCAAGAGAAAAGATAAGGGGTGGGGATGGAGAACAGAGTAATCAAGACCTGTTAAATAATATTCAGTAGTCCCAATATATGCATAATTGGAATCTGAGAAGAAGAGTAAAAGAAAAGAAAAAAAATATTTGAAGAAAGAAAAAGAAAGAGAGAAAGAGAGAGAAAGAAAGAGAGAAAGAGAGAGAATGACCAAGAATTTTCCAAAGTTGTAGAATTATATATGTGTGACATTCTAGAAAAGGTACAACTATAGGGAAAGAAAAAAGATCTGTGATTGCTAAGAATTTGACTAGAGACGGGAGTAGGATTTGACCCCAAAAGGGCAGCACGAAGGAATTTTAGTGGCAATGGAACCATGAAATAAGTACATTTACAGTGGAGAAAACAGGCAGATGTCACTCTAAGTGATAAAGGTGAACATCATCAGTAATAAGACATAATGAAATCATGTACCTCCAGGTATGACACTCTGAGAAAGTATGGTATTCACCATGGTGGTCTTTGTCCCAGAAATACAAAGTTCAAATTTAATTGTGAGACAGAAAGAGAGAAACCCATATTGAGGTACATTTTACAAAATGCCTGACTAGTACTCTTCAAAAGTATAAAGTAATGAAAATAAGGAGAGATTGAGAAGTTGTCAAATTGTTTTAATTATTATTGTTTTAATGCTACTTTCATACTTTTAATAATTATATAATTATACTATGTTTATAGAAGATTTCAATTAGGGGATTCTCAAAGAGCATATAGGACATATCCATAATATTTTGAGACTCTTTTGTAAATCTAAAATTTCCTTAAAATGTTTTAATGTCTGTTACTAGTATAACTAAACCAACTTTGTTTTGGTACATATTTTCCTATTTATATTTTCAATCTTTTATGTATATCTCTTAAACATAGTATACAGTAGAAATTTGCAAAATTGTGGTGAACTGAGGGTAAACTTTGCAAAATTCTCCTTTATATTATGTTTAAGAAACATACATAAAATATTCAGAATATAAATAGGAAAATATGTACCAAAATAAAGTTATATTAGCTATATTAATAACAGAAAAAAGACATTAAAACAGAAATGATACTAGAGATAATGTGGTCACTCTATAATAATATAAATTTAATTGACCAGGATGATTTAAAAACTTAATAAAGATGTCATCCATGTATAACTATCTAGGAGAAGATGCGGGAAAACATGAGAACAATTTTTTTTTTAATTTTCTAAAGCAATAAAGATATTTTCTTTTGCTACATTAAGCATCATAAAACTCAGTGGGATGCATATCAGACAGGAGCTATCTAGAACCAAATTTGGAAACCAGTTATATGATTTTCTTTTTTTTTTTTTAAGATTTTTTTTTTAGATTTTATTTTTATGTATTCAAGAGAGAGAGAGAGAGTGAGAGAGAGCATGAGAGGGGAGAAGGTCAGAGGGAGAAGCAGGCTCCTCATGGAGCTGGGAGCCCTACGTGGGACTCGATCCTGGGATTCCGGGATCACGACCCGAGCTGAGGGCAGCCACTAAACCAACTGAGCCACCCAGGTGCGCTATATGATTTCTACATAAGCCAACTTATATCAGACAACTAGAACCAAAGTGATACATGGATGAAAATCTAATGTACAGGTTTGTATATGATAAGACTTAGAAAATGGTGTCACACACATACACACAGAGTAAGGTGGGAAAAGAATTTGGACAAAATTTTCCAAAATTACAAACTGGAGAAGAGGCAAAATAAGGAGTTATGTGAGAGCTCCAAATATGTATAATTTCATTCTATGAAAAGTCAGAGGTCTAAAAAAATGATCAACTTCTGAACAGTTATGTAAGCATGTGGACTCTGAAGTCAGGCTATGTCTCTTTGAGTCCTAGCAGCACCGTTTATTTGATTTTGACTTGAGATATATTATTTAAACTTGCTAGCCTCAGTTGACTGAAACATAACTAAAGTACACTTCAGAGATGTGTGGTATTTTTTTGGGGGGCGAGGTATGTAGAAATATATGTTAAATGCTTAAAATATCTATGGCACAAAGGGAACTTTCCATGAATAATAAAAATAGTAATTATTATTAATTATTACCCTTATCTTACAGTATGTTACTGAAGTAATGCATTTATACATGGATACTGGACTATTTTTCTTGTTGAAATATAATTAACATACAGTGTTATATTATTTTCAGGTGTAAAACGGATACATGGATACCTTGAACAAATGCACTCACAGGTAGAGTTGAAGTCAAGGTAACCTTGGTTTTAAAAAAACAATGCTATTTGAGAATTCCTAACATCCAAGGCAAGGAATACTACTCCTATTCAGGGGCAGTATATGTGAGTTTAGAAAAACAAATGTCAAGATTCTTGGAGAAAAGGAAGGCATAATCCTCTGGGTAGAGGCTTTATAAGGGACTAAGACTCAGGGAAAGTGTATTGCACTCTAGGGGAGAAAAAATAAAAAGCAGGTGCTGTAATCACTAGTGATCACAGTATGAAAAGCTAGAGCTACAGGGAATCATTTTGGCCACAAAAAAATAAGCTTTCCAGTGAGATTTGACTTCAAAAGGAAGGGATATCAAAAAGCTAGGGAAAAAAATACAAAGTCGTGTTGTAGAACCGTAAAACCAGGCAAAGAGGGCTCCAAATCCCAGAGTGGACTAAGACAAAACACTAAGAACAATAGAAAGGTTTAGGAGGCTGTGTTTAGAATAAAATGAACAAGAAAGGAATAAATCCAGTGCTTGAAGTATAAGGTTAATAGCCCACAGATATCAAGCAGAGGGACCGAGCTGCCATTTTGCTCTCATTTTCCTTTGCACGGAGAATAACCTTTAATCTGAAAGTTCCTACTAACTGCAGAAGTTATAAAGAAGAATGTCTGAAGTCCCTAGAAAGAAAACAAGAGAGGAAAACCAGGAAACTACAGATGGATAAATTCCTTGGTTTCTAAAAAGGTAAACACTAAGGATGGCCAAAATTATGGCACCTAATGTAAACTCCCCAAAATGTCTAGTCCAGATTACAAAACAGATGGTCTGTGAACACTTGCAAAAGGAAGAACTTAACATTTGGGCTCAGCATGATCTCAGTAAATGAAACATGACAAACTAAATTTATTTTCTTTTTTGATACAGCTACCAGACTGCTAGATGAGAAAAATGTCCCAGGCAATATGCATCTGGATTTTAGAAAACCATTTGACAACTTTCTCAGCTGTCTTTGAGGACAAGCCAGAGCAATGTGGGCCAGCTGATAGTGCGTTGGACCGACGTGAGCCTGCTTCTGTGTCTATACCCAGGGTGGTGATTTATAGATCAGTGTCAGGCAGGTGGAAACCATCGAATGCCATGTTGCAATGCTCTGTGCTTGGCCTTGTTTTGTTCAACCTATTCATCAATATCTGCTTGAGTTCTCACTGCAGCTGTTTGTAGCACATTAATGCAGAAGAGAAACTCACTAACATTTATTCAGCATAGGATTGTCATAATAAATACCTTATCTAAATTTATTTTTACAACAGCTCTATAAGGTATGGGGTATTATCCCCATTTTGCTGGGAAGGAAATGAAATTCAGTTAAAATACTTGCCCCATAGCTTGTGCATAGCAGAATAATGAAATAGGTTTTCATAATTCCAACGTTTATGGCCTTGCCACTGTATTATGCTATCTCAAAATAAAGATCAACTGCAGAATGTGATCATCATAAAAATTATTGCTGGCTTCTGCTACATTAATAGGCATTTAGTGACTAGATTAATGGAGGCAATTATTCTACTGCGCTCTGCAGTGATCCGGTTCTACCTAGAGTTATGCGTAAGGTCTATGTTACATGTTAAGAGAGACATAAAAATGCAGACTGTTAACAATCAAGGTTTGGAAACCAGCTATATGACCAGTTATCTGACAAGTAGAAGATATTTAGAGTTATGACAGTTGTTAAAAAACAAACAAAAATAGAGGGACTATGAGAGAGAAGAAACATCCCATAGTAAGTGGTCAGGTATAGAACCAACAGAGAGAGGCTACAAGGATGGGTCTCTATGTAAAAGAATTTTGTAAGGAATGGGACATGCAGAGATGTGAACAGTCTATCTGAGGTAGTAAAGTCCCTACCATTGGACAAAGAATTAGGATGACCCATTTCCTGGGGTGTTGTTGTGGGGATATTTTGCATTGAATGTGAAGTTGAACCAAATGACTCCCAGAGAATCCAAATTTCTATGAGTCTTTATCTCTAGATATCTGATACTATCTTGTCCTCAGGCTGCTAAATCATTTAGACCACACTACCAAGAGCATTATTTATTTATAACAGTATTTTTATGTTATGTAATATATTGAGATAGGATAAGCAGTCACTCATTTTATTCATTCAGATGAGGCCAGTGTTTTCCTATTACTATGCCCAATCTACCTCATCATCGTAACCCCAGCCATACTTACAACAATCCATACAAAAACCTCCTCCTTCTAACTATCTTTTTCATTTTCCATTCATAATTTTCTATAAAAATTCCACTCGATGTTTTTTATTTTCTTTTTAATCCATTTCAGTCTAAAATGACTCCATAAGTCTGAAATCCTCAACTTATACCTGATTTATATTTTCTACCAGTTACTTAGCTACCAGATTATATTATGCCTTTATTTTATTGATATGTCTTTTTGCTTAAGAATAGTGACTTAAACTCTTGTGTCACACAATATGTCTATTTTATCCACTAATTATATAGGTAGGACCTAAATGGTTCCAAAGGCTTAAAACTATTTAGAGTTTGAAAAAAAAAATGGCTCTGAATTACTAAAAGAAAACTCATATATTAAAAATCAGTAAATGCTTAATGAGTTACTTTAAAGTATATTAGAAAATAAATTTTTCTCCATATAACTATTTTTAAATTTTACTTAATGTAAAATACTATGTTAGTGTGTTACATGTTGTGAGTTGACAGGAGTATTTAAAAAAAGAGTGTTAAAAAAATAAATTAAAAAAAAAAAAAGAGGGATAAGCAAACTTATTTCCCATAATGTCTCATTCTAGGTTAGCATTCAGCTAACCCAGAATTCAGTTGAGTACAGATTAGCACATGTGTTTGAGGAAACTTAATCAAGTTTGGGGAAAAAACTAACAAGGGAAGTAACAGTGCTCAGTGCGCAATAAAGCTGAGAATAAAACTTGTTTCTATCGTCCAAACTGGAAATAATCCTGACTTATGGGGCACTAAGGAAAGGAAATGGAAGAGACTTCCCCCAGGGGTAAAGAATAATTGATTCTAGTTGAAGCAATGTTCCAGTCCTACCTAACAAACCTTAAAAGCAAAATATAACAGGATTAAACTGTTTCCAAGTAAGTTAACTGCATATTGGAACAAAACTCGAAATAGTTACAGGAATGTACAAATACCCAGTGCCTCACAAGGTGAAATTTACAATATCTAAGATAGCATTCATTCAAAGGTTACCAGACATGTATAGAAGCAGAAAAATATGACTCATAATGAGAAAAATCAAATAATTGAAACCAGCCTATAACTGCCACAGATGGTAGAATTAATAGGCAGGAACATTAAGAGAGTTATTATAATTGATTCCATACATTCATAAAATTAAATAACAGAGAAAATATTGAAAAACAAACCCAACTTCTACAAATAAAAAACAAAAATTGTGAGATGAAAAATACATTGGATGGGATTAATAACACATTCAATATTAAAGAAGAAAAGATTCCTGAACTTGAAGACATAGCAATAGAAATGATCTAAAATAAAATACAGTATAAAGATAAAATAAATAATAATAATAATAAACAGAGCATCGGTAAATGGTGATATAAGTGACCTAATAGACATGTAATGAATGTCCACAAAGGATGGAGGAAGGCAAAAATTATTCGAAGAAATAGTTTTCTATTTGAAGAAATTTGAAGAAAACTCTAAACCTGCATACCCATAAGCTCAACAAAGTCTAAACACAAGAAATACAAAGAAAATGACAGTAAGTCATACAACCAAACTTCAAAAACATTGATAAAGAAAAATACTTTTTTAAGTGACCAGATGACTAATGAGGCTCATTAGTTACAGAAAATCAAGTATGACATCAGATTCCTTGTGGCAAACCATGCAAGTAGAAAGCAATGAGCAAGATCTTAAAGGCATCAACAAATGAAAATTATCAACCTGTAATTCCTAACCCAGCAAAAATGTATGTAAAAAGTAAAAGAAAAATAAGGACATTTCTAGACATAAAAGTTGGAAGAATTCATTCATCAGCAGCAGACCCACATATCAAAAACCAATTTTTTTGTTTGTTTTTTGTTTTTATTTTTTAAACTAACATACAGTATATTATTAGTTTCAGAGATAGAGTTCAGTGATTCATCAGTATTATATAACATCCAGTGCTCATTATATCACATGCCCTCCTTAATGTCCATCACCCAGTTACCCCATCCCCCCACCCCCTTCACCTCCAGCAACACTGTCTGTTTCCTACGATTAAGAGTCTCTTATGGTTTGTCTTCCTCTCTGATTTCATCTTATTTTATTTTTCCCTCCATTTCTCTATGCTCCTGTTTTGTTTCTTAAATTCCACACATGAGGGAAATCATATAATTGTCTTTCTCTGACTGACTTATTTAGCTTGGCATAATACCCTCTACAGTTCCATCCACCTCATTGCAAATGGCAAGATTTCATTTTTTGAAGGCTGTGTAATAATCCATTGTGTGTGTGTGTATGTATATATCACATTTTCTTTATCTGTTCATCTGTCAGTGGACATCTGAGCTCTTTCCATGGTTAGACTATTGTGGACATCACTGCTATTAATATAGGGGTACAGGTGCCCCTTTGGATCACTACATTTGTATCTTTGGGGTAAATACCTAGTAGTGCAACTTTCTGGGCCATAGGGTAGCTCTATTTTCAACTTTTTGAGGAACCTCTATACTGTTTTCCAGACTCACACAACAAAAACTATTAAAGGAAGTCCTTCAGACAGAAAAAAAATGTTACTACATGGAACAAAGGACATACATAAAGGAAGGACGAGTGCAAGAAATGGTAACTGCATGATCCACTCTCGTCCTGAAATTGGATGAAAACAATGAAAATATTTATCACAGAAGATCAGTATTTTTGCTGTTTATGGAATATGCCAAGTGCACTCCAGCCTCTGGGCCTTTGCACTTACCATTCCCCCTGCTGGGAACTCTCTTACCCTCTTTCCCCAGATTTAAGAATGAATTGCTCCATTCCTCCATGTAGGTATCCTTTGTTCCATCGTTTCCTTAAAGAGGCTTTTCCTACCTGAATTAAAATAACACTTCATATAATCTCCAAATTTTTACTCTTTTTTACTTTATATCACTTGTCACCTCAACAAATTATCTTATATATAACTTAATATTTTCCCCTCCATTTTTTTTGACCTGGCCAGTAGTTACATTATGTGTTCACTTTATGAAAATTCACCCAACTGTGCACTTATCGTTTTTACATTTTCTATGTGTGTGTTATACAACAATAAAATGTTTTTAAAAATAAAATAAAAACACAGTGAGACACCACCATAAAGTGATTAGAATGGCTGAAATGATAAACACTGAGTTTACCAAGTAGTGATGTAGATATAGAACTGGAATTCTCATTCAATACTGGAAGCAATTTAAGATTGTCAAGAGTATTTGAAAAATTAACTGGCAGTTTCTTAAAATTAAAAACTTATCAATACGTAGGCATTTTCCCCAGTAAATTAAAACATATATTCATATGAAGACTTGTATATAAATATTGTTCAAAGCTTCGCTCATCATAGCTAAAAACTGGAAATAATTCATCAAATGGTAAATATCTATTAAGAGTTCAATGAGGGACGCCTGGGTGGCTCAGTCCACTAAGCATCTGCCTTCGGCTCAGGTCATGATCCCAGTGTCCTGGGATCGAGTCCCACATCGGGCTCCTTGCTCGGCAGGGAGCCTGCTTCTCCCTCTGCCTCTGCCTGCCTCTCTGCCTACTTGTGATCTCTCTCTCACTCTCTCTCTGACAAATAAATAAATAAATTCTTTAAAAAAAAAAAAAAAAAAGAGTTCAATGAAAGGGGCACCTGTGTGGCTAAGTTGGTTAAGCATCTGACTTCAGCTCAGGTCCTGATCCCATGGTCCTGGGATCAAGCCCTACATCAGGGTTCCAGCTCAGCAGGGAGTCTGCTTATCCTTCTCCTTCTGCCCCTCATATGCTCATCCTCTCTCTATTTCTCTCTCTCTCAAATAAATAAATAAAATCTTAAAGAGTTCAGTGGAAAAATACATAATATCTACACGAGTGAATTCTACTCAACAATAAAAAGAAAACTGATACAACGATATGAATAAATCTCAAATTTATTATGCTGAGGGAAAGAGGCCAGATGCAGGGAAATGAATATTGTATTACTCCACTTATTTAAAATTATAAAAACTATAAAGTAATCTATAGTGACAAGAAGCAGATTGACAGATTGTGTGTGGTGTGTGTGTGTGTGTGTGTGTGTGTGTGTATGCCAGCAGAAGGACATACGGACTGGCAAAAGAGTGTGAGGAAACTTTTGGGATAATATAAACTATTATATATCTTGATCATTCCATGACTGAACAGATCTTTTAGAACTCATTAAACCGTGCCCTTCAAATGAATGAAGTACATTGCATAGAAATCATACTTCACTGAAGTTCCTTCAGAATTGTTTTCCTTGGTACTTCCTTGTCGAGGGTTTCTATCTCTTGCACTTTGACTTTTCTTTCCATGCCTTTACCTAGTCTCAACACTAGAAAGACACAATAAATTATGCATAGAACTTCCTCATATTTGGCCTCAAATTATGCACTAGCCCAGGTTAGAAGCTTGAATGCACACTAGTCAAGTTATTTTCTCTCCAAACTTCTACTATGCTAAGAAATTTATTTCCGCAGCTTCCAATATGTGACTCTGCCTGGGTTTAGCTTCCCCATTTACTGGGGAAATGAAGTAGCAATACGCTAGTAATGGATATTCATTGACAACGTGCAATTACCATTCAGAGCCACATGGATCAGACTGAATTCCATCACCTGAAGCCTTCCTTCTGCTATGTATGTGAAAGCCTTAAAAATGGTAATTTGAAAAAAGGCAGGATTTAGTAAGTTTGGGGAAGGGGCCTGCTCTGGGGGCATTATTACGTAATGAGAGTTTGTTCTTGAAAAAATAAGGCTTTTAACTTGGAGTTTCACTTGCCGAATGTGGACTCCCACTGTAACGCTCTGTGAAGACGCTGCAGTGCGATCATATAGTTTTTGGGATGATGAAACATGTTGCACGGAGGCAAACAGACTTTTGTCTCCATTTCACGCAATTCTATAAGCCGCCTAATCAATTTGGTGCTTCCTCTTTTAATCTGCTGGTGATTTCCTTGTGACTGAAAGTATCTTTTATTTGTATAATACGAATAAACAAAAACATTTAGAGATTCATTTCGTTTTATTGCAGCCTTGCTACAGTCTTGTGCATTAAAGGAAACAAACATGATTTTTCTTTTAAAGGATACAAAATAAAACTGAGTCACAGAAAGAACAGAGTGAAGGACAGTGAATGCAAGTTTAGAGCACTGAAATTGGAAGACAAGTTCTGCCAGTTTGCAATGTGACTCTGAGCAAATCACAATCTGTTATCTATTACAATTTTTAACCATGTTAGTTAAAAAAAGGTTTCTTAAGTTTCCACAAGGAAAAACGTATCCTACTGAAAAGATCAGGAGCTAATCTACTGTTTTGAAAGAAAAGTCTTACTAACCCATGAGAACTGTCAAAGGCTGCGTGTGGGCAAAGCCAAGTAAATGCCAGGTAGAATGATAAAGCTCTACATTTTTAAGACAAATGTAAGTGTAACACCACCTGGAAAACTCAAATACCTTAGACTCACTTAAAGCAATTGTGAATTGACAGAATCTAATGATTGCAATAACCCTTGAAATTAATGAGTGCTACGTAGAGTTCATTCTCTGATTCAGTGTGAACTCTGCAGAACCTTATTTTACAAAATGATGAGAGGTAATTCCTAGCTTATTTACATAATCTTACATTTCAGGAGTGATGGAAGTGATGGTTAAAATATCACTTTGACAGCAGATTGAATTCTTTTGAACCTAATTTACCACATAGGGAAATCTTATTCTGGATTATTTTGTTTTATACCGGTGTAACAATCCCTCATTTTACCAACACAACAATGTATTTTCTAATACACTTTCAGAATGACTCCTGCAAAGTCAGGCCGATTATTTCATTGGGTTTCAAGGGATGCTACAGGCAAGACTTCCCAAACAAGACAGCATGTTCAAGAGCATTCACAGGCTAGGAACTCAGATTGATGCTGGACTGATTCCCAGCTCTAATGTAGACTTTATGTGCAGTCATGGATCAAACACTTTGCCTTATCCAGCTTGTTTCCTTACTTGTTAAGTAGGACATCTAGTACTTACCTCGCAGGGTCATTGTAAAATTAGTATTTGCAAATTGTCTATAATACAGAAGGCACTCAACAATGCTAGTTCTCCTCTTAGGCCATGGAAGACAGATATACTAGCTACTTTTCAATGCTCTTTCTTCCCAATATTGTTTTGCTGAATATCACATCTATATTTGTGTGTCCACTAATTTGCTACAAATACTGATTACTGTTGACAAGATAAATAAGTTCCTTAGGACTCTAAAACTTCTGCAGGACAGAAAATAACTACTGGTCCTCATGTTTCTAGAGACACAAGACTCCTAGTGTACCTGGCATGTTATTTATTGCCCAATGAGGTAATCCAGACTTACAACCTTCAGTGTCCCCTTCATGGGAGGGGTTGTGCTTTGTAGAATCAGCAAAATAACTTGGCAAACTGTTAAGATTACATTATTCCTTCAAGGCTCAGTTCGCTCTAAATGTTTTAGGAAAAAAAGTCTTTAGGCTTCATTAGAACAGTGAATGTATTCTTTCTGTTCTTTCTGTAAGACCCAAAAAATCTTAGAAAGACTATGCTAGAAAGAGATCATGACCTCTGAAGTATGTTTCTCTTCTGAAATCTGAAGATACAGAAAAGCAACAAAATCTTTTTTTCCTTTCCTCTATTCCTTCCTTCCTTCTTTCAACCATTAATTTTTGAAAACATATGTACTTAATACTGTTCTACACTGAAGATATAGTAAGACACAAGATAGATGGGGAGCGATATAAGGGAATCAGGAAGTAAGTAATTAGAATTTCAAATGGTAATAAATGCTATGGAGAAAAATAAAGTACGGTCAGTAGAGATAGGTTGTTTTTGCTGCTATTTTATAAAGTGTAGATGGGAAGGCTTCACTGAGACAACAATATTTGAGTTGAAGAATAAGAGGGTACACTATAGGAAAACCTGGGAAAGCACATTCTGGAACTTACAGATGAAGAGACTGTTCTTTTTGAGATTCGTCAGGAAGGCCAGAATGTCTGGACCGAGTGAGGAAGGGAGTTTGGTAGATGAAGTCTGGAGTTAATCATAAGCCAGATCAGTCAAGGTCCCCCAGGCCATTGCAATGACAACAGTTTTTATTCAGAACAAGGTGGGAGGCTAAGTCTTTTGTGCAGTGCAGTGGCCTGATATGTTTTAAACTATCTGCCTGATTTATATTTTGAGAATAGACCATAGGGGGAGTCTAAGTGGAAGCAAGACCACTCAGGGGACAACTGCAAACATCAGTGATGACTTATACTTTAGTGGGGACAGAAGATTTGATGAAAAATAGTAAGATTCCACATATTTTAAAGGTAATTAAAAGAATAAGCTGTTGGCTTGATTTTGGAATATGAGATTAAAAAAAAGTAAATTTTGCTCTTAGTAACTAGTAGGATAAAGTTCACATTTACAAAGACTGAGGGGGGTGATGTTTTTATTTGAGTAGTAGGAACATTTCAGATATATGATATTAGACATCCAAGTGAAGATACAAAAACAGCGCATTGACTTTATCCTGAAAAGGTTATATGTCAACTTAAGAAGTAAATATTGCTGTAGTCTCTAAAAACAACATAGTTGGCATTACAGACTGTTTTAAATTTTCAATAAAATACTAAAGTATCTTAAGAGGACTGTGATCCCCAAAGCATCTCTTACTAGGGACTCTACAACCCATATAATATAGAAATTATAGGACTTAAATATTAAATTTGTAAAATTAATTCAGGGCTTAACTCCAGGGGCCTTTTACCTTGACCATACAATCTACCTTCTTGCATAAGAGAAGAAAGACAACTAACACTGAGCTCCTATTCTGTGGCTGGCAGTTTATGAAGCCAACGGCTTTTTAATTTTCATAAGAACTCTACAAGTAAGAAATTACTATTTCTGTTTGAAAGATAAGGAAACATTTACAAGTTAAGAGGCATACCCAAAGATACCCAGTTAACAAATAGAGCTAAGATTCACATCCAAGGGCTGGCCCTTATAATTTTTTTTAATTTATTTTTTTATTATAATTTTTGAAACAACACTACTAAAATCTTTCCCATTTGGCTGCCTCCAGAATGATGAAACTAGCCATACAGAGTTAGACATAAGCCAACCACTCACACTAAATTGAGGAAGATTGATGGTATTGAGTGGGAGTTAAAATGTGACTCTTCTTTTCCTTATTCCAGGCTTATCGGCTGGGATTTGGATATTAGAAAACTCGACATTATCAAGGAACCAGTTTTAGAGAGGTTTCAATCTACTATTCACAGACAATTTAATTTGTGTATTCAAGATTCGCTCCACAGAGAATCTCTCCCCGTTCTTTTCTTTTCCCACAGGACCCTTGATTGTTCTAGCACTTCCATGTGGTGCTTCTCCAGCCATGACTCAAAGACTTTAAATGACTGTATTTATTTTAAGAAAAACTTTAGGGCGCCTGGGTGGCTCAGTGGGTTAAAGCCTCTGCCTTCAGCTCAGGTCATGATCTCAGGGTCCTGGGATCGAGTCCCGCATCGGGCTTTCTGCTCAGCAGGGAGCCTGCTTCCCCCTCTCTCTCTGCCTGCCTCTCTGCCTATTTGTGATCTCTCTCCTCTCTGTCAAATAAATAAAATCTTTAAAAAAAAAAAAAAAAAAAGAAAAACCTTAGTGCCTATAAAAACAGCATGCTCACCCACAGCACATCTGTTCTCCCTCTGAGTTTTATATTATTGCTTCGCCAGAGGTTGTACCTTTTATTTGGAGGGAGCTTCGTTTCTCCGATTCAACTAGATCCTTATCTGCACTGAGTCTAATTAGCTGAAACATGTAGGACAAACTGATATATTTATAATCGTATGATCTTTGCCAATTTCTAGACTCCTCTGATCCTGAAGGTCTTCATCCGTGAAAAGGAAACAGTTGTCTCTGCTTTGCAGGGGTTTATGTTTATTTACTTTGCAAAAGCTTCTCCTTCCCTTTGGGTTGGACAGTGTCCTTCCTTGGTATTTTCCTTTAGTTCTTCAGATTAGTGGTACATTATTGTTTTCTTCTATTTCCACTGGTACTCAAATCCGTGTGCTGGATTGCTTTCTTTCTTTCTTTCTTTCTTTCTTTCTTTCTTTCTTTCTTTCTTTCTTTCCTTCCTTCCTTCCTTCCTTCCTTTCTTTTTTCCTTTTATTATGTTCAGTTAGCCACTGTATAGTACATCATTAGTTTTTGATGTAGTGTTCAATGATTCATTAGTTATGTATAACACCCAGTGCTCATCACAGCAGCTTTCTTATATTGCATTTCCTTCATTCAAGACTCTTATAACCATGAGAGACTGTGAACTCAGAACAAGGGACTGAGAGTTTTGGAGGGGAGGAGGTGGGGGGATGGGCGAGCCTGGTGGTGGGTATTGAGGAGGGCACGTATTGCATGGAGCACTGGGTGTGGTACATAAACAATGAATCTTGTAACACTGAAAAAATAAAATAAAAGTATTTGGTGATAAAGAAAAAAAGAAAATTGCAATTTCAAAAAAAATAGACTTAAGTATTGAAAATGAAGAAAAACTGTTGAGTATTTTTGGTGGAATATGTATATATGCATCAGATTTTGAGAAATGGCTCCATTTTACTCTAACATGTGCTTTTCTAGTCAAATATCTTGCCAGAGCCTTGGTTAAATTTAATGATTGTGTCTCTACCTTAATATGTACCACTTTAGTAATAGCTGAGATCATATTAATTCTAAAGTGTGGGTGTATCGGATCAGGATTGGTCTACTATGGAGTCAAACAAAGCTCTAAAATCTCATTTAGGTTAGCCCGTCTTTCCCCATCTTTTAACTTTGACATCTGAGGTATGCCGCATCCAAGGTTATGGCAGCAGGGAAGAAAAAGAGATGTAGGAGATTCTTAACTACACCTGCCAAGAAGTGACACATTAATTCTGCTCACAGTTCATTGGCCAGGAGTAATAACATGGCTTCAATCTAGTTGTAAAGACATTCAGTGAGTACCAAATTTCTATTTCTCCTCAATAATTGAGTATCAATTCCTCTATACACCATCTGGATTCTACCACTTCAAGGAGGCCAAATCCCAGCCTAGCAAGTCTGTATCTTACAGAATTTTACAGCAAACACTAAAATCCTAACAAAGAAATTCATAGCTGGAACATAATATCGGCAGAAGTTAACCTATTTTAGAACAAGAAGAGTACACAAATATAAATGAGCTTATGTTTAATGACAAGAAACATATTATGCTTCTTCCTAATAAGTATGCAAAAAAGTATCAATGACTTTTATAATTGTGCATCATGGGATTTGTTTTATTTTAGTAAACAATAACTCTTAATAATTCATTAACCTCCATTAATCTCAGCTATCACTAAATAATAATATTTCTAAGGATAAGAGCTTTAGTTGCTAGAGAATTACCTTGCTGGCAAGCTCTGCATAGGCACTTAACATTTTTTAAAGTAGATTTCTTAAAGTCACAAGAATAGATTTCTGAAATCTCAAAGACTGTGGGGCTTCAACTTTGAACAACAATGTCTAGACGCCAAACTGGGCTTTCCCTTGCTGCTTTTGTAACTTTCAAATAAATACAACCCACAAATTGATTGTCTTTAAACATTTGGAATCTTCTAAAATAAAAAAGATTGGACAAAGACTGTTGCGAAGTAACTGAACAATATTTGAAGGGTAAAGAAAAGAAAAGAAAGAAAACCAGGAAACATTTGTTTGGTCTCTTTGGTGATAGTGACTTGTTTGGAATTTTTTTTTATTATGTTCAGTTAGCCAACATATAGTACATCATTAGTTTTTGATGTAATGTTCAATGATTCATTAGCTGCATATAACACCCAGTGCTCATCACAACTCTTGCCCTAAAGTGAACTCACTACAAAGATGTTTTGTCACTGGCACTACACACCCAAAGAGGTCACAATGCAAGTGAGAGATGAAGCAATTTGTGCATAACTGCAGAAAACAGCCCAGATGATATGCATGTGTCTATAAAAATATGCTTTATGTAATATGAATAAACAAGCATTGTGCATCTGTTAAAGCCCAAAAGATTATGCGAGAGATTGTTTTTGTGTGTTTTTACTAATGACCTATTTTTCTTTCTCACATTATTTTTAAATTACAATTGGATTTTCTTTGGGCTATAAAAAATTACATGTTTACTACAGAATATTTGAAAAATAAAGAAACGCGGGGAAAAAAATAAAGGCTACAAGTAAGTATTTCAAGAATGAATGATGTTTTGGTTTGTTCACTTCTGATTTTATTCCTAAGAATATATCAGTATGGCAAAATTTGCATCATACTGTGTGTGTCTGATATATAATGCATGGTTTACAAAGCATGCTTTTAAGTGGCTCTATGATATACAAACACATATACATCCACAATGGTATTTAGCAGTTCTTATTCTGGATCTTTGAGCTATATCTAAATTCTTTACCATTGTAACGAACACTTCACTAAACATCTATCTAAATATGCATCTTTATCCATATAACCTGTTTGTTTCCTGAGCTATATTTTTGCCCTAAATTGTTGTTTTTGACTCTAAGTATTGCCAAGTGGCAGTGGCATTCTATAAAATAATCAAAATGATGTTTTCATTCTTTTATGTTATTGAATGATATACATTGCTCATAGCATTTTGCTTATTGGCATTGCACAACGAATATTTGAATCTATAGAAAAAGCTTTGTGGAGGAAGAAGAATCTCACTGAATGAAGAAACTCAAGGCACTTCTTCCATCAGAAGGCACTGCAGACACAGCAGGGAATAATGGAGCAGGGAGTATGCACACTCAGGAGTGGCAAATGCTTTTAGGTTGGGAATGTATTCCTTCTAGACGACACTCTGAGGAACTTCAATGGTAAGGTGAGAAAAGCAACTCTGATTTATAGGATGTGAACACCAATTCGCATTTTAGTGAAGGAAATTACTGAAGATTATTCTTTTTTTTTTTATTTATTTGAGAGAGAGACAGTGAGAGAGAGCATGAGAGGGGAGAAGGTCAGAGAGAGAAGCAGACTCCCCGTGGAGCTGGGAGCCCGATGCGGGACTCGATCCCAGGACTCCGGGATCGTGACCTGAGCCAAAGGCAGTCGCCCAACCAACTGAGCCACCCAGGCACCCTGAAGATTATTCTTAAGAATAAAAAATACTGCAGAAGTGTTTAGGGTTTCTAATATGATTGAAGTATTAAGTTTAAGAAACATTTTTAAGAAATGGGATTTTTTTTCATAGAATTGGATCATGAGACTGCCCAGTCAATACTGGATGAGGAAAAACCAGAACATCGGGGAACATGAAATATTATTCCAGAATTGTAAATGTGTTCAATCATTCATTCAGATTCCATATGTCTTGTCAATGTTTTAGTGAGGTGCTGTGCTAGACAATACAGATACAAAGACTAACAAGAGGCAATTCCCATGCTGTAAGGATTTAGGGTCAAGGGGAAGGAGAAGTAATTATTTACAAAGTTTATTTTTTTATATTTATTTATTTTATTTATTTTTATTATTTATTATTTTATAATAATGATAATAATGAGACATAACCATGTAAGTCATAGAGAAATAACAATGGAGGTCTCAGATGGAGCAAATCAAAAAACATAAAAATCTTTTGAGGAGACATCAGAGTCAATGCAGGTGAAATTACAGGGGTCACTTGAAAGGTTTATAGGAATGGGTCAAGAGGAAAGTTTTCCCACAGGCATTCCCAGCAGTTGGGAGAAAATCCTGTGGAGTCATGGAGCCACAGAGAATGATGAACCCCGGGGAACAGTACTGGTGTACAAGGGCTGTGGTCGTGGAATTACACAAACTCAGATGGAAAGTTATGTCAGATCCAATTCTGAAAAATCTGTAAGAAATTTGTGTTTTATCAAGTTGTGTCAGAAAGTCAATGGAAATTTTAAGCAGGGAATTAATAAGCAAATTGTGGTTTTGTCCTGTCTCATGTATCACATAAATACTATTTCACATATATTCATAGATAAGTAGCTCGTCTAAGCTCTTAGGCTGAAGTCATTTGTTAAGACATCCCCCCTGATTTTCTGCCTTACTATATCTATTTTCTGACTTTTGAGGGAAATATTTCAAGTCACAAAAGGGATGTCCTGCTCTCTAAACAGCTTAATTTAGATGCTCCACACCCCTTACTGTATAGTAGATGATTATGGCATCATATGTAATGAAAATCTATTCAGCTATAAAGACAATAATGTGTGTCCACAGACATACACACACAAACATATTGTGCAAATTGCCTTTTTAAATCTAAGATCTAACATATATTGAATTATCAACATATCTACATGAAGGAATTATATATGTATACATATAATGCATACATATGTAATTACAATAGATATATCTTAGGTAAAAAATATAAAGCTGAATAATCATTTGTATAATATGATCCATTTTTGTAAAAACAAAGAAAACCAACAAAAACTTGCAATGCGTTGGGGCGCCTGTGAGGCTCAGTTGGTTGAGAGTCTGACTCTTGGTTTCGGACAGGTCATGATCTCATGAGTTATGAGATTGAGCCCCGCACGGGTCTCCACACTCAGTGGAAATTCTTTCCCTCTGCCTCTCCTCACTAAACTCTCTCTAAAATGAAAAAAAGTAAATAATTGTGACATCCAAAATTGTGACATCCAAAAGAAGAACCTAAAAACTTAACAAGCTAGTTACTCAACAATTGAATTAGCACAAACATCAATAGCTTTTCTATATATCATTTAGCAGGATAAATGAAAGTCATAATTTACCATAACAACAGCAACAAAAATCAAACTCATAGAAATAGAGTAAATAAGAAAAGTGAAAGATACATGCATGGAATACTGAACGACATGAAAAAATTATAGAACAAATGGAAATAAATACAATATTTTTAGATGAAAAGATTGACCATTATAAAGGTGTCAATTTTCCCCCAAGTTATTTTATGTTTAATGAGACCACAATAAAATGCTGTTTTTCATATGGAAAAAATAGATTAATAAGAAAAACTTTAGAAATTTTGAAGTAGAGGAGAAATGGGAGAGAACTCATCTTCCACATACTGATGCATATTTTGGCACAGTGTGCACTTTTATTAGCAAACAGAAAAGTCAATATATATGTATAGAAATTCCAAAAATAGACCAAAATATATATAAGTATTTACTGTAATGTAAAATCAGCATCTCAACTCAGGTAGGAAAATGCTATAACTAACCAATAAATAGCGTTAACACAACTGGAATAGCCATTTGAAAACTAATTTTGATATATGACTCATGTTGCACAGAAGGACAAATTCCAATTAGACTAAACATCTAAACGCAAAAATAACAAATCTTTTTAAATATGAGTGGAAAACATGGGGAAATTCCTCTATGGCCTGAGAGAGAGAGAGAGAGACAGAGATGTATTTCTAATTATGTCTCAGCACCCAGAAAGCATAACATGATAAATTGATAAATTTACTGAGACCATGATTTTCTGCAACAATTAGAAAAATGGGTATGTCACCAAAATCATATTTTAAACCCATTTGAAAATACATCTAGGGAAAGGACTAGATAAATTAAAATTTGACCCTTTCTGGTCAATGACAATAGCCAACCACTTTCTTCACTGGAGGCATTTGTCATTTCTGGGCACGTACTAAGGATCAGGCATGACCTAAGTAGTGGGAGTCTACTAAGGAACAGAGAAACAATGGAATCTACCATGGTTGTGAAAGCTGCCATAACAGACTATTTACTAGAGGAGCCCCAAATGCACACCTGGCTTTCTCCATAAGAGATTTCTTGAGATCTGAGGTGTAGCAGACAGCCAGAAGCCTAGGCCTGAGACATCTAAATGGACAAAGTAAAATCTTCCAGGGCCTTTGGTGCTTAGGAATCAAAGCCCCACTAGACAAGGGGACCTGCTTCAAGTACAAAAGTCTCCTTAAGACATGTGCCAGATTCAAAAGCCTGTGGGTGAAGGCCAAGGAGCTAAACTGTAAGCCCCCAAAAGATAGAACCAAATCTGGAAATATTCACAGCTAAGAAGATAAAAACCATTGCACTCAATAATCAAAAACCCAGAAGGGCCGTGGCTGAGGAATAGGGAAACACCTAAGTAGACAGAATCTTAGTAAAACTGCAACCCAAGCTAAGATCAATTCCTGATTGGCTAAGGTTACCATCAAATCAGCTTATTTGCCTAACAGAGGCAAAGGAACCACTTTCCTTTAAAAAAAAAAAAAAGATTTTATTTATTTAATTTGAGAGAGCATGTACAAGAGAGAACAGGAGCACGGGAGAGAGGGAAAAGCAGACTCCCCCACTGAACAGGGAACCTGATGTGGGGCTCAATCCTAGGACCCTGAGATCATGACCTGAGCCAAAGGCAGACTATTAACCAACTGAGCCACCCAGGTGCTCCAAGAATCACTTTCCCATGGAAAATAATATTACTGTAGGATCTCCAATTCTCTTATACACATATTTGACATATAATTAAAAATTAGACAAAATGTGGTGACAGGAGATTATAAATGATGATTATAATTAAACAATACAAATAATTACCACCTTTCTCCAAGACTTTTTCTAGCCAAACTGGGCCTAGCAGGGTTACAGCGCTAGTCCATTACCACCCAATGAGAAGTTCGCTTGCAGGAGCACATTAAATGTTATATGTTTTCTTATTTTTCTTTAAAAAACAAAAGATAATTTTTGTTGTTGTTGTTAGTTTCCATTTTTTGTGTACATAACACAGCATCCCAAATATTTGCCACCTATTCCTGTGTGCTTTACCATTTCTCAAAATGCATTTTATATTCCTTTTGGGGAAAATGTAGTTGGGTTTACTGACTACAGAAATTTAAAGACTAAAGAGGTCAAATGTCAACGGTATTGCAGACAATTTCTATAAAACTAAGTTAGGTGTATATGGTGTTTTAAACTAATGCTACCTCTGTAAAAACTAGGACAACATCAGGCAAATCATAATTTATAAATTAGGGGTCAGGGAAAAAGCCAAATAATTAATCAGTTTCATTTTAGCTCTCACCCTTTTTGTACAGATAATAGCAATATTTATGAGTCTCGATAGTACATATAGAGCCATACCTAAGAAGGCTCTTCTCTCAGGATATGCAACTGTCCTACTAAATAACATTGTTTGACTCTTCTTGAATGAAATAAAAAAGAATCTCACTTGTTATCACTGATGGACATATATCAGACAGTAACTAAGGGCATTGTTGCAAGGTCTCTAACCTGACAACTGTCCTTATGCTATAGGGAACAATAAAAGGCAGTGCATGAAGTGCATATCAAATTGCTCCTATTTTCCAGAGACACACTTCCTAGATTGAGTCACTTTGAAAAGGAAGTGGTCTCTATAGGCATGTGCACTTTTTATATGCACTTTTATCTCTTTTGAATCTTATAACACTGCTCATCTAATAAATTTTCTATCACGTTATAGGGATGTTCTCATGAAGATTAAAAAAAAAAAAAACTAAGAATGTACACTGCATCTCTCTCACCTGGGGTCTCCAAGAATTCCAGTACAATGTTGTGATTCACTTTGGGTCTATGAAAGGAGTTTATCTTTGAATCAGTCTTACTACTAGTAATTTTGCACTGATTTCAAGCTAGAATGGACTTGAAATTATTTCCTTGCTTATTATACTTTAAATCTCTTAAAAATGAAAATTATTTCATTTCAGGAATCTCACAAAAAATAAAATTTTATAATTTCTTCTTTTTTTTGGTCTGAGTCCTTGCATGCTCTATTGACTTCAGATTATTGGTCTCCCAGTAAGTGATGCTTTTCCATTTTTTTTTTAACTTGATAAATGAGGTATTTGGAGCAAGATGGCGGAGGAGAAGGAGACTGAGATATTATCAGATCCCAGAAGTTCAGCTAGATAGTTATTAAACCATTCTAAACACCCACAAACTCGACAGGTGATAGAATAGAAGAACAGCAATTCTAGGAACAGAAAATCGATCACTTTCCGGAAGGTAGGAAATGCAGAGAGTGAATCTAAAGCGACGGGAAGATAGACTGTGGGGGGAGGGGCCGGCTCCCGGCAAGCCGCAGAGCAGCGGAGCACAAAATCGGAACTTTTAGAAGTCTGCTCTGCTGAGGGACGTTGCTCTAGAGGCTAAGGGGCGGGAGGTGGAGCCCACACTGGGGCAGTGTGGTCTCAGGACCCGCAGGGATACAAAAAGACCAGGGTGTCTGAGGGTGTCAGAGCTCCCAGGTAGCAGAGCAGGGAAGTCAACAGCAGAGACAGAGCCGAGCAGCGGACTACCAGCTCCGGCTTACCTTAAACCGTGATCCTAGGCAAAGTCAGGCCACTGCTCTTCAGGCAGGTACCCAACAAGCAGCAGATCCGGGGAGACTCACCTTCCTCCTCTTGGAGGAGTGGCACGGGAGCCCGCTGCAGGAATCAGCTGGGTTTAGAGACTCCAAACGGGGCTGCGCGCCAGAGATAGAAACACTCGGTCACAGGACGGGTGAGCACGGAGAGCGGCCAGAGACCAGGGAGATGGGAGTGATTGACTGCTTTCCTCTGAGGGCTCACCGAGGACTGGGGCCCTGAGCTCTCGGCTCCTATGAGCCGGAGACTGGGTGGCTGCCATTTTCATTCCTGTCTTCCAAAGCTGTATGGAAACTGTTCAGGGAACAAAAGCTGAAAGAGTGAAACCGAGCAGATTACTTAGCCTGGCCCCTGGCAAGGGTGGTGCAATTCTGCCTCGGGCAAAGACATTTGAGAATCACTGCAACAGGTCCTTCCCCCAGAAGATCAGCAAGAACATCCAGCCGAGACCAAGTTCACCAATGGATGAGAACTGCGGAACTCCAGAGTTAGGAAAAAGCAACACAAAGAATTCATGGCTTTTTTCCCATGATTCTTTAGTATTTAGTATTTCAAAGTTCAAATGTAGTGATCCGAAGGGGTACGTGCATCTGAATGTTTACAGAAGCAATGTCTACAATAGCCAAACTATGGAAAGAACCTAGATGTCCATCAACAGATGAATGGATAAAGGAGAGGTGGTATATGTATACAATGGAATACTATGTAGCCATCAAGAGAAACAGAATCTTGCCATTTGCAATGACGTGGATGGAACTAGAGGGTATTATGCTAAGCAAAATAAGTCAATCAGAGAAAGACAATTATCATATAATCTCTCTGATTGAAGAATTTGAGAGGCAGGGGGGTGGGAGGGAAATGAAACAAGATGGGATCAGGAAGGAGACCATAAGAGACTCCTAAAATCATGAAACAAACTGAGGGTTGCTGAGGGGTAGGAGGTAGGGATAGGGTGGATGGGTTATGGATATTGGGGAGAATATGTGCTATGGTAAGTGCTGTGAAATGTGTAAGCTTGATGATTCACAGACATGTATCCCTGGGGCAAATAATACATTATTTGTTAATAATAAAAAAAAAAATAGCAGAAGTTTGCCCCCCCAAAAAAACCTTGATAAATGCATTTTATTTTATTTTATTTATTTATTTATTTATTTATTTATTTAAATTGATGCTTTTCTGATGAGTGCAGCATCAGAGTATAGATTAACTGTGGTATTCGGATGTCATGATGAGGAAGCCAGGTTCTTTAGAAGAAATGAAACTAGAATATGCCAACAGCTCGGGCCTTCTATTGGAGCCCCATGTTTTCATTTTGTTTTATTTTAAAAGTTAATAGTATTTATTTTTAGAGCAGTTTTGTCTCTGTTCTCCTCTAAACTCTTGACAGCCACTGATCTCTTTACTGTGTCTATAGTTTTGTCTCTTCCTGAATGTTGTATAGTTAGAATCACAAAATATGTAGTGTTTTTACTTTGTTTTTTATTAAGCAATATGCATTTAAGTTTCCTCCCTATCTTTTCATGGCTTTAATAGATTTCTTTTTATTGCTGAATAATATTCCATTGAATGACTGTACCACAGTTTGTTTATTCATTTCCCCTTTTGAAAGACCTCTTGGTTGCTTACAGTTTTTGGAAACTATGACTAAAACTGCTATAAACACTCATGTGCAGATTTTTGTATGGATAAATTTTTCAACACATTTAGGTAAATACCTAGAATATAATTGCTGGATTGTATAAGCCTATGTTTAGCTCTATAAGAAACTGCCAAGCTGTCATCCAAATGGCTTTTCCATTTTGTATCCCTAACATCAGGGAGTGAGAGTTTCTGTCATTCTGCATCTTTATTAGAATTTTGCATTGTCAGATTATTTTCGGATTTTGCCATTCAAAAGGTGTATAATGGTAACTTCTTGTATTTTTTTTTTTTCAAATTTCAATTCCCTAGTGAAATATGATGTTGAACATCTTTTAATATTCTTATTTGCCATCTGTGTATATTCTTTGACTACTATGTTCAGATCTTATGCTCATTTTTTAATTGAGGTATTTGTTTTCTTATTGCTCAATTTTAAGATTTCTTTGTATATTTTGGATACAAGTTTGTTATCACATATATGTTTTGCAAATATTTTCTCCCAGTCTTTGGCTTGTCTTTTCATTCTCTGAACTATGTTATTTTGCAAAGTAGAAGTTCTAATTTTATTGAAGTGTAACTTACCAATTATTTTATTTATGGATCATTTTAGGTGTTATATCTAAAATGTCACAGCAAAACCTAAGGTTACCTAATTTTTTTCCCCCAAATTAAAAACTTTTATCTTCTGAAAGTTTTGTGGTTTTGTGTCTTACACTTAGGTCTATTATCTATTTTGAGCTAATTTTATTGAAAAGTGTAAGGTCTGTGTGTAGATTCATTTTCTTTCGTTATGAATGAAAAGTTGGTCCAGCATTATTTGTTAAAAAGATCATTCTTTCTCCATTGAATTATCTTTGCTTCTTTGAAAATGTTGGTCGACTATATTTGTGGGTTTATTTCTGGGCTCTCTATTCTGTTTCATTGTTCTATTTTTTTTTAACTTGCCAATAGCACATTATCTTGATCCCACTTGGCCATGGTATATTAATTCTTTTTATACATTGTTGCATTTGATATGCTATGATTTTGTTGAGGGTTTTTGCACTTATGTTCATGAGATACATTAGATTTCCTGTCTGTAGATTTTAGGGTAATGCTGGTCTCATAGAATGGTTTAGGAAATATTCCTTCTGTTTCTATTCTCTGTAGGAGATTATGGAGAATTGGTAGCATTTTTTTTTCCTAAATCTTTTAAAGAATTCACTGGTGAACCCATTTGGGCCTAGTACTTTCTGTTTTAGAAGCTCATCAATTATTGATTCAATTTTTGTAGTAGATGTGGCCCTGTTCAAATTGTCCATTACTCTTTGTGTGAGCTTTGGTAGATTGTATCTTTCATGAAATTGGTTCACTTTATCAAAGCTATCAAATTTAGGGTCATAGTGTTTTTCATAATATTTCTTTATTATCCTTTTAATGTCCATGAGATAAGTAGTGGTGGGTCTTCTTTCCTTTCTGCTATGAGTAATTTTCTTCTCTCTTTCTCAGTTAGATGCTCATTTTATCTTTTGGCTTTTTTTTTTTCTTTTTTCAGCCCAGCTACATTTTTTTTTTCACCATTTTTGAGAAAAAAGAATAAAAATACATGTTATGGAAGAGTATTGATTTTGCCTTGATTAGTAAACAATGTGAACAACAAATGGGAAGGAACCTAATTACTGCTACCAAACCCAGGTGGGCACCATATAGAATAGAGGAGAATCATATTAGCTACCAGGTTTTTGAAGATTTTATTTATTTATTCTTTCATTCATTCATTCATTCATTTGAGAGACAGAGAGACTGAGAAAGAGAGAGCACTAGCAGGGCAGAGCGTGAAGGACAAGCTGGCTCTCCACTGAGCAGGAAGCCTGAAGGACTCTGGGACCATTACCTGAATTGAGGGCAGACACTTAACTGACTGTGCCACCCAGGTGTCCCAGCTACCAGGTTTTTGATGGCCTCTACTCTGTACCCAAAACAATAAATGGCCTGTTACGTCCATTCTTATAAATTCCAACAACTACCTAAGATGGAGATTAAGCTTATTTTACAAAGAAAGCTCATATACAGATAAATTATATAATATTTCCTAAGTTATGAAAAAAATAAGGTAGTGAGGCAGGATTTTGAATCCATACCTTTCCGCTGTCAAATGTTCATTGCTTCTTTTTTTTTCTTTTTTCAAAGATTTTATTTATTTATTTATTTGAGAGAAAAGAGTGCAAACAAGTGGGGGAGTGAGGGAGAGGGGGAAGCAGATTCCCCACTGAGCAGAGAGCCTGACATGGGGCTAGATCCTAGGACCCTAAGACCAAGACCCAAGTCAAAGGCGACACAACCAACTGAGCCACCTATGTACCCATACCCTTCTTTGCCTCCTAAGATGATTCAACCTCTATTGTCCAGAGCTCTGAATCCTGAGGGGGAAAAAAAAAGAAACAAAATAATCTCTGTTTTTTAGCATGATATAAAACAGATGACATATTTTATATTATGGAAAATATTGTTACTTATCTACCTATTAAGTTGTTTTAATACTTGTTACTAGTCCTAGGGCAAAAGTTTTGGTGAAAACAAAATCAGTAAATTGTGAATACATTTACAAAGCTTATTGAAAAGTATAAATCATTATTACCAAAATTGGCATATGTCATAAATAAATCAATAAACAAATATATTTGATGTATTTGATAAAATGTTTGATAAAATATATTATCGATATGCCTAGAATTATTTCTAGATATGTGCTATTTCATGTCATTAATAAAGCCAGTGATTATAAATTAGTCACAGACACAGAGACCAGGTATCTGGCCATTCTTTTTACTGATGCATTTATTATTATTATTATTATTATTATTATTATTTTGGTTTAAGACATCTACAATATTAGTGACTATTTGATACATCATTTTATTTTAATTATTTTTTAAAGATTTTTTAATTTATTTAACTGAGAGAAAGATCATAAGCAGGGGGAAAGGGGTGGGGAGGGGCAGAGGGGAAGAGAGAAGCAGACTCCCCACCAGTGGGCAGCCCATGCGGGGCTCCATGTGGGGTTCTATCTCAGGACCCTGAGACCATGACCCAAGCCAAAGTCAGAGGCTTAACTGACAGAACCACCCAGGTTCCTGTAGAGACATCCTTTTAAATCACTCCTAGAAGCACAGATCTTTCAGCAGATACAGGTTTGGGTGCCTTTTTAGCAAAAACCTCTTAGATAAATTTGAAGAAGGCAGAATACACATTTAGCACAAAGAGTATGGGTTCAAGAAAGACTTCTGATAATAAGAAATGATTATGATTAATTTTCATTTGTGTAAATCTTTGCATAAATTAGCAATGGCTTACCCAAGTTCTTTATTTTCAATTTTATTGATTGTCTTTCTATAGATGTGTGAGAAATAGGGGACTTGAAGGCCTTACACCCATAGTCTAAGATAGTATCAGACATAGAATAAATATTTTATTCAAAGCCATTCTCTAGCACCATGCTTTTCAAAAGAGCTCCCAAGAGAAGGTTAACAAAAATTGGCAATGTATGTCCGGAGAAGGATAGAGAGAATCAGGAAGAAGAGAGCAGGAAGAAATGGGAATTAAAAATGAAACGAAACAGTCTCAGAAACTGCCTCCTTCCTAACGGAGTCAAATCTCCTGTCTGATTCTTGTTAGGCTTTCCTTGTAGGAAATGTGAGCAAGGTGGTAGGAGGGGTGAATGAGGGAGCAAGCCGACTGTGACTAACTATGTGGGGGAGGGGACAGATTCTTGAATGAAGTATTGTAAATCTCTATATCATTTACCACTTAAAGTTTTTCTTTATTTGAATTTTCAGCCCTGATGAAACGTTTGCAATTTCTGTCACAAGAAAATTCCCCATGGCATTTTGTAATGCCCAATTTCCATAGCTGATTTCATGTTTTCAACAGTCTGTCAAACTTCTGGCAGCTGTAACTTTTCTTCTCTGGAACCCTGGAAAGACACTGTGTTAGAATATTATTTTGACAAATTACTGGGCCATATAAGAATTCTGAGAGGCAGGAGAGCATATTCCTCTGCAGCTACACATCCGAGGCTGGTGGTAAGGTTTAGGATCTCTGGGAACAAATGCTTCTCGGTGTCAGATTGTTCTAAACATTCTTCAGTAGAAAGAGTTTAAATATTCGCATTCTTGAGGGTCCACCCTAGAATAGTAAAATAAGGATCTCTGAGATGAGACCTGGGCACCACACGCACAGATGTGTTTAAAGAATATTTGATTTGAGTATATAAAATTATATTTGGTTTTAATATATAAGTAAGGTTTAGAATGATTGCTCCAAGCCATTAGAAAGGAAAGGATTTGATATGACTTGAAGAAGACTCGGAGCTTAGCCCAATGTTTATCAACCCAACATTGAGTTCTGTCTAGTAGGTACTGTCAGGACTCTTGGTGGGGTCCACATATTATTGCTTGAGATGATCCATTGAGAAACTGTGTTTAGAGAATCAAGGCATCTCTGAAGAAGAAAAAGACCAGATATTGAAACCAGACTCCACAGTGAGTATCATTGGCATTCCCAATGCTGTCCCACCTACACTGTCATTATTCTACTACACTCCAGATCAGGGGTCCACAAACTACTGCCTGCAGGCCTCATATGGCCCGCTGCCTCTTTTTGCATGGCCCATAGGCCAAGAACAGTCCTTACATTTTTAGTATTTAAAAAAAGCTCAAAAAGAATATTTTTTGTGACATAGGAAAATGCAATTTCCATAGATAAAATTTTATTGGATCACAGCTATGCTCATTTGTCTGCACATTGTCTATGACTATTTTCACATTACGAGGCAGAGTTGAATAGTTGCTACAGAGACTATAAGGCTCATAAAATCTAAAATACGTACAATTTAGACCTTCTATTAGGTTCCTAGCCCTGCCATAACAAATTATCACAAACTTAGTGGCATAAAAGAACAGAATCATTCCCTCGCTGTTCTAGAGGCTGAAAGTCCAAAATCAAGCTTTTGTCAGAACTATGGAACTTCCAGAGACTCTCAGATTCCATCCTCGGTCTTTTCAGCTTTTGGTGGTTCCAAGTGTTCAGTGGTTTGTGGCTGCATTGCTCTAGCCTCTGCCTTGGTTTTCACACGGCCTGTCCTCTGGGTGTTCCTCACCTCTAAAGCAGGCACTTGTCATTGGATTTGGGGGATAATCCAGGATGACCTCATCTTAAGACTCTGACCTTAATTACATCTGCAAAGACCTTTCTTCCCAAATAAAGTCACATTTAGTTTTCAGTTAGACATAGCCGTTAGAGGACTCTCTCTCTCTTACTAGACTCCCTTATGGAAAAAATGTGTCCTGGTCTGGAATTTTAACTCAGTTATGGGGAAATGAGACTCTAGGAGAAAAAGACAGTAGATTATGAGAACTTTTATATTTTGCTAGTGTGGGCTTCTGTTTTATTCAAAAGGGACAGGAAAGCTTTTTGGTTACTGGATGATCTTTGCAGACAGTGAAGAGGATGCTATTAGTAAAGTAGGGATTAATCCCGCCCACACATAATTCCTTATTTTCCAATAACTATTCCTTAAAATATGCCGTATGTCAATGAATTGATAACTAGTCTAGAGATTTGCCTACAAGAGTCAAGTTAGGTTTCAAAAACACCAGTATATACAAACAGTCACTACCATGTTAAGCAGAAGCTGTTATAAGTAACTGATCTGGCTCAATGAAGATAACCCACTCAGCCATATTCTCTTTATATTGCTCTTTAGACTTCATAAAATTGAATCCTTGCCAAAAATTAGAGAAAGTCAAGAGAAATATGATTAAGTCTCTTAGAACAGCCAGAGGGTGTCTTGCTGGCTCTTTGGGAACATGGAGGTTGGGATAGTATCAGAACCTGGCGGCATGCCTTCTTCTCGTATCCCGAGCCATGGCTCCTTCTGTGGAGGCCCCTTTAAGGCAGGAAACACACTGAGTGTTCAGTTATGATTACAGCGCTTCAGAGATAGTAAGAGCTCCGACTGGACTTGTGGTGCCGCGGTGGGCATCTGTGTAACCATAAGCCAGGAATCCTGCAGATGGAGAAAAACATAAGATAGCCGTGGGCCAAAGGGAAGGGCTGGACCAGCACCCAGAATTCTAGACAAAGGAATCAGGCAGTTTGGATGGCTGCCTTCTCCATGGGTCTGTGATTAAGAGGGTGGAAAGACATTTGGCTTTCTGGCTGGTTGTTGGGTGAGGAGAAAAGGAGGCAGAAATGCCATCTTTTCATTGTGTCACTGCATGGGAGGGTCCACCCTAGAATTTGGAAGCAGCACTACGGAGTACCCATCATAATTGAAATTATTAATAGTGAATATAAAGCAGATTTAATTTTTCTCTTTAGAAATCATTTTAATAGGGCCGCCTGGGTGGCTCAGTGGGTTAAAGCCTCTGCCTTCGGCTCAGGTCATGATCTCAGGGTCCTGGGATGGAGACCCGCATCGGGCTCTCTCTCTGCCTGCCTCTCTGCCTACTTGTGATCTCTCTCTCTCTGTCAAATAAATAAATAAAATCTTAAAAAAAAAAGAAATCATTTTAATAGAAAAGGAAATTCAACCTAAGAGGTATTCCTTTGTTACTGATCAGATGCAAGAGATAGTTGAAGCATCGCTGAGGGCTTTATAATATGTCCTAAGGAAGATGACACGTTGGGGACCCTGAGCGGCTCAGTCGGTTAAGCATCCAGCTCTTGGTTTCAGTTCAGATCGTGATCTCAGGATCGTGAGATCCAGACCCGCATCAGACTCGGTGCTCAGCGTGGAGTCTGTGTGAGATTCTCTCTCCATCTCCCTCTACCCCAACTCTCTCTCTCCCTAAAAATAAATAAATACATTTAGAAAATAAAAGAAGTCATAACTTGACTGTTATGAGATCGTTTGGATGAAGGGGTCAATAAAAAGCACTGATGTCTGATGAAATTCATAGCATCATCTGGACATTCAAGGCACAATTGACATAATTCATGGCAATCTTCTTGTTGTTCTGGGGTATCATTTTAACAGGACCTGTAGATGTAAAAATGAAGGCATGTATTTATTGGTTTGGTTTTTTGTTTGTTTGTCTGTTTGTTTTTTGCCTAAGAACAATGAAGAAATCTAAAATAAGCTGTTTTAATTGTGATATGATATTCTACATAGAAATATAAAATGTGTTAATTTTAGTTACTAATTTTAGTCTTGCTTGTGTAAGTTAAATAATCTTTTTCTAGATCTAGTTTTATTCTTTTTTCTGCCCAAACATTATTTTTCACAAGATAAACATCCTTATTTTCTTATGCAGGCATTTGTTGCAAAACATTCTAGAGCTATAGTGATAGTTTTAGAAAGATGCAGGCCTGGTTTTTCTATTTCCTGTTGAAGAAAAGAATGTAAAAAAGTAAATGAAATCTCTGGCTCATGTTGCTACCTGGTCTATAGGACAAGTATCTCTGCCCCAGTGCCACTTAACAATGAATAACCTAGACTTCCTGATGGCACAGTTGTCCTCATCATGGGGCCATGACACATTCTTGTGGTGAGGATGAGATTTCATTTGAATGAGGATTCTTTCTGTCATTCTCAAGCAGGAAATTAGGTATGACTCAGACTGGGATAGGAAAAGAGTTTCTTCTAGTTAGCATATGGGGAAAGTTGAGCCTCATTCTTAGACATGTAGATTCCAGGAGAATTTGCTGTGATTGGAGTGAGCTGGCCCTGCCACACGAGACAGCCTGGGAAGGTGAGGATAAATATAGAGAACAAACTCAGAGAAGGAAGACTTTTATTGACTCTGGTATTGGAAAAATTGGGGTAGTAAAAGAACAGCCCATGCTGGATGTTTGTATAGAATATTTGGTGAACAAGTAGAGTGAAGCAAGGAAAGAGAGGCTACTAGAAACTGTGGGGTGTGAGAGTTAGTGACGCAGGACAGGTGGTAGAGAAGTACTGCCTTGTGTTTGTGTTGGATCTCCTTGGCATTCATTAGGAAATGCCTGAAAAATAATGAATAATGAACAAGTTGCAGTTGCTGGTTGTGCTTCCGTGAATGTGTAATTATAGAGGGACACGGGTCTGTGCTCATATTCAAATAACACAGGACCAATCATCATGTGAATATATGTGCAACTCAAGTTTGTTGGTTCCCTGGCTTGCTGGTTAACACCAGCTTTAACTGGGGAGCGTACAACTTTCACTGTGTCTGGGTAGAGGGTTATTTGACCTTTCTAGATTATAGTAGAGCAAGTTGAGGGATGGACTAGAATTTATTAGACTTCCTAGGAGACTGTATATAGTTGATGAGCTTCATTTGGGGAATGATGGCTTTTGCCAAGTGGCAGGCAGGGTGGTTTGGAGCACTAACATGAGGTGTGGGTGTGTGAGATGGCTGAGAGACACGTGCGTTGCAATGTGATGTCCCTGCCCAATTAATATATATTTTTAGTAAATCATGGTAAAGCTGCATTGATTGGAGGCTTTGGGAAGCAAAAAAAGAGCAGATCTCTGTTTCAGGTTGGGATCATCAAGGTGGTAGAGTGGGTCTGGGATAGACGGAAATATTCTTCTGAGGTTTAGGAACCAGAAAAGGGGGACAAATAAGGAACTAAGTTCAAGAATTTGAAATAATATGGTAGCCTTAGGATTTGCTTGAATTATGTAATCAGGGAATCAAAGCAAGATTATCTACACTGTGAAAGGGTTAAAAGAGCCCCATTATAACAACAACAAAAGGAAAACAAGACAAAACAAAAAACTTAGAGTGGAAAAACCCCAGGGAATAGGGGCACATAGAGAACAAATTACTTCCCACTGGAGGAAATAAGCGTAGACACAGTTAGTTCAAGGAAGATTAAAGCATAGACTTTCTCTTGTAGTTAAAATAAAGAAAGAAAAATAAAGCAGCAGAACTCCTAGGTGTAATGGGGAATAAATCAGTATCCTGTCTGACAATGACTGCGTATATGAGTGGGGAGTAATTATTGTCTAAGAAAGAAAGAAATTGAAAATTCAAAAGTAAATAGATGAGGAGGTACGTGGTGCAAAGTAATTTTGTTTTAAAAATAATAAACTGACACACCAAGATCTAGACACTTTTTTCAGTCTTTGCAAATATCAGAAGGAGGCTTCTGAATCGATAACAATGTTTGTTTATTTTGAACATGAGCCAAATAGTAGCAACATTTGGGAGAGGACTATGCATGAAAAAGAAGACTGGGGAACTAGGGACATATGCTCTTTGTGAGAAAATGCTCTTGCCCATGCACAGGGCTTTCCCCGAGGGATCTGGAGAGCCAACAAATCAATCACATGGTGGATTCCCTCCCCCATCATTTTTATACAGCTGAACTTGGATTGAATAGACCAAACTCTTCCCTCAAAGGAAAACACACACACCACAAACAGAGCCTTAAAAAAGCAGCTCATAACTTGAGGAGGGGCGGCAGTATGGTAGAGAAGAATTTATGGACTGATTATAACAGCAGTAAAGCTAACATTTATTGATTATGTATGTCAGGCAATGTTTTAAACACTCTATATGGATTGTTTCACTTAATGCTCATAACCAACTTGTAAATGAGTGACGCAATATCTCTATTTTACAGAGAAAGAAACAAGTACACAGAAGTAAAAGTACTTTACGTAAGACAAAATTACCATTTACTAGTAGTACTAATACTATCAAACAGTTATTAAACGCTTATTATATATCAATAACCAGTCTAAAAATTCTTCATACATTAATTCATTTAATTCCATCTGTCAGTAACGATATTATTCTCATTTTATAGATGATAATACAAAAATTTCAGGGCTGGCTTCTAAAACCAATAAGCAGATTCTATAGCCATATATTCAGCTTTTGAACTAGGCTACTCATGTATTATTTGCCCATGAACCTACCAGAGAAGAACACCCTCAAATCTCTGTGTGCCAATTTACCTGCTCATGAACTTAAGGCTGTTTCCGTGGCAGTGCCAATCGAAGAGGTTTTTGATAGATAAAGAATAACGGTACCACACCTGGCAGTTAATTATTATCCTTAACATATTATTAACTTTTACAGATATTGTAAAAAGAATGATAGTGAAAGAAAGGAACAATTTATGTGAAATTGATTTCTATCTTGAAAGATACCTGGTTTAAAAGAAAAAGAAAAAGAAAGATATACAGTTTAATATCAGTTTGACCCTTAATCTTTTCCAAGGCTATTGTGCATATTGTGCAACTTTTTAAATACAGTTTTGAAATATATAGAAATTTTCTTAATAGAAGGCTAGAATTTGTGGCACTTACATTTCAATTTGCATTTTTCTTGAAAATTTTCATCAATTCCAAAAAGCATAAGAAAAGTAAGGAAAATGTGATGAGAGTCACCTGAAACTTAAAGTATCAAAATTAAAGCACTAAGCTTTGCTAGATCCTTCCAAATTTTTTCATTAATTTTTTTCTTTTAGTAGGCATAGAAATATAATGTGCATAAATAAATACACACAAACACACACAAACAACTTTGTTAGATTTTAGTTCCCTAAAGTCTTTTTTAATTTACTTGATAAAATCCAAATACTTGAATTCACTGATGTAGTCTATCTCCGTATCTTTAGGTACAGTGATATAGACTTTCCACTGTACTTAAGAAACAGTGACAGATTCTACATGATGTTTTGAGGACAACTATTAAAATGAATTTAAAATTTATTGTTTTGCTAACTGTACATTTTCTTATATAAAATGGTAAAATCTGCGGTTAGTCATTCATCAGCTGGCATTCATAAACCTGCACTGAGAACCATGCTGTAAACACTAGCTATGCACAGCAAGAACTCATTCCCAATCCAACCCCCCAATAAGAATCATATTGAGCATCTACTAAGTTCTGGGTGTTATAACAGGGGGCTTGGAAATAGAGTTCATGGCTACTTGGGGTTTCAAATCTCCTAGAGAGGCAAGCCTTGACACAAATAAGAACAGGACAGGTCATCTTGAATGTATAAACAAAGAATTAAGGCTGAAATAATTTATAATTATATAATTAAACTGGTACAATTCAAAGTGTCCTAATTGATAATAGAACCCACATGCTATGTCCAGTAAGGGGCACAAACTAAAACCTATAGGAGTGTAAGACAAAGAAAACTTTTAAATGCTACTTTAAATGCTATTTCCTGTTGCTGGTTCTAAGGGGAAAAAAGAAGCTTCTTGAACAAAAAAGATTGCAAGATATGAAGGCAGGGATTTCCAGGCCTTTATAGTAGTCAGAGTATCCTTAAGGTGTTTGCAAGGCAAACTTCAAAAGCAACAGATTCCTCCTTCCTCCCTCCCTCCCTCCCTTCCTCCCTTCCTTCCTTCCTTCCTTTCTTTCTTTTCTTTCCTTTCATGTTTTTATACATTTTTTTAAATTATTGATGGCAATTAATCCGTCTCTGTTTCAACAGCTGAACAAGCATTTGACCTTTAACAGGCTCATTTCTCTAAGGATTCCAGTCTTACCGAAAGAACCAAATGTTGATGTAGATCCATCAAATCATTTACTATCATTCCAGGCATACAATCGGTACTCGTAAAATTGTACCAATAAGAAAAAGTTATCCCAGACCTTATCAAAATCCTGAAGATTTCTGCAGAAGATATGCAATAGGATTTTTTCTTCTTTACATTAAAACCATAACTTGTCCTGACTATAGAGAAGCCATCTAGTGAAAATTCAGACACAAGGTAAAAGCATATCTCGAAATCACTTATTTTCCCTGTCCGTACAACTGAACAGTATGTTTATAATCCCTGATAAAAGCCTACTCTTCTACTGCCTCCTCCTAGATATGAGTGAGTATTTATCAAATATCATTGGGTCAGATTTACCAATACACACGCCAGTCCCCCTGCTTCGCTGCTCATCGAAGAACAAGTTACTATGGGAACAGAGGTAGCTCTGTGAATAGCCCAGTAAAAATATTCCACTTCGACAGGAATTCCTAGCACTTCGTTCCTGAGAGAAATTTGCTTAAAAAGCTGACATTTTCAAATACCACACATTTAAAAAGTCATTTAAAAGCTGTGCTTTAAAAATATTTCTCAACATAAAAAAACAGCTCTGATTAGGATCTCCTTAAAATACTGATAGGTAACACACACCGTTATTCTGGTCGACATTGAATTTGGCAGGAGTGCAAAATGAATTTGTCTATGGGGAATCTGTAAAAGATGGATGCAAATATAGACCATAATATTTTTTCTATGAGAATTAACAACTAATTAATACATAAACGAATAAGCAGGGCGGCCAGGAGTTTTGTTTGCATGTGTTAACAACTGGCTTGATCACAAGGGATACTCACCTCAAATATCGAAGGCCTTTATGTACATCTTGAACAAGTGTTATCTGGGGCCTCTTTCATCTGTAACATTCTCTTTTCTAATAAGTCTTTTTCCCCCCAAAGAGAGTATCTGTACCTGGAATAATTAACCTACAGAGCTATTCATAACAACAATGCACCTCACAATATATTGTTCCCCCATGGTCAGGAATACAGTAAAAAGCTGAGTCGAGTAATTAAATATTTTATTTAAATGACATCAGACAAATGGTTTTCATTAATATAATCCCAACAATAATTTTGGTATTTTGTGTCAGCACGGATAAATATTACAACTACAAAAGAGTATCAGAGTCCATTAAGTTTTAACGTGTTGTGTTCCTCCTTTTCCCAGGGTGGATGTCAATTTGGCTAGTATATGCTATGAAAAATTCATTTTTGCTATTTTTTGCTGTTGAATCTCAAGTACACGGCAGAGTACTTGGCACATAGGTGATATCGATAAATATTAGCTAAATGGGTAAATGAATACATGTTCACTTAAGTAGAACCAATTCGAAAGAAATAAATGGAAAAGTAATTTTTTAGCGCCCACTTATGGGGTGCCAGGTGTCATGCTTTACGTTGTTTATCGCGCCTACTCTCAGCAGGTGTTCAAACACGAGGAATTGGGAAGCATAAAGTGAATCGCTAAATTAATTGTTAATCAGAATTCAACATTTCATTTTTAATAAAGCAACAATAGAGAAAATTCATTTGTATTCCAAATTATTTCACCTTTAATCACTGCATTGAGAGAAGTCTCCTTACCTTGCATAAAATGATTTTCTTTCCATGACTATTAAAACCTTATTTATAGCTACTGTCACCATTTTGCTAATTTGTGTAGCATTTGAGTTCCAGAATTAATAATAAATACTTTGTCAGAGAAAAAGGAAAATGCCTCATGGATTTGCAAAGGTTGTACTCTTTAAAGGTAAGGATGACATATAAGAAGGCACTTGAAGGGTTGATAAAAAGAAAATCGTAATTATAACTATTGATTATCTTATTCTGCTCTTCTTTCCTAGAAGGAAAAAGGGAGAGGAAATGACAAAAGGTTCTTTCTTGCCAGTAATCTCAAGGAAACATACATCTTCAAATGTTGTTTTCCTAGAGTAATAGCAAAATGAACTAAGGTGTTTTGATTCATGAGCCCAGAGGGCTTCATTTTGATGTAAATTCATTTCCATTGTTTCTCCTACTGAGAATGTGCATCTCTAGTGCAGTTACTCTTACATAATTTAATTAATGAGCATGAGTCAAATGTATTCAGAGTTTATCCAAGAATAGTGAATTCTAGCAACATTTACAAGCTATTTGAAATGCTTCTTTTACATTGCTGCTGGTTCTAAAAAACAAGATCTGCCACCACATTGGATACTGGAGCAAAAAAAAAAAAAACTACATGCAAACTAGTTTTCCCAGATTTATGGAATAAGTGAGACCAAAGTGCTAGAGAAATTCATGTTTTAATGACCCACGACTGAACTGTGATTTTCTCTGAGCCCATATCACATGTCCCTCCAACTGTACTTGAATCTGATTCAATATTCTTACCTCTGATGCTTTAAAAATTATATTGGATTCTAGGAAATCCTGTGAAGGCTGACTGGTTGAATAAGTGTAAACTTTTTCTTGAAAAGTTCGTATCTGTTATGGCAAAAAAACAAAAACAAACAAAAAACCCGCCCACATTTTATCTATCTTTCATCATTATGGCTTCAGTGTACTTAAATTCAGCAAACATCCTCTAGTACTCTTGCTAGTCAGGCAAGATTCAAAGACAAAGCACAGTCCCATTTCTTTCAAGAGCTTATGTCAGCTGTAATGCTGCTCATTTTGACAGGCGCCTTAAATTTTACTCATCGGGGAATGCCACTGATTGGTAGTTTGATAGATGTTTGTACTACATCATTTTTCATTGAGATCAACCGCATTGCTTTTCATTTTAGTTAAAGTGTAAGCTCCTTGAGGACTGTGTTTATTCACTATTTTCTCCCCAGAGCCGAGTGAAAACCTGACACCTAGTTAAGGTTTAATGCACATACGTTAAACAGATGTCTTTTGTGGAATGAAAGAAGATTCTTCCTCCAGGTGTTATCATTCCTGTGGAGGATAAAGTATTCCAAGAATTTAGATGTTTGCCTTCTCTTTCAGAATTTTAATTCATTCTGGGGCAACAATCATAGCTATTTAAAAAACTCATTTCTATTTGTTGGTGCAAATTTCTTCTAGTCCATTGTTTAAAATATTTCATTTGGTTTCTTTCCTTCTCAAATTGTTTGACATGAACTGATGTGTATCAATCATCCACCCTAAAGAGTTCTTCTCACTGCTTAAGCATGTAATAGATAGTAGAAAGAGAAACTCTGTCGTCATGTTGGAATAGCTTTTAAAATGTCAATGAAAAGAATTTAGAAACAGAAATACTCAATAAGTCTGCCTGGCCAGCATGATGAGCTATGACTTAATATGCACAAGCATGAATTAAAACGTTAATTCCAACAGTTTTGTTGTAACCATAGTTTATCACAAATCCTCAGTGTTCAATTTTTCGGCATTTGCCAAATGTGCTGCCTATACACATGGTAATGATTCACTTTGAATATTCCAATGCTTGAGCTTTCTATTGCATTTTATAATTAGAATAATAACAAAATGATTTTGGTATCTATTGGCAGTTTCACTATCCCCATGTGATGTTTCTTAAGGGATCTTTATACTTCTAATGGGTAAGGGGGAGGGAATGGCCTTCTCTGTGAGCATGTATCTAGTGGTTATTACGGAGATACAAAACATGAAACAGCATGTCCTTGGCACCTATGAACTAAAAAAAAAAAAAAATCCGAAAAACAAAATGTGTGTTGGATGGGTACACATTTTCTGTTATTTCATTCAGGAGAAAACCTGGCTCTTTCTACTGCTCAAGATAGTCTTCACATGGGTTATATTACCTCCAGTTAAAATTTACCAACAGAGTTAAATTTAATTAAAACAAAAAATGCTTAAATATAGTCAAATCATTTAAATGGAATCTACTAATCTCAAAGGAAATAGACTTAAGCTACTTTTTCTAATGTTCTGAGTAGATGATAGCTGCCTTTCTTTGCAGGGCAATTTTCTTAAACTTTGGTATATCTTATTATCATTAACTATGGGATTTAGAATTCTAAGAAATGATATTTAGGAGATGAGCAGCAGACAGGCAATCTACCAAAAATCGCCTCTAATTCACAGCACTTCACTCATTAACAAAGCAGAGTTGACAGCGTATGTCAGATGTAAATTCAAAAACAATTGTGTTACTTCTAAGTACGTATTGTAATGAGAAAATGAAAAACATAAAGCCTCACTAGAGTCACCAGAGTAAATAGATGGAATTTATTTGTATTTTTTTAAAAAAAGACATAGTAAACTACACTTTCTTTTATTAAACAATCTAAATATTATTTTTGCTTAATATTACTATTCAGATTATCAAATTACAAAATTCCTAACTTTCTGAAATTGTTTGGGTATGGGACTCCTGGGTAGTTCAGTCGGTTAAGCACCTGACTCTTGATTTCAGCTCAGATCATGATCTCAGGGTCCTGGGATCCAGCCCCACATCAGGCTCTGGGCTCAGTGCCAAGTCTGCTTGAGGATTCTTTCTCTCCCTCTCTCCCTGACCCTCCCTCTACTCTCTCTCTCTCTGTCAAATAAATAAATAAATCTTAAAAAAAAAAAAATACTTCATGTAGATCTGGAAAACAAAAACAAATGAAAAAAATACTATATTTTCTTCCCTCTAAAAACATTTTACAATAAAAGTAAAGAAATATCCTCTACTCTATTTGCAGATCTTTTGGTTTGTGTGAATTTGTTTAATGTAGCTTATTGTTTACATCAGCCATGCAGAAGGAGCCTCTCCCGTCCCACACACTACACATGTACATTGCAACAAATAGTATAGGAACTCATATAAGAAAGAAGCCAGGAGTTAGCCACGTGTTCATATTAGTGAAGCAACTGGAAGAGACATCAAAGTGTAGGTGGTCAGTGAGAGAATTAAAAAAAAAGAAATCAGTTTCTATGATTCTTTAAATTAGTGAGCTGAAGAAGCCAGAGAAATGAGTTTCATACTGACTCAGAGAGCAATGAGCTTTGCTTCCTTTCAGAAAGAACCTCAGAAGGTAGTTCCATTCAAGTCAACTCTTGTAAGGTATAACAAAGAGGGAAGAAAAATGGAAAAGAGGTGTATTGTTTTGAAATTATTTTTCATAGTAAAAATAATCATCTCAAATAACTCCTGTGTTGATTTGTGATGAACATCTTTATCTTTTATTCTTTTATGAAAAAGAGCATTTATGAAAGAAATTGTCCTAATCTGCTTGAAAAGAAATTGTTTTGGTAAAATAATTTATCAGAAATAAAAGCAAAATGTATATTTTATTATTAAGTGAAAGCCATTGGCTTTGATACATGGGATGGAAAAATGGACAAAGATCTCAGAGTCTCCATTTTTATCAATGAAAGGATTGAATTAGATTATCACAAAGGTGTTTGTAACTTTAAGATTTCATGAGTTATATAAGTTATTAAAGAAGCGTCATTATATAGGTCACGGAAATTACACAGATACCAATAACTTACAGCAGCATCTGACTTTTCTTCTACGTTATATTATGGTATATAAAGTAGATGGTAGTAGATAAGAAGATTTGTGGGGAAGGTGAAAGAAAAGAATAGCTATAAAGCTGGTAGGTCAAGGAGTTAAGTGATTGAGAACTTATCAGTCGCTAAGGTCCCGGAGCTAATTAAACCCATGCATTTAAAAAAAAACCAATTATATAATTACAGGTTGCAATGAAAAGTATTTGGCCCAAAAGGTAAAAAACATCCGAGTGACACCTGCCCATTATATAACCAGGCAGAAGCATTGTCGTTCTAATTTTTCCATAGTAGCTTTGTGAACATGGGTGCCATGAAAAATCCCATATAATTTCATATTCATACCCATGCTAATTGGTGCTACTACTCACAGAATCACCTTCCCAGAGAAAGAAAAGGGCCATAGAATCTTTAGGAAAAAATACAAATACGTAGAAAGATTTACTTTAAAAACCGTCCGTTGCTCACTCGCTCTCTTTCTGCCATACTACTTAGTGAATGCCAACTACATGCCAGGATGTGAGCTCTTTGGATGACCCACTTAAAGTCGGCTTGCACTTCGTCAGTTCAAAATCAAAGACTTGCGAGGCTGAACGAGGACTCCGGAGGTCGTTTATCTCAGACCCCTGCCTGGAGGAGTCACTGTTCTAATCCATCCTAGACGGAGGCTGGATGAGGAGTTGTTTCCAAAGGACCCCAGGGTGCTATAGAAGCTGTGCTGGTGACTCAGTTCTCTGCATTCTCCTTCGCAGTCAGGGCCCAATCAAAGTTCCTGAGAGGTGGAAAGGCCACCGCACGTTTAGATGTTCTGCCTTTCAAATGTACTCGAAATGAGTTTCTCACAATGAGCGGCCATTTAAAACTTCCTAGGCTACCGAAAACGACAGATTTAACTGTTCCTTTAAAGAACTAAATTCCACTTGACATATAGAGTCTTCTTTCTTTTCCTTACAGTGTCAGTTCACTTGCCATTCTTCCATTTTCTCTCTCTGTTGGGCATTTGGTAGATGCCTGGGCATCATTTAGTCATTCGTTCCCCCTAGAGAGGAGGCTGGTTGTGCATATGAAGGAGTTGTTTGTGAGTTGGCAAAAGACGAAAGCCACAGGGGCACTAAAGTGTATTTTACGTAAATATTTTGGGGAATAAAAAATAAAAAGTGGGTCAAATGTTGGCAAGTGAACTCTTCAGTTGTCATGTGGATTTGTGTATATAAAGTTCACCATATGTAAGTATGCCTTTTCTCATCTTTCTGAAGTATCTCATAAGAAACATCTTTGCACTAAGAAAAATGATCCTTCATCACAGACTGACTCTGTCTCCAAATCCAAGCATTCAAATCACAATCACCTATAGATATCATGGATCTCGAGGAGCAAGAGGAAGGCCAATTAATAAGTCTTTGTCGATCCAATCGGACTACTGACAAAATTCCTTAAAGAATAATGATTCCTCCTTCATTTTTACACTCAAGAATGAATATAATCCTCCCAATTCAAAGCTAATGATACTAAAATATGGGTTCAACCAGATGGATGGATCATATATGAGAGATAATCTTCCAGTTGTATCTGTGCTGTCCATACATCCAACATTCCCCTACTGGTGATTTATAGGAAGAAGGAAAATATGACTTCATGACAAACATTTGGGATCTTGGACAAACATTTGATCTTGGAATCAAACATATAGGAAGAAAAATCAATAAAACATGAGTTCTATTTCCTTGCTACTCAGACCAGAGTCCTCTCCAGGAAGGAAAGATCCAAAGCTCATTTACATAAGATAATGCAAGAGATCCATTTAACCTGACTTTGTGAAATTTGGGTGTTTATGTATAATGTGCTTGCCTTCCATTTCTAAAGATTTGCAATAATTTAGTATATTATAATGGTAGCTCTCAAATTATTGGATAAAAGTGACACAAATAAACAGTGTTTAACTCCCTAGGAAATATATATATATAGTATTTTGCATTACATGTCTTAGGAGTCAGCAAAATTTTTTTTTTTTTTCTGTGAAGGGCCAAAGAGTAAATATTTTTAGCTTCGCAGGTTTCTATCCTTCTTCAATTCTGCTGTTGTAGTACAAGAAAGAGGCATGAATTATTGATGTGGCTGGATTTGGCTCATTGTGAACCACAATTGGCCCATGGCTTAGAGTTTTCTAATCCTTTCCTTAGACCATAAAAATTTCAAGACATATCAAAGATTTAAATGTAAAATAGTAAAACCATAAAATTATGAAAAGAAAACTGTACAGGAAAATCTTCTAATCTGGATGTCAAAATATATTTTTAAGTATTATGTCAAACCCAGAAATCAAAAAGAAGAGTAATAACCTTGACTACATTAAAATTAAAGAAAAACAATAAACATGGCAAAACCCGAAGATGAGGAGACAGCACACAGACAATAAATATAAATGAATCTTAAACATAGAACTCAGATGCTCAGCATCATTCATATTAGAAGAGTTTGAAATTTTGAAGATAAAATGAATTATTTTTCAGGTCTAAGATTGTCAAAGATCAAAAAGTTTGACCAAACATACTTAGGAGAGTATGTTGAAAGAGGACCACTTAAACATTGCTGGTGTTGCAGGCTATCAATATATTTTCTAAGGAGAACAATCAGTGTTTCACTTAATTTTACATGGCAAGGTTTTAAAACAATGAACAATTGATGTATTTACTTTTTCTTTGATATTTTAAAGTTTGCTTTAGGTTTCGCATTTATTTGATACAAATCTAATAAAGCAATAAAAATCTTTACATTAGTTAGTGCATAAAGCTCTGTAGGCAATAAACCTATCCTCATTTTAGCTCCCTAGAAGTCATTACAGTTTCATGCAGATAAAGATTCTTAAAGTATTGTCAAACTCATTATTTGGATATCTTCCAACCTGCATTTTAAATGACAGCTTTGCAGAGCTCTTTGACATCATCTAAAAATAGTAGCAGATAATCCCTATTTCATGTAGTTGTCAGTTAATTCATAAAGAATTTCTCATTTTCAAAGTATGTTTGACTATGAATGCTCTGGTGACATGTTTCTATATTTGAATGTCTTTGCCTTTCCACTTTTTTTTTTCAATAATTCTTAATCGTTGTCAATCCTGCTATGACTTGCTACCTATAAAAAGTGCCACCTAACCACTTTTACCTCAAAGTGATCATACAACTTTGTGTGGTGTTTTTCAGGAGATTGATACCCTTACTTTTATCTACTATCCTCATGTTGGATGAATCATGAAGTGAAGAGAATTAGCGTCAGAATCTTTAGATACCGAACACTGCATAGGGTTGGAGCTAAATGTAAAGATTCTTGATTTCTGTATTAAAAATGTGGGATCATATCAGGCAATCAAGCTTTCACTGAAAGTGTTTAGCACTGAAATGATCAGATATATGATATATGATATAAGATGTATGACTTCAGAAACAACTCAGACTGATGTGTAGAGGCTGGATTTGATGACAGATTGCAGGTAGAACATTCAATGGGAAGGCTCTTGCACTGGCCCACATAAAAGGAAGAGAGATAATGACTGGCCACAGAAAATGACAATCAAAATTGTTCAATTAATTTCTAAGGCCATATGGGTGGACCCGGAGAAGTGTTTACTTATGTGGGGTTTTATTTTGTCCACTCACTCTAACAGCTGATAAAACAGCATACATACTGCTGATAGGTAACTGTATTCACTTTCTGAATACAGTTCAGAATAAAGAGATTTATTTTAATTAATTTAATTATTTTAATTAAATAAAGAGATTTAAGAAAAGACACATTCCCCATCCTGTTTGAATAATATAGCTGCCATCTGCTTAGCATCAAAGCCGTTCTCTATGATAAAAGAAAAAAAAACTAAGTGTTAACGTCACCTGCTTTGCTACACATAGTACCCTATTCCTGTTAATTCATAAGTTGCTTCATATTTCAGATAGGTTTGAAACCTTACCATTTGTACTTTCCCCAAGAAAATCAGGGTTTTCCCCAAATCTTTTAATGAAGGTATTGTTTCAAACTGCACAAACGCTATTTGAAGCATGTGGGAACATTGTAGCCTTCGAGAATAAAGTGTTTCAGCAAATAATGAAACAAAACCTTCCATCTGGATGAGAAGTGTTGCATGAATGCTACCATTTAATTGGATAGCACATTGCTGGAATTTTTCACTTCATTTGTAAGAACAGATACCAGCAATCAGTCCACTGCTATTCAGTTTGCCCAAGTCCAGCAGGCAGTCTGAACATAAGGAATGGTTATTTTTTTTCCCCCAACTCTATAAAACGTCCAGATTTACAAGAGAGTGGATGTGTTATCTCCAGAGATGCTGTATGCTTACTGGCATTAATGCAGACATAATTTAAACACGAGTTAGCATATTGACATTGATGATCTATACATTTCTACGATTCTTTGTCCTGAATATAATATGCAATCTGACCAATCAGAGAATTTACAGGTCAGGACTCTGGGCTAGACTTCCTGACTTGTATCTAACTTCATCACTTCAGATTTCATTAACTGTGGATAAGTTATTTGGTCTCTAAATACCTCAGTATTCTCATATGTAAATTGTAGATGACAATATTAGTTACTTCATATGGTGTTTTGTGAGTATTCAGTGAGTAAATACATGTAAAGTGCTTAAATATGTCATAGCACATAGCAAGCGTTTAGTCAGTGTAGCAATTATTGTTTTTAGTTCCTCCATATGGGGACAGAATTGGCTGAGGCCATTAGACAGATTGCTGACTTTTGAGATGAATCTAAACTACTTTCAGAAAAATGCCAGTCTCTGAAAATTTGTAATTCAGATCAGCTAAGAAGTTGATCCTATTACGACATCTTGGTTAAAATTTCCCTCTAGGAATAGTAAAGACAGTTTTGTAAGGTGAAGACGACCTTGGGAGAAAAGGCATCTGCTTCAGGAACGGTCATGTCCATATCTTCTAAGATGTTTTTCATTCTACTTGACAAAAGCCTTTTGTTCTTATTTTGTTATATGAACCCCAAAGAAAGAATCTTCCCTGTGTTATGACTGTACTCAGCTGGTCATGCCACCAGCTTAAACCAAAAGGGGATTCTGACTGCTCAGGAAAGCACAGAACACACGTCACAAAGCCTGAAACTAATAGAATTAAATAGGGAGAGCAGAAACCAAATTATGTTTTGGCCCTTTCCTTCACATAATTCACCATAATAAGAAGCTCATTCTTTTCTTGAAAAACTTTCACAAATCTTGCCCTTCTCATTTGGTCAGAAGGGAAAAGAAATTTCTATTTCAATACCTTTTTTGTAGGTCAAACAGCACTATAAAGAATTGAAGGAAGTTTAGGAAATAATTTAATAACGAACAGAAAAAGTGCTCTCTGCAAAGAGCATCTATAGGAATCCCCAGAGGTCACTCAAGGGACCACAGTTCCCTGACATATATTTTTTCTTTAGAAGATTTCTCATTTCCCAATAAGAATATTGGTATTCATTATTGCATGAACTTTGCTACTGTTCTTTTTGAAACTTCAAGTACATTCCTTTTGTGAGTTCATGAGTTTTACAGTTAACTTTGAATAGCCATGCTAGCTGAGAGAGAAGAGAATATGGAAAATGAATATCTTCAAATCTCATTTCGGGTACTGAAGTCCTCTTCCACTGTGGGCAAGTGCTACAGCTGGTCCATGTGATAACTTTATGGGAATTAAAAATGGAACCTCTCCAGGAGTAGCCCTGCACCAAGACAAGTGGCACCAAGACAAGTGGCAGAACTAACACTTGACTCTGGGGTGACCTCGTGCAGTGCACAATCTATACAACCACATATGGCAGCTTGAACTTTGAAGACAATAAAATTTTACTTGACAATTCTATTTTGCAAATTGGCGGTAAGCCCAAACAATACGCTGCTGGGAAACTAGCATTTTAATTTAGTCAACTAAATTATTAATATATAAAATAGTTGACTATTGGCATCCATAGTCCTACTGTCTTCTCCCAATTATATCTGTTTTGGATGTTAAATATTTACCGTACTTATTATGTATGCTTTCTACCAAAGCACATATATTTGTCTTATTTTCTTAATGTATCCATAAATATAGGCATACCTCATTTTATTGTGCTTTGGTTCATTGCACTTTCCAGATACTACATTTTTTTATTAACTGAAGTTTTGTGACAACCCTGCCTTGAGCAAGCGTATCAGCGCCATTTTTCCAACAAAATTTGCCCACTTCATGTCTCTAGGCCACATTTTGGTAATTTTTGCAATATTTCAAATTTCTTCATTATTTTTTGTAATGGTGATCTGTGATCAGTGATTACAGTTCACTTAAAGCTCAGATAATGGTTACCATTTCTTTAGCAATAAAATGTTTTTTAATTAAGATATGTATATTTTTTAGACACATACTATTGAGCATTTAATAGACTATAGGTTAGTGTAAACATAATTTTTATATGCTCTGGGAAACTAAAACATTAATTTAACTCGCTTAATTGTGATATTCACTTTATTGCAGTGGTCTGGAAAACAAACCTGTAATATCTCCAAGGTATGCCTACGTGTCTATTCCATATAATCTTTTAAATTATCCTTTTAATTAATTGGTAACATGTCATTTTAAGTGATTGTGGTATTTCATGATTTTATTCTTTCTTAGTTTTTATCATCTCATTTCTTAACCACCTTTTACACTGTGATAAAGTGTTGGTATTTCAGTACAATTATCAATATTTCTCTCTCAAATATTAGGTATTATTCTGTCTGAAATTTTTTTCCTCATTTTATCCCTTTGATCCCATGTTTTTTAGCTAATCCTAATCATCCACGGTGGCTTAGCTTCTAGGTTACGTCCTATGGTAGATACTTCAATTACCCAATAACCAAATCCTCCCTGACCTTAGTTAAGGGTGGACATTCCCTGATTTCAGAATGGATATGGCCCCTCCACTAGTACCAGGGTATAAAGTTAATTATGGGAATCATAAGGGAATTATATAAGGGAATTTCTAATTCCCTTATATCACAACCTCACTTTATTGTCTTCTCACTGAGGCCCTTGACATCATTTTAGCATATACTCCTGATGAAAAGGCAGAACTTTTTGAGGAAGAAACCTATGGACCTACTCCATCCTTTTGCCCTTGAATGTGATGACACTGACCTGCAGAAAACATCGTTACCCAGCATTGGAAAGCCAGCATGCTGGAGAGGGCAGAGCAGGAAATAGAATGACATATTTGATGATCACTGGGTCCCTGGTGATAAAATTGAGTTTTTGTTCCAAATCTAGTATTGCTCACCTCTTATTTTGTGGTTATTTTTTTAAATTATTATTTTGCCCGATAACTAAATATTTTTATTTGTAACCACTGCTAAGCAGATATTTTGTTATTTATAGTCAACTCTAGTTTGTTCACTTAATTTGTATAGCCTACTCCTAACTCTCAGGTCTGGGCTGGGGGCCACCATGTGATTCAATGGCAAAATGTTCATCCATTATCAAGGGAGTCATCATAGAATATTACAATTGTCTATTCACCTAAATGAATAAATTACTATTCCATTTGTTAGTGCTATGGTATAGGGTAGTATATCCATCTTTTTCAATATTTTGTCTTTGTTATCTAACCTAGTAACCAGGCCGTAATACACACTAAATAAAATGTTGATGTGAGAGAGTTGAACTACTCAGTTATTTTCTCTCATTTTTTTATTATTTATAATTTCTCTCATTTATAATTAACTCATTTTATAATTCTGATTATATGCCATCACCCTAGGACAATTTTTAGCATTAAAATTACTGTACTGTAAAGTTTATGTATTTTTTGTACATTTTTATTGTAGAGATATGATCTGCTACCCAGAGTTAGACTAAATTCAAGATTAAGGGCGTAGCCTTTTAGACTGCCAAGTCTACCCAAGAATTTAGACATCATTCACAAATTTGGGGGTTCTAAGGGCCACCCTCAATTCAGATCAGCTGGCTAAAAATGTGGGGGTTCCCATGACCATCCTCACATTTAATACTTTCCCTCACAGTACACGGGAAAGCACTATATTTACTATTAGTTTTATTGTGGCAAAAGAACATGAAGCAAAAATACACATGAGGCAGAACATAAGACTGGGAAGAGTGTTTCAAATACAGAGCTTCTGTGTCCCAAGGGATATGTTACCCTCCTGGCACTGAAGTGTAACAATATATGCATGAAATATTTCCAAGGCAGGATGCTCATTTTTGCTGTCCGGAGCTTTTATTGAGACTTCATTAGGAAGATTGACATGGATGATTTACTGCCCACGTTGTTGAAATCAATCTGGAGCCCCAGCCCCTGGAGATCAGACTGATTTTGCATAGCCAATAGTCCTAACTCTCTGATCACATGGTTGGTATTTCGGGACCTGGCCAGCCCCTGCAGTGGGTCATCTATTTAGAAAATGATCATTTGGGGTCTGAGGAGCCTAGCCTACCAGCAATCATCTTGTTAGCATAAACTATCAGCTGTGGTCCCAGAGGCTCACCATGAATAAATAACAAAGACATAATAACAAAGACATATCATTCTCTTAGGGAATTCCAAGGGTTTAGAAGTTACCTCCCAGAAGCCAGGACTAATGCCAAATGAACCTCTCTGGGTAAAGTTAATTCTTCACTACACATCTGCCTAAAATTTTTCTTTTTCTCCCTTCCTTCCTTCCTTCCTTCCTTCCTTCCTTCCTTCCTTCCTTTCTTCTCTTTCTCTTTCTTTCTTTCTTTCTTTCTTTCTTTCTTTCTTTCTTTCTTTCTTTCTTTCTTTCTTTCTTTCTTTCTTTCCTTCTTTCCTTCTTCCTCCTTTCTTTTCCTTTCTTTCTTTCTTTCTTTCCTCTTTCTTCTTTCTCTCTCTCTCTTTCTTTCTTTCCTCTTTTTCTTTCTTTCTTTCTTCTTTCTTCCTTCCTTGCTTGCTTGCTTGCTTCCTTCCTTCCTAGCTAATGGATTCTGGAACAGTGTAAGTTACAATTTCTCACTCTAATAGTGATAAACATTGAATGACCTGTCAAAAATAGCATTCAAAAAAGAGCAGAAATGGAAGAAATGGGATCTAGATTACCTACAAGTTGAATCATGAGCCTGTAACCATTTCTTTCTGCCCAAAGACATGTGCAGTGAATAGACCTCCTGTCCATGCCCAACATAACATATACCTGTGAGTGAGAAAACAGTTTAGCAATCCTGAAAGAGGAAACATATTTCCTTTGTGACCAAGAGGTCAGAATGCAGGAAGAGCTTCTTGGCTTATCCTCACAGCTTGACTCAAAGCACAGAGTTGGGGTCCAGAGCTATGAGTGTCCCTTTCCAGCTGGCTTAAAGTTTGAAAGTGCATCAGCTTGGTGTGGGCTGATCCAACCGTGCTAATGCCTTGCCATTGGGACAATAAACCAGGACATTAGAATCTGGGTACTCTGAGATGATACTGAGAGAAAGGTCAGCCATCTGGCTGCTACATCAGGTTTTACTAGTTTTAATGACCCTTCTTTCTGTCCTATCTGTTTTCTATTCATAAACCCACAACTGACATTTCAACTGGTATTATTCAGACAAAATGTCTGAAAACTCACTGTCCCAAGAGCTGAACTGGGGACTGACAAATGTTTAGTTCTTTTAGAGGCATATTTTGTTTCTCATTAACACATCTATTTTATAGTCAATATTCCTCACATGTCTGAATAGTAGAGAAAACAGATTTATTTTATCTAAGAGATTAATAGGGATGGTATAAAAAAAAGCCCTGGTAAAGACTATAGGCTTGTCAGATGAAGTAGTTTTAATATTTCTCTGAATATCTTTAATTACCAGGCTTATCAGGTATAAAATAGAACAAGAAAGGGCTATATCTAACGGAATTATAAGAATTGTTAGATAGTACAGATAAACTGACTCATAGTAAATGCAAGATAAATAATAGCTGTTATTTTATGGGCATAGCATTTTTTTCCCCAAAGATTCCATCTATTTATTTGACAGAGAGAGAGAGAACACAAGTAGGCAAAGGCAGGCACAGAGAGAGGGGGAAGCAGGCTCCCTGCTGAGCAGAGAGCCCGATGCTGGGCTTGATCCCAGGACTCCAAGATCATGAACTGAGCCAAAGGCAGAGGCTTAAACCCACTGAGCCACCCAAGTGCCCCAGGCATAGCATTTTTATTGAGTAATGTTCAGACATGGGAAGACAATGATAACCTTTACTCAACAGTTTTTTGACTTGGAGTATGGGAAACCTACCAGTTGGTAGTCAAATTAACCCCACATATCCTCAATCAACTTCTAAACTCTAAATTGAGCCATGTGGGTGAAAGTAAGTTCCTCATATTAAACAAACACATCTAGGAGAAGAGTGGCTTGTTAACACCCCTTTACTTCCCTCGCCACCAAATCAAAGAACAGATATAATCTAAAGACTGATATAGACTACCCATATCTCAACCATTGCTGTAATCATTATGTAAGAAATGTATTAAAACACATTATCTCCTTTGTAATGTGCAGTAATAAACTCTGTGAAGCAATAATCTGGGTCCTTTTCTACTTAGACCCATTGAAGCAATTTGTTTTTATCTGAAAGGGTCAGTAGTACATCTTTTATTCTGTACAAATGTGTATATTTCCCTAATTTTGTCATGCCAATTTTCATTACACTGAATACACTACACTGATACACCAGTGACAGGATCAGCATGGCTGAGAAGGAAACAAGTGAAAATACAGGCTTCTAGCCTTTGTAATCATATAGAGGGCTGTGGATGAACTCATGCACCACTAACTTAACTAAAACCATTGGTGAAACAACCATCGCTGAAGTCCTTAGAGATCAATGAATGAGGCTATTTGGAGTCATTCCCAAGGTCAAAGATAATCTTAGTTTGCTCCACCTAACAACAAGGAATAATAACAAAATGACTACTTCAACTACTTGAAAAGGATCATAGTTTGACATATTCTCCCCTGTAGCAATAAGTTATAATAGAATCTGTGAAAAGCCTGTCGCAGAGATTATTCCATGGCCAGAAAGGCTGCTATCCTACTGGCACAGATTTAGGAACAGTTAGCCTTTCTTCTTGCTCTCGATTCATTAGTTAATAATGTCAATAGCTAAAATAGATTTACTTCCCGAAGTGGAATAACTCAACACACTGTCGGGTTTCTGGAGTAGAGCACTGCTGCAATCTACTGTCCTGTATTTTTTAAGAGGAAAGTAATAGCTCCTCACTGGGCTCTGAGAGGTGTGATAGACTGACTGTGTCATTGCAGAGACTTAGAATCAGAGCTGGAAATTGCAGCCAGTCACCTAGTGGTTCTAATGCCCCTTCATGTGCATATCATCCAAGCCTGTCTTCTGCACTACAGCCACAGAGTTGAGTATAGTGACTGAGGTCATATGGATCACATAGTCTAAGATATTTACTATCTTGCCAACTCCTTTTCTGAATGATACGAGGCTCTCATCACAGGCTCTGAGAAGGATCCATGGAGACTCTATTTTGTCTATCAGAAATGCTACCAAAATGAGAAAATAAAGAAGAGATGGAGTATGAGCACAGGTCAGGCACTATGGGAAGCTTTGAAGGAAATCATTCTTTCACCATATGTACAGTATGCCCCAGTTTTCAATTCTTATTTTGAACGTCCTATACTACTTGTTTTTTGTTTCTGTTTTTGATGAGATAATGATCTTTCTGTAGCCAATGTTCTCTGCTTATCAAAATATTTATATTAAGATGTGTAAACATTTGTGTAAGTGGGATTATTGCATAGTTATATTGTAAAATCAATTCATAACACATATGGGCTAGGTCTAATTATTACCGAAGAATATTACATAATTAAATGAAACTATAGTTTTAAGAGCTAAAGAAGCTTTCTAAAAATTGAATAATGAAGAGAACTAACATTAAGAGCCTGGAAAATGCAGAGTTCTTAGTGAAAAAGTAAATTAACACTATGATATATTTAATTATCAAGTATTTCAAGCATTAATAAAAAGATAGAGAAGAGCCAAGCAGTGCACGTATATACTTGAACATCATGCCCTTAGATTTATTTTATTTATTTATTTATTTATTTATTTATTTATTTATTTATTATTTTTTAAGATTTTATTTTTTTGAGAGAGATAGAGCACAAGAAGGAACGGGCAAAGGGAGAGAGTGGAGAGGGACAAGCAGACTGCTGAGCAGGGAGCCTGATGCTGGGCTTGATTCCAGGACACCAGGATCATGACCCAAGCCAAAGGCAGCTTCTTCACCAACTGAGCCACCCAGATGTCCCTAGGTCTATTTTTTAAATAAAATATTCCAGTTACAGATGAATTCCCATGCATGATTTTATACTTTTATAATAAATGAACAAATTCACATTATCATTTTCAATTTTTAAATGTAGTAAATGGTATCATATTTTATGTATCTTTCTTTTTTTTTTAAAGATTTTATTTATTTGACAGAGAGAGAGAGAGATCACAAGTAGGCAGAGAAGCAGGCAGAGAGAGAGGAGGAAGCAGGCTCCCCGCTGAGCAGAGAGCCCCATGCGAGGCTTGATCCCAGGACCCTGAGATCATGACCTGAGCCGAAGGCAGAGGCTTTAACCCACTGAGCCACCCAGGCGCCCCTGTATCTTTCTTTAAAAATACCTTAAATGTGATTTTTTGAAATCCATTCACATTGATAGATATCATTCGAGTTGATTCATTTTATCTGTTGTATGGCGTATTGTTATATGACTGATATTAATAATAGCTCATAATTATTATAAGCTCACTATGTATCAGATTATATCTGAATTCTATTTATATAAGTCATTTATTTTTTATATACAAAAAAACATGGGGAACCTGGGTGGCTCAGTGGTTAAAGCCTCTGCCTTCGGCTCAGGTCATGATCTCAGGGTCCTGGGATTGAGTCCCGCATCGGGCTCCCTGCTCAGCGGGGATCCTGCTTCCCTCTCTCTCTCTGTCTGCCTCTCTGCCTACTTGTGATCTCTCTCCTCTCTGTCAAATAAATAAATAAAATCTTAAAAAAAAAAAAAAACATGAAGCAGACACAATTTTTACCTCCATTTTACAAATGAAGAAACTGAAGCATAGAGCTACATTTGCCCAAAGTTTGATAGAGCTGGATTTCACACACTTGCAGAGTAGCTCCAAAAAAATCATTCTGAATTGTTATGCCAAAACTGCCTGGCTTAAGCACAATTTAAATATTTGTTCTGCTGTTAGTGGGAATTTAGGTTGATTATGATATTTGCTATTACAGACAATGCTATAACAAACATTTTGGAGCAAGTCTTCTTATGCTACAGTGAAAATTTCTCTATGTATATTGTGAAATTGCCGAGCTGTAAGGTATATGCATCTTCAATTTCATTAGATATCAACAAATGTGCTCTCCAAAGTAGTCGCATGCATTCAAAATCAATATATAAGCAAATATACCTGAAATTTGTAGATTTAAATATTTTTTCACCAAATCTGAAGAATTGAAAGTGACTTCTTCTGGCTTAAAAATAGTTATTTCTTTAATTACTAGTGGGTTTCAGCCACTCTTCTTATGTATTGATAATTCATATTTCCACTTCTAACTGTTCAGTCCCTTCATTTGCCTGTTTCTTTTACTTTTTCTTGACCTTACTAAATTGTGGAGCCTTAAAAGTACATTATAAACACTATTTTTTTTTTTAATTTGGTAGGTAATAAATGGTATCTCTAATTCTGTTATTTGCTTTTAGTTTTATTTGTATTTAGTTCAACAGAAGTTTTTAATTGCAAAATAGTAAAATTTGCTTATTTCTTATGGCTATTTCTTTGTCTCTCATGTAAAAAAATTAGTTCCTCTTTCATATCATAAGATGCTCTTTTGCATTTTTTCCAAAATTTTAAAGTAGTATTTTTCATATTTAGATATTCATCCCCCTGTATTTGATTCTTTTTCAATTTTATTCAGGAATAACTGACATGCATCACTATATAAGTTTAAGGTACATTTCACTATTGTGAAATGATTACAATAGGTTCAGCTAACATCCATCTTCTCATCTAGTTACAATAAAGAAGAAATGAAAAAGGGAAAAATGTCTTTGTGACCTAAGGATTTACTCTCTTACAATTTCCCTATGTATCATACAGCAACATTAGCTATAGTTAACATGGCGTACGTTCATTCTTAGATTTATTTGTTGTATAACTGGAAGTTTGTACCTTTTGACCACCTTCCTCCAACTCCCTCTCCCACCACCCTCTTGTCTTCTGCTAACTTTGGGCTCAGTTTGTTCTTCTTTTTCTAGTTCCTTAAGATATAAAGTTAGGTTGTTTGGGATCTTTCTTGCATCTTAATGTAGGTGTTCATCGCTACACCAAGAACTTAAAACAGCTTTTAAAACAGCTCTTAAAACAGCTTTTTCTGTATCCCATAAGTTCTGGTATGTTGTCTTTTCATTTTTGTCTCAAAAAAAATTTTTTTTATTTCCCCCGTAATTTCTACTTGGATCCATTAGGTGTTCAGAGGAGTGGTGTTTAATTTCCATGTGTTCATGAATTTTTGAGTTTTCCTTTTTTATTGATTTCTGGATTTATACCATTGTTGTCAGAGATGATACTTCGTATAATTTCAATTTTGAATTTGCTGAGACAAACAATGAAGTGGAAATATTCATCATTTAGAGTTCCTGGATAAGTGATTTCATCACATACAGTTTTAGGAAAGAAACGGAGCCATATTTCATGCCATACTTAAAAATCAAATACAAGTGACATCACCAAGATGCCCACATCTTGACTGTTCCTGATTTTAATGTCTCACACAAGAACAGTTAACATCTACTGAAGAACAAGACACCACTGAAAGAATCTTAGAACACAGGGTTAAGGCTGAAGCACCCCTACACCTCACAGACCAAGACAGATTACATTAGAGGGTATGAGAAGAGGCTACACTTTAACTACATTGTCCTTCCCCCAGGTAGTGCAGACCATACAGAGAGAACTCCCTTGAGCCTTTAGTTCTTCCAGTGGGAACTGACAACCCAGGGGGAACAACAGCCTCCCTCAGAATGGGGGTCACTTTGTGGGAGCCCCTACTGTGATCTTGACCACAGGGATTATAGGGGAGTCTGTGGGGCCCAAGCAGAGGTTATATTTATATCAGATAAACTTTACACTAAAAATGGAAAAGAGAGACAAAGAAAGCCAAAATATAATGATAGAAGGGTCAATACATCAAGAAGTTATAACAGTTTTAAATAGTTATGTGTCCAATATTAGAGCACCTGAATATACAAAGCAAAATTAACAGAGCTAAAAGGAAAAATAAACAAAAATATAATAATAATTGGGAACTTTAGTTCCCTACTCATAACAATGGATAGACCACCTAGTTAGTGAAAAAATAAGGAAACTGTGGATCTGAAAAACACTATAGACCAAAGGAACATAACATACATATACAGAGGAGTCTAACCAGCAATAGCAGAATACACATTCTTATCGGGTGTTCCTGGAACATTTTCTAGGATAGATCAAGTAAGACCATAAAATGTATCTCAGCAAATTCAAAATTGAAATTATACCAAGTATCACCTCTGACAACGATGGTATAAATCTAGAAATATTATTAATTTTCTGTAATTATTTATATGGATTATTGCTATCCATAATTATTGTATACTACTAAATTTAGTTATTCTATTATGATTTCCATAGTTTTATTCTTTTTTTTTAAGTTCTTGCAGGAATGGTTTTGTTGCTATTAGTTACATTACATTATTTATTATATTAATTACATTAATTCCTAGCACCATATAATGTTTGTTGTTATTGTACATGGTATTTAAAAAAACCTGATATTTACTAATGTGGAGGCAATAAATGTGTATCACTCAGATTTACCCTCAAGAATGAACCTGTTGCATAGAATTCAGTCAGATAACAGCCTTGAGTTGCTGTACCTCTGGGATCCGTCACAGTATTTGAGTCAAATACGCACTCTCCCTAGGTAGTTCCCTGCCAATGACTGAGCAGGATAGGCATATTCAGGCCTCCCGTTGATTGCTTTATATGATACTCCTCTATAGGCAATTTTTGCCCTACAGCTCTCTGCTGAGCTGCCTATGGCTTTTTTAGAGCTGCATTGCTCTTTAGCAGTTCTTTCTATTTCTTTAAATTTTGAAGAAACAAAATATTTCATAAACAAAATATTTCATAAGACAGGGCTTAATTTAAAATATTAACATACATTTATAATCTGAAAAGCTCTCATTCTGCTACTTAAATTATCTGTAACCTCTTTGTCGTCATCATTCTATCAACAGAATTCATAATATGATGTGACTTTTCGTGTCACAGGATTCAATTTATCAGGCTGGATTTTCACCAGAGGGAACGAAGTTTTCATGAACCATGGTCAAAAAGCATCTGACTACATCTCTGTCCTGAGACCAACTTGCTTTTCCCAACCCAGAACACACTTTTATTTTCAATTGGAAAAAAATGTAATCTGCCAAAGAATTTGAGTTCACTTTGTTACTGAAATAAAGGAACCATAGGAAAATACATGAGAGATCATTAAAATTCACTCGTAAATTTTCATATTGTCAAATATAGAGAAAAATGGTACAGGTTAATTAAGCCAGGGGATACAAATGCTGCACCAAAGATTCAGTCTATACCCAGGTTATTGATGCAAACATTTGTTACCACATATGGCTTTAAATATTTCAAGACATTGGGTTTGATGTTTACATCCCACAGTGTGTGAGTCTTCCATATGGTGGTTTCCCGTTATACATAGTATTTGAGTTATATGGTTGAGTGAAAGAAGTTTTTATTTCAAATGTTAGTGGATGTATTCATGTACACACACACATGCGTGTGTGCACACACATGTGCACAAAAGCTTATATAAGCATTAAAGCTTATCATGAGCCTTTGAGATCAAGTGAACATCCCTGGCTATAACCCTAAATAGATATTGGAGAGATGTTTTAGCAAAATATAGAATTATTTTTCCTAGGCTATTTTATTTAAAGGGTACAATTTCAACTCAATTTCCCATATTTGTCTTCAATGTTAATGGCAACAAATAATTTAAACTTTGCCTTGTTGTTTAAAAAACTTCTACAAATACATAGCTTCAACATCCTCTTCTTGCTTCCTATCTATTGAAAAAGCAAATACGATTAATAACTCATTTACATTATTCAATGAGTAAGAAGCTCTAGTCTGAGCAGTAGGTCTACAAAAAATGGTAAAACAAAGAAGAGAGTTGAGATTGCTTGGTCAGGGCCTATAGAATAGCATTTTCTGTATTTCTTTTCTGGGTTACATGCCCTGAGACTAGAGGCCTGACAATGCTTGACTGTGCAGCAATGGCAAGAAAAGCATGGTGTTGTTCTCAAAGGACTTTTCAACTGTAATGAAACTTCAATAAGCAGAAACATGACCAAGACTTAGTACAAAATTCATCCAATAATCTGAAAGATGTGTTTCGAATACCCATCACACAAATACTCAAAAAATAGATTTTTTATTTTTATTTATTCATTTATTTTTTAAAGATTTTATTTATTTATTTGACAGAGAGAGAGATCATAAGTAGGCAGAGAGGCAGGCAGAGAGAGAGCGGGAAGCAGGCTCCCTGCTGAGCAGAGAGCCCGATGTGGGGCTTGATCCCAGGACCCTGAGATCATGACCTGAGCTGAAGGCAGAGGCTTTAACCCACTGAGCCACCCAGGCACCCCTATTTATTTATTTTAAATGCTCAGCCAGAATGCAAGCATCCATTTCTCTTTGTGCTTAGTAATAGTGGAACTTTGTAACCAGGGATTCTTAAAAATAAGAGATTGGAGGAAGTGCTTCAGCAGGGGTATCATACATATGAGGAGAGATGATAGATAGACAGATCTCTGCTTCTGCAGTGATAAGTGTAACTTCCACTCACCAAGACCTCATAGGAAATAAAAATTCTCAGACATATCAGTTTACCATAAAGTTGGCCACTCTTCCTTGCTTACTAGCAATTACAGAAACAATTGTACTGCATGTTTGGCAAAGAGTAAATGATGAAGAGAGGGTTTAAAGGGCCATTATTCTTACAGAAACCCAAACAAATTGACTGGAATTGATCTATACAAGGAAATAGATTGACATTGCAAGGGTCAAGACCAACTGCAAATTTTATGTTACCTATAAGTATTAGCTCCTCCCATTCTCAGAGCTCCAGCTTTTCTACAGTGACAAAAGAGGTAGATCTTGGGACGACCAGATTGCTTTGTCTAACAAATAGGGCATTTATGCTGCAACAAATATCCCTTCACTTAATGATAGTAATTTACTTCTTGTGTAAATGATGGTAGTTGAGATATTTTTTCTCCAGCAAACCCATAAAGGAGAAAATTTAACCCAAAAAGGAAACTGAAACCCAAAAAGATCATAACTGAAATAAAAATTTTTAACAGATGAGCAGGAGCTAGAAGAGAAGGGCATGTTTACATGTAGTCTGCCTTTGAATAAATATAAATGTTAGCATAAATTGAGTTTAAACTTATGTAGATAATAACAATGGAAAAGGAAATTTCCTCTTAGGTTAATTGTTGCCAGGTGCTCCTATTTTTAAATAGTATAATCCAATGCTACCAGATTTGCTACTGTAATCTGGCTGATGTTTCAATGGATTGCATAAAACTATTTAGTCAAATCAGGAGATGCTAATTACTTTTCTAATCTGTTTTGATATTAAATTTCCATTCTTAGCAATATATTATCTCCTAAATGCCCTTGGGAATAATAGTACTTTAACTATTTTGGTGTAATATATGATTAAAGCCTAGCTTTAAACAAAACATTTTAGTGTTCTATTTTTGAATATTAATGAAAAACATCCTTATTTATTTTTCCTAAGCACATTTTCCAACTTTTTCTCCATAAACATGTGCTTTAGTGTTTGCCTTATATTAATATACAGGAACAAACATACTTTATTCACAATTATATTTCTAATGAAGCATATAATGTTTGGCTTTGGACCTGCTGCATACTGAGAAAATATGTTATCATTTAACTGTGTTAAAATTATAGTACTAAAAAATTGTTTCAAATATTCAATCTTTAAAATTCTTTCACTTTATGCTTTAAAAAATCTGCTGGCTTACCTGAATATATTGTACATTTTTCTAGCTAACAAAATTGTGGAGATTACTTCAACCGATAATTTGTAAGTCTAGCACCGTAAGTAACACTTTATTTGTGTACATTGGCTTTATTTCCAAAATATGAAAAATATTTATTATCTTCACTCTATTGTCATACTCATATTTAATGCCACTGTTTTCATTTGTATAGTAGATCCTACTCTGTCTTGCTTAGTCCAAGCTCATTGTTCCAGAAATAATTCTATCTTTATCTTACATCATCATTTTCCCACTCTCTATTGGATCATTCTCATCAACAAACACGTATATTGTTATTTCTTCTTTTCTTTTCTTTTATTTATTTATTTGACAGAGAGAGAGAGAGAGATCACAAGTAGGCAGAGAGGCAGGCAGAGGGAGAGGGGGAAGCAGGCTCCCTGATGAGCAGAGAGCCCGATGCCCTGGGATCATGACCTGAGCCGAAGGCAGAGGCTTTAACCCACTGAGCCACCCAGGCGCCCCCTGTTATTTCTTCTTAAAAAAATTTTTTTTGACTCCACTTTTTCTCTGCTAACCATTTTCCTATTACTCTGCTCCCCTTTGTAGAAAAACACCTAAAATAGGTGGGTTTTTTTTCCCTCCACACATGTTCTCACTTCATCATATTTTCTCCCTCACCACCTTATTAAAAATGTTATCATCAAGATACTACCAAAGTAGCTAAAGCCAATCGACTTGACCTATAGGTAGCATTTGAAGTAGTTGACAATACCATTCTCCTTTTTATACTTTCCCACATTTCTTCCAAGACTTTACTCTCTCTGGAATATATCCTATCTCAACAGTCACTCCATCTCAGCCTCCTTTGCTGGTTTCTTCTCTTCTCCCCAGTCCCTAAATTAGAGCATTTCCAGTCTCAGACTTTGGTCTTCTCTTCTTTTTGCTCATCTTATTGGAGATTTCATCTAGGCTCATGGCTTTAAAAATTAGTATATGCAGAAAACATCTAAAGTTATATCTCCCAACCACAGTGCTCCATCAGATTGCAGACCTTTACATCTAGCTGTCTACTTGACGTCTCTATTGGATGCCTAGTTGACATCTCAAACTGAACATAGTTCAAAATGGATTTTCAATTGTCCCTCCCCATATCTGTCCCAAATATAGGATATTTGGGACATATAGGATATTTGTCCCATGCCCCACTATTTTTCCAGTACTTATGCCAGCATAAGTGGAGTCATCCTTGAATCCCCATTTTCTCTTACAACCTACACCGAACATGTCAGGAAATTTGTCGTCTCTAACTTCAAAATATATTCAAAATCCAAATATTTTGCACTACCTATGATCAAAATTGATTCCTAGGATTACAATAGTCTCCCAACTAATTCCTATACTTGTATTTTCACCCATTAGAGTCTATTCTCAACACAAGAGCCAGAGTTTGTTGGGAAACACTCTCAGAATTAGCACCTGTTGAGGCAAGAAATGGTGAGAGGTGAGGGAAAGGAGCATCTTTGGGCAAAGGGAAAAGTTGGGCTATAACAGAGTCTCAGAAAAGGTCACTCTAACCCACAGAAATCTCTGAAATGGCCACGGTCCTTCTGAGTGGTCTCAAGGTAGTGCGGAGCAGCAGAGTCTTTAGTTCTCCATTAACCACACATTGACTATAGGCTGCCCTCAGAGACAGAGTGAGACTTGGGTGAGCGGGCTCCCTGCAGCAAGCAGAGAAAAGTGTCTCAGTTGGAATCTATCAGGCAGCAGCACAATCAGCAAGAGTATTATAAGTCCTCCAGTTCTGAAGGGACATGTGGTTGGAGCATCGCAGTATCTGCCACACAACCAGTTGAAAATCACTGAGCTTAAAAAAAACACTTAGGAGAGTAAGCAGGTGGAATTTGCCTAAGTTCAAATTTGAGAATAGAATATTGCTGGGTTAGCTATCTGACAAAATACAAATTCCATCTCTTCCTTATGAACTTCAACACCACTGTTTACAAAAATTGTGAATTGTAAGGTACTTTCAAATGGAACATGTGATTAATGATTCAAGAGAGAGTCTCAAGGTGCCAAGTATGTGACAGGAATTTAATCACTCAGTGGCTTCAGGAAGGTTCCCTTATTATCAGATATCTTTCTACTTTGTTTTGTTCTGCATGAAATCAGTTCCATTCATTCCTTTAGCTTATAATTTTCTTTTGTTTAAAAATATATGCACTCTGAAAAAAGAAAACTCATTGAACCTTTTTGGTTACTACAACTAATTTTTTCTAAGCCATCTATATTCAGTAAAGACTATTGACCCTTTATGTACCAGAGGCTGTATGAGGTTGTGAGCTTACTGGGGTGAGTGAATTTCTAAATGATTTCAAGGAACTCTGCAATTCGGTAATGGAAAAAAAGAAGCTGTAAAAGCCCATTATTTCAATGCAGCTTGATGTGTGCATTGACAGAGATTTGCCCAGGGTCCTGGTCAAAGGTCACCAGAGAGGAATCCTGGAGGACAAGTGGGGTTAATCAGTTGGAGACTAGAGGTGGAGGTAATATTTCAGGCAGAAAAAGCTGTGTCTGCAAAGGTTAGGAGGTCAGAGAGGACACAAAACACAGTAGAACTTACGTGGAATCGATAGCCCTGGGACAGAGAGCCTGAGGAAGGCAAGCTGTGGTGAGAGGGAGGCTGGAGGCAAAGCAGGGAAGAGAGCAATTGTACTTACTCAACTGTTTTTCAAACTTACAATTTCTTTAGTGGATTAGGAAGTATACTTGGATGGAAAAAATATTGGAACACAAGAGCCAGATATTGTGGTAGATATTTTTTTACTGATAGTTCACAACATATTTAAAGTATGCAAATCTTCCTTTCCCTAATTTTCAAGTTATTTACAAAAAGTGATATTTAATCTTTTTTCTTGTGTGTGTAAGTGTAGCCTACACAGAGAATTTAGTGAAATATACAGATTTTCTTCCCCTATAAAAATGCATATAAAATGGTGCATATTTAATTTCAAAGTGTTTATAGATTTCCTGAAGCTTATCCATGGCTGCTTTCGGATACTGCATTAAGAAACCCAGATCTAGCATTTATGTATCAATATGATAAGATTAGGTCCAGTATGTTTGCTCTTCCCCTCTGCCCTCAAATCTCTGCTCAAAGCACATAGTATTTTTTTTTAAGATTTTATTTATTTATTTGACAGAGAGAGAGCACAAGCAGGGAAATGGCAGGCAAAGGGAGAGGGAGAAGCAGGCTTCCTGCTCAGCAGGGAGCCCAACGTGGAGTTCCATCCCAGGACCCTGGGATCATGACCTGAGCTGAAGGCAGATGCTTAACCAACTGAGCCACCCAGGCAGCCCTCAAAGCTCACAGTATTAATTCTAGTTGCCAATTCACTCATTTGGTGACACCAGCCTCATGATGTATGGCATCACTCAGCTTCTGGGCAGGACCAGATGTATCTCACCCTGGTCATGCAAGTGTATAATCTTTCAGGGAGTAGAGCCTTTTCTTTTTCTTTTTCTTTTTTTAAGATTTTATTTATTTATTTGACAGACAAAGATCACAAGTAGGCAGAGAGGCAGGCAGAGAGAGAGAGGGGGAAGCAGGCTCCCCGCTGAGAGAGAGCCCATTGTGGTTCAATCCCAGGACGCTGAGATCATGACCTGAGCTGAAGGCAGAGGCTTAACCCACTGAGCCACCCAGGCGCCCCAGAGTAGAGCCTTTTCTTATGCCCACTGTAAATCATTCAGTGGTATTATAGCACTATTTCCTTCTGTTTTGTCCACACAGGATTTGGAAGCAAACGTGAAGACAGCTTAAAAAGTCATTTACCTGTTGTAAGTGTAACTTCTTAAAACAGGAGCCCCATCCTTTATAGTTATGAGATGTCACAATGATTTTATTGGGGAGACAGATTTAATCAATGTTACCGATGGAACTCTATTAAATAATTACACTTACTCTTTTGAACTTTTTCTCTAGTTGGCACTTGAAACAGTTCTGGATCGCAGCGGAAATATTTTGTTACAGTGAGCAGTTTGAAGGATTTTTTTTTTTTGTGTTCATTTATTTCTCTTCGGCCACTTCTATAGGTTTAATTTCTACCAGTATATGCATACTCATTGGGTTAAATGCTTACATCTTAAAACAAAGCATGAATTGTACAACTTCTAGATAACATGAAAGACATCTTTTCCATACATCTTTTCCAAATTTGAAAAATATCAATTCCTTGCACAATATTTTAATTACTAAAATGTGGACCTGCACTAATAGAAATGAAAGTCGCTTAGGAAGTCTCCTCCATCTGCAAATAATCTCAGTTTATTCCTCAGTGAAAGTCAGGGAAAGTTTGGGATATATAAGAGGAATGTGTTGAATGTTTTGACAATCACGTTTGCAAACTTCAGGAGTTACTGGGGCAAGAATTTGTTGGTGGACTTTGGTTAACAGAACATGCCCACTAGCTGAAATATCAATAAGAATAATTTATGTGTGTTTTATTTTATTTGTTTGAGCCAAGTGTCTGATGGTGGGGAAAACTGCCCATATACAGGGACTGTAAGGTCTCTTGAAAGCCTTTTTGGCCCCAATTATTTTTATCACTAGGCATATTTTTCATATATTAGAAACATTGCTTTGTTAGGAACAATCTTCAGAAGTCATTAAAGAACTATAATATGTAAACCTATTATTAACCACAACTTATAAACCACATTGAAATTAATTTATTTGTCCATTTCACCCAGCAAAATTCTGAGGACATACAACCCAAGAGGATTCAAGCACACTGTTTTACCTAAACAAAGACTCAAGGTGAGTTTTCTGATCCCTAAGGACATTTCAAGAGGAAAGTAAAACAAGAAGCAAAGGAAAACTTGGTTCATATCATTCACATTTTTTTTTCTTATTGGACCAGATCTTTGGCCCATTTATGTAGATATAGATATAGATATAGAGATAGATAGATAGATAGATAGATCTGTATATTAACTTTAGCATGTATTCACTCAATATTAATTGACAACCAGGGACCTTGTGAGGTGCTAAGGATACAGTCATTTTATTAGTCTGGGTGGTAAATGATATAATCACACATTATTGTATGTTATAACCACAATATCACAATTCTGACTTAAAAAACTGTATACTTACATTAAACATCACATGTTAAGTTAACCTTCAACCCCAGAAATGATACATAAATTGACTACCAGTATGCAGGTATCAGCAATATATCATCATTGTGTTGTAAAAATTACAAATTAACTTAGGAGTTTCAGATATTACACTAAATAAGTAATTAGATATTAGGGAATCCACAACTCAGGAGTGCAAATATAAAATTTTTGTTTTTATACAAATTAATAATTTAAGCTCCCATTCCTTTAGAAAAGCAGATTCTTAAACACAGGCAGTTTTGGGTCTTTTTCTCCCTAGGAGCTTGTCTAAATTCTGAAGCATGAAGGCTTACATGGTACCAAAACATTGATTAGATGAGAAGTCAACTGAGGGACAGCAGGTTGGCTAAAATACCCCTTTATTTGTCCAAATTTAGCCACTCTTTCATGAGTTATATGCCATGTTTTAAGACACAGGAATGATTTCCCAGCTTTCCTGCCATTCTAGAGCACAGAAATCTTTGCGAGGTTATTTTTGGCCCTATCAGCCATTTGTGCCTATGTAGCCATTTTCTCTTGACTGTGAATGGAAAGGGGAACAAAATTTCCCACTGATCTTGGAATCTCCAAATCTAATTTGGGATTTCTACTACTCCCTCCACCATCACCATCATCCTCCCCTATTTTCCACACAGGGTCCTGACTTCCTTTTCTAGTATGTATGATTAGAAAAATGAAGTGAAAAAAGGGAAATTACTGTTTTCTAATACTGAGCAATGGCAGAACCAGGTGGCGATGTCCAAGAGAAGGGAAACAATAAAGCCAGCCCAACAATCACTCGACTTTCCCACTATTATTTATGATTGTAAATGAGTTCTTTAGCTTTAACCTTCAGTTTATTTACTTGTAAAACAGGGACAAGATTAGTACCTACCACATCAGATTGCATAAGAATTTAATGAGGTAACAAAAAACCTTAGTTTGGTACCTAGCACATAAAAAAACTTGTTTGGTGCCTAGCACAAAATAAAAGCTTAAAGGATGCCATCTATTATAGCATGTTCACTCTTCTGGTATAAATATATAATATTTTGATATAAAAATTGGTGATTATTATAATTACTTATTATTTTTATAGATGTTTGTTGGGTATTGCTGTATCTTTGTGATATCTAGAGATAAGTTTCTTAACAGTAACGATTCCTCTTCCATTCACCCTTACATAGGTTGTTCTCACATTTGCATTTGGAAATTGTTTTTTGTGAACTAAATTAGTAAATCTTCTCAGTGGTAAACCAGAAGGGTTAAAATATTTAAATTTCAATATCATCTGAATATACTGATCATTAAATTTATAATGATATGGTTAAATGATAAAAACATAAAACTTGGGGGGTGCCTGGCTGGCTCAGTTAGAAGAACATGCAACTCTTGATCTTGGAGTTGTGAGTTCAAATCTCATGTTGGGCACAGAAATGACTTAAAAAAAATCATTCAGCCTGGAAGAACTTTGGGTAGGTGTTTTTTTGTTTTTTGTTTTTTTTTAAATCTGTTGCATTATTTTCATGTAGGACATCACATGAAAACACTTTGCACACAAAAGATGATCAAATCTTTATTTAAATGCCTTTAGAAAAGAAGATGCAAAGTCTGCCTCATCAAGATAGTCTAGGGTCTAAAAACAAAATGCCTAAACTAAGGAACCTCTGCTACTGTTCAAAGGTTTGTTTTCTGTCCCCCAGAAAGGCAAGGGGAAATAGTTCCCGTTCTGAACACAAGAAGATATGAAAGCAAAATCAAAACGTGTTGTTCCCATTATTCAGCACACTTTCTAAATTCTACCTAAACTTTTGCAACTAATAGCAGATATTTTAAGACCTATGGTTTGAATAATTACCTTTAATAGTAGTAAATGTTAGGTCTCTTCGATTTCTTAGCTGTGAAATTTTATGAGTCACTCACAGCATTTAACTTCATATGTTTATATCCTTTATTTTTTAAATTTTCTGAAAACCAATCTCAATTGTTCCTTTTTCTCTTGAATTATATTTAATATAATTAAAGCAGATAGTATTATTCTTTTCAATGTGACATTTTCCACTCTATATAACTCAAAAATGTACTGCTTTTAATATAGCTAGAGATATGTCAGAAACAAAAACAACTAGGTCATTACATATACAAATATCTAATAGGTCAGTTTTATTTTTTTCTTGGAATTCCACTAACAAAGAAGATAATTATAGAGACAACCAATCTAAATTAAAAAGAAGTATTTTGTGGGGGAAAAAAAAAGACCTAATATTGTGATCTATCCCCACAGCTTATGAGCTGTCCAACCTCATTAACATCTTCTAATTTCAATGTATTTGTCCTCAAAATAGCATATCTGTTTCATTTGTGTTACCTTTTCATAAGATTTTAAGATGAATTTCAGTTTAGATAACAAATATGAAACATTCACAACTCTGACCACTATAATTGCATATATGTACTATATAAGTACTTTACCTTTTATCAAATATATATACTATATACAAAAATTACCTTTATTAAAATTCAAACAATAGCCCATTCTAATTTCAAAGTTTAAAAAAATACTTCCTCTAACAATTTCATTAAATAATCTAGAAGATACTTTATATGATGCTTCCTCTGCAAATAACAGGACACACAAATCAAAATGGCTTAAGCTATATGAAAAATTCATGATCTCATTTACAGAAAGTCTCACAGTAATGTGGAAGCATCCTTGCTCGGCCAAGGTGTTACTATTCACTGTATGATAGGTTTAGTGTCAGAGTTCTATGCAACAATGGGAGGTAAGGCATTGTCTAATGGGGGAAGTAACAATTTCATTTGCGAACGATGTTCTCTTCCCATCTGTCGGCCAACATTTTATCATAGGCTTTATGTCAATCTAGTTATTCACAATGGCAATGCGATTATCATAATTAGTTAATTAGTTATGCTGGGTTGTCCAATGCAATAGCCAGTAGCTATTTAATATGTCTATTACAGTTAAATAATACTAATTTTAAAAAATAATTAATTGACAGTAATTAAAATAAAATTTAAAATTCAGTTTTGCTGTCTTACTAGCCACATTTCAAATACTTAATAGCTCCACGAGGCCAATGGCTATTCTGTTGGGCAGTGTAGAAATGGAATATTTCTGTCATCACAGAAATTCCTGTTGCACAGTGTGAGAACTTTAGATAAATCAGGATTTACCTCCGAGCTAGAGCAAGGATCATCTTCTTTGAAAGCTGGCTATCTGAACAAATTGTGTTTCTATTTACCAAGGAATATATAAGGATTGGATATATGTATACAACATGCTATATCTGCTACATCATTTTTTTGAGAGATTGCCACACCATACAAACCTTACCCCCAGCATTGCATATTCTATGTACCCCTTCCTTGCACTACATTTTAGCTGGCAAATGGAGAAGTGGCAGGGAGATTTACAGAATAATATCTGTGAATTAGACATAAGACAACTACTTAAAACTAAAAATTAAAAAAAAAGACTGAGAAGGTAGCATAGAGAAATATGAATGAATTATACCACTCTCCATAGCAAAATAATTGTGTCCATATTTTAATTTCAGCAACCAAATATGTGGCTTTGCTTTCATTTTGCCAGATATCAAATGAAAACATATTTTATATTTAGGAAGTATAGCCTATTGTTTACAACTAATGGTCTGCATTATCTGCAGGGAGAAATTTATATGAGTTCAATAGAAAATTGAGTTCCTACATAGTTTACTCCCTTGTCTTCAAGGCAAATTACCTATGTAACCTGAAGAAATGTGATTCTCAATGCATCCCAGTTTACATGTACCTGTCTCTATAGCTCCTCTTGTTGCTCCGCTATGCCCCTCTCCACTAAGGGGAAGGCACCAACTAGGAATATTGGAATAGTACCCAAATTCTATTTACCTGTCCATGCTATTAAAAAGTCCAATATGG
>CM052883.1:92125556-92140677 GCA_028534135.1 Potos flavus
ATGCCTTGCTGGTAGGAACGTAAAATGTGGAAAACAGTTTAGTAGTTTCTTAATACACTAAACGTAGAATTATCATATTAATAAGCCATTCTCCTCCTGGGTTTTTATTCAGGAGAATTCAAAACAGGTACTCAAACAAAAACAACAAAAACTCATACACAAACATTCATAATGGCTCTATTCACAAGAGCCGTAAGATGGAAATAGTCCAAATGTTGGTCAATGGATGAATGGATGAACATAATGTGTATATCCACACAATGCAGTATTATGCAGCCAAAAAAAGGAATAGAGTACTGACCTACACTACAACATAGACAAATGTTAAAAACAGTATGCTAAGTAAAAGCAGCCAGACACCAAAGGACATAAACTGTAGGATTCAATTTATATGAAATAGCCTGAATAGACAAGCCCATAAGGACAGAAAGTAGATGAGTAGTTGCCGTGGGCTGGAGGCGGGAGAATGGGGCATAATCGCTCACGGGGTGGGAGGTTTCCCTTTGCGGTGGTGAAAAAGTTCCAGAACCAGATAGGGATGACGGATGTACAACATCGCAAATGTATCTGAAGTCACTGGATTGTACACTTTAAAATGATAATTTTTATGTTATGTGTATTTTAACACAATAAAACAAATTATGATTCAATTTACACAAAGCAGAAATTTACATTTCTACTAAAGCAGGACGGCCTTCCACATGCGGGAAGAGAAATTCCATTCTTATCAGCCACTTGCAGCAGTTGAAAAGGGAATTTTTTGTTTATATAGTTTTGTGATTTAAAGAAACAGCATTTCAAGGGATAATAAAACATAACACTCTGGGGTATTAATTTTCAAAGTTTTAGGCATGATCTTCAGCCAATCGAATTTTTACCCTTAGCTCCATGCTGCTCTGTTCTGAATTCTAAATTACTCTCTCTCTCCTTTTCTTTCTCTTTCTCTTTCATGAGCACCATCTCTGTTCTCAGGTATGTGCAGGGCTTTCTTACGGCTTAGCACAAACACAATTATCTCTCAGTTATAGCGGGGTTTTTGTTGTTGTTTTGTTTGTAGCCAGTGTTTGTCACACACTACTGTGCATCAGAATAAAAAAAATAAAAACTCTCTAAATTAAAATATTTGGCACATAGTGATACAACAATGGGTTTTGACTCCCTCACCATATTCTCATGTTTGTGAAAATTATCACACATACAGGATTGGCTGTAATGATGTCAGCAGCTGCACGAGAAGGTAGGTTTTATTTCATCTACTTTAATAAGTAATACAGATGTATAGATACTTAATAGTTACAACCTTGGTGGTGAACTTGGGTATGAAATATATATATATATATATATAATATTTCTTTATTTCTTAAACTCTGATTCAGAGCTACCTGCTCGCTTCTTGAGGTCAATTGAATTCAGTCATTTCTGGGTTTAATTTCTAAGAATGCAGTGATCAATTTCTCATTTAATTCAGGCCTGTGGTTCAATCTTATTCTGGTTTAAAATTTCCCATTCGTCCCCATTTCTGGGTTGTTCTGCATTTCTGGTGGACTCTGCACTGCTTCTCACATGCTGTCACCACTGGTGAGCTTCTGGTCTGCAGATGGCTTGGACGGAGACTCCCTCTGGGCAGCAGCTTTAGCTCTTTGAGCCCTACTAGAGATCCGGCCTACAGCTTTTAACAAAGTAGTCGCTTAGTTGAGCCGCAACTGAATAAACGAAAACCTCAGTGCTCCCCAAGGGCATGACATTCAAAGGGCCACCTCCCCTTCTACCAGCATGTCTGGGGTCCCTCTACTGCTCCCTCATGCTGTCATTGTGGGTGCCCGATTTGAGAATCCCAGACAAGAACCCAGGTAGAGCGTTCCCCTCCTCTTACTTCTCCTCACACTTCAGGGGGGGCTCTGGTATGGTTCCAAGCTTTTACTGCACTCAAATGAAGAGGACATGCAGATTACTTGGTCTGAAGGAGCAGGATGGATAGATGTGCAAAGGTTCCCGGATAGGGTGACCATCCCCCACCCAGTCCCAGCTAAATAAAAGTGCTCAGAACTTTCTTTCCTTCTTTCCTTTCTCATCCTTCCTTTCTTCCTTTGTTTTCAAGAAAAATGGAAAGAATAGATACCCCATGGAGGAGGGGTATCGCTTCAGGGGCTTGGTCTTTGGGAAAGAGACAAAAATCTCTGAGTCCTGCAGTATCCCCCCTTGCCTGATTCCCACCCCTCTATCCCTGGCTTTCCCTCTGAAGTATCAGCTGCTGTTGTGTGAGTGGTCATAACCTTTCCCCGCTAAGCCACCTCCCACCAGCTTCTGCTGAAATCCGTGGCTAGGAAAAGTCCTCTCTCAGCTTAGACAAGGTGTTAGCAGCCACCCTTGAGAAAGTGAAAACATCTTAACCCTCCCTGTTTGTGAAGCCTGTTGGGATCTGAGAGTGAGATCCATACTGCCCCAGGCTGAGGTACTGTTATAGAAGTTCCTCACCTGCGTCCAAAAACTTCCAGATCCCACCACTGTCTGTGAAAATCACAAGGCAGTACTGAATGCAAAGAATCCAGGCCCTCTCTGTGCCTGAGTATGCTGTACAACCAAGGTTTTTCTACACAGCTCTCCTTGGGGACGTCTGAGGTATCCTACCATGCTCACCCAGCCAGGACACCTGAAGAAAAATTGGCAGAAGCTTCTGGGGTCTTGGCATTTCTCTAAATGAAAGACATTTATCCCCCGCTCCATATACCTGACTGCTTGCCTCTTCTGCTCTGTCTCCTGTCACCCCATTAATCTACCGGGTCTGTAGGTGGTGGTGGATATTACTCCATTTCTCTTTATTGGAATGTTCCTTAGGTAAAATTCAACAACCACATTCTCCAGACCTCTGCTTTGTATGTTAAATGGATAGATAAAAGAATTTCTCTTGAAATAGCCTTGCTTTTAAACTGCCTGACATGGTAGAGTCTCAGAAATACTATATTTGGTGGCAAAACTTGAATATTAACTCTTTCTGCCTTTCGGTGGAATAATCCTACTACTGCCTTGCGTTGATCTGCCCCAATCCGTATGCCCACTTGAGCACGGACATTTTTAAAAAGAATTATCCAAGACATGGACATAGGCTACAGACATTGCATAGATGCCCCATCAGTCTAATGCTGAGCATTGAGGAGGGCATATAACGTGCCTAAGGATTAGCTTGTTTTCTAGGAGTGGTTATCTTCATTAAACTATCTTTTGATATTGATTAGCATACTTTACAGCTCTGTAAGTGCAGAGGTTAACTTGTAAAAAACTGGTATTAATGAAATCGTTTCTTGAATGGGAGCACTACAGCTGATCTTTGTTCAACAGTGATGTAGAAATTTTATTTATCTAGAGGAAAAAGTAACTGCAAATGTTAGAGTTTATTGCCATATGTGACATTAATCAGTTTTGTATCTAGTTCCAAATTATTTTCAGCGTTACTGTGACAGACAGACTACATAAATCTTCATTTCTTGAAATCTGTTTTGAACTACGTTTAACGTCTTACTGGTTCCCTTATTAATGAACTGAGGAACTCTTTGACACTTGTTTGTTTATAACCTTTTGAAAAGTGTATTTTAATGATATTCACAATAGGGGAATGAAGGTTGATGGAGAAGCACGGAAAGAGACTTTTAAAGATACATCTTTACACTTTTGGGGGCTGCATGTTTATCTTTCACTTTAATTGCACTTAGAAATAAGTTACAGGGGCGCCTGGGTGGCTCAGTGGGTTAAAGCCTCTGCCTTCGGCTCAGGTCATGATCTCAGGGTCCTGGGATCAAGCCCCTCAACAGGCTCTCTGCTCAGCGGGGAGCCTGCTTCTTCCTCTCTCTCTGCCTGCCTCTCTGCCTACTTGTGATCTCTGTCAAATAAATAAATAAAACCTTAAAAAAAAAAGAGAAATAAGTTACAGAATAGAAAAAAAAAACATCTTTAGGGCAATGTACAGGCTAAACACTAGAGCTCCTTGAAATATGTGGAAGTAGGTTATATGCACTGCACTGAAGAATCCTAAAAAACAAGGACTTTTCATCACTCTTATTTGGCATAAAAGTCAAAGCAAAACTTTTTTGTTCAACCAAACATAATGCATAAGTTCCATTTTATCCTTTATGACATTTTCTAACTGGAAGTCATGTTGAGTAAATTGGTGAGTGCATCTCTGCTTGAAACCATCTCAATATATGATTTCCTTTAGAACATCTATGTAGTATGTTGAAGGAGTGGGATGTAAAAAATGTTTAATTCTGAGAACAAAAAATAATTCCTTTTCTCAAAAGTTGTATAGATTTTCCATAATTATTCTGTCAAAAACAAAGATAATTAAATACTCCTAGAAGGTAGGTCTATGTATGGAAACCAAGTAAGAGTAAATGTATAGATATAGATGCAGAAATAGACGTAGATACAATATTGACGTTGTAACAAATTCAAATATCTCTATCATCTACTTATCTATCTATCTATCTATCTATCTATCTATCTATCTATCTATCATCTCTCCATCTATCCATCTATTTAAACACGCTGGTTTTGAAAACCTCCAATAACTTATTTGGGCTATTTTTGCCCAGGGCAACAAATATCAAGATAATCTGAACTAATTGAGATAAAATAAGGCAGAGTCTTGTGGAGAATACATGGCCCCTTTCCCTTCAATACAGCCCACCCAAATCCTTTGTTTTTATGCTTACCTAGCTGCCAGTGTACAATCAGAACAACTTTAAAGGAGGAAGAAAACACAAGAAGTGAAATGCTTGGGTAGGCAGCCACTACAGAGAGTGTCTAAGATGTTAATTTCAACCCTAAGTGATCAGAGAGCAAGAGGACATTTAGGGTTTTATACTTGATGTTACTTATGAAATTATTCATTATGTATAAAATTATTTTTTATTAAGACTTTGATTAAGATCTATATCCCCTCGTTTGGGTGAAATTGCGATTTCAGGTGTTGTGAGGTAGATCGTGGGAGTGCCATACTCAGCACACACCCATATGCCCATCTGCTTTGTGACACCCCTTTTCCTGTCATTCCCGTGCTCAAAGTCTGTTGCCTTATCTCAAGGTTTCTGTTTATTACAACAAATAATTTCTCTGCTTGCTTATTTGCTCTTCAGCTTGCCACTTTCACTTTATATCTACCTATCTGATTATCACGGTTACAAGATGATGGATTGAACACATCACAGCCTGTCTCCCTTATGTTCCTGGTCCCTAAAAATGGCTTTTAAAAATTGCAAAAAAAAAAAAAAAATATATATATATATATTGCCAAAAAATGGCAGTAAATTCAACATTACAACAATAACAAAAAGACAAGGATGTAGTTCATTGGCCCACACATTGTGAGCATTCTTGGAGGTCCAAAATAGTGGGAGAATTAAAGATGGAAATGACCACCAAGAATGCCTGAAGATTATTGCTGCAAAAAGACAGAATCAATACCAGAGAATGAGGCAAATCTGAAAGTGTTTGTGCCACTGCTGGAGCAGCCATATCTCTCTCCTTGCCTGTTAACTATCATCTCACCATGGTCCATGTGGCATCTATGAGGGGGTCTAGATGCAGAAAGTACTAGAGTTAGAGTTAGATACAGGTGCATGAAACTCCTTCTTAAAAATTAGTTTATCATACCAGGGCACCTGGGTGGCTCAGTTGGTTAAGCATCTGCCTTCGGCTCAGGTCATGATCCCAGGGTCCTGGGATTGAGCCTCTCATCAGGCTCCCTGCTCATCAGGGAGTCTGTTTCTCCCTCTCCCTCTGTGTGCTTGCTCTCTTTCTCTCTCACTCTCTCAAATAAATAAATAAATCCTTAAAAAATTTAGTTTATCATCCATTATATATGTAGACATTAGGTCTATATGCCCCAGTGAGTTTATATTCCTTACATAGCATAGGAAGTTCAATTCTATTCAACTCTTTTCCTCCCAACATAGGGCAAAGACAGACGAAGTGTAAAAAAGAGAAAACAAAACATGGTCCAGAAGGGAAGAACAGTGGGTAGCAATAAAGCTTTCCCCTTTTTATTGCTCCTGATTTGAAACTCAGCTATAGTAGAATAAAGAGGATCTAAAACTAATTTTGCTTCTGTTTTGAAATTTTTATTTTATTATGTTTATTATTACCATTTATAGTGATAGAGTAGGTAGGTATCTTTTGCCATTTAAATATTGGTTACCTTAAAATTTTATAAAAGCATTTTAAATCAATGCAATGTCATTTTCACTGAGCCATACCTGAACTCAGAGTAATATTTGGAGTTAATCAACTCCTCGCCTGATTCCCAGTTATCACCACTTCAGAAAAGTGGTATTTTTCCATAATATATTATGTTCACTGAGTTGGAGATAAGAAACAAAGTAACAAATCTGAAGAGTTAATCAACACTCCCTCTCTGGGTCCCAAATTATCTTCATTATTTCAATAAGTTCCTCAATGTGCTCTTGGCAAATGAGTCTTCCTATGTTTTCTAGAATATTCTAAAAACTCAAGAATTGCTATTAAATGCTTATTGTAGACATGTTAAACAGATGTACAGAAATAACTATGATAAACCAGCAATGTGTGATAAATGACCTTTCAGACTTAACACAAATGACTGGCAAATGCATGTAAGAAAACAGACTTTTCTAAGGAGCTCACATGGGAGATGCTGTACAACTTAGGATAATCCATCAGAGAAGACTGAGCTGGCATTAATTTTAGAAACCTGTTAGTACAATTCTTGAATTAATTGAATAAATAAACTGAAATTTAAGGTAATTAAGTGATATATGGAGTTCTGCAGTTGGTGGCAGAATCAAGACTAAAACCAACATTTTCTCACTCTCAATCCTGTGTTTTCTCACAACATTACACTAAATCATGACAGAAAAGTGATTGATGAGCTATGATTATTTAATCCAATCTCCCTTGGTTTGAAAACACCAATTCAATATTTTATTTAAGCCAACTGATACTGAAGGGAACAAATCCAAACTTAAAAATATTGAAGGAAGTTACTATTCAATCCATTATGCAGTTAATAAATATATCTAGAAAGTATGCTACATATTAGTAAGTAATTCATCTTCCCCAAAGACATGAATTCTGAGTGTTGTACTTTCTGGTTAATAGGACAAACTGTAACAAATAGATAGGTATGTGCAAATTTCCCCAAGTGTTTATTAAAGCAGTACAGCAACTGCCAAATAAATATTCTGAGAGCAAGGAGTTCAAACTTCAAAGGAAGTTTATTGACTTCTGTTCAGTTTCTTATAGGAAAACCTTGGGGAAGGAGTATTTAAGAATTTGGTGGATGAGGAAAATTGTAGAACTGAAACAGAGGTGGAAATTCAAGAGGTTGAGGAGAAATAAGATTACAAAGTTACTCTAAGAAGTAGTAGAACTTTATACTTTGTTTAAAATTTTGCCCAGGTCTGGCCATGTTAATGACAGTTGACAATTACTTAAAAAATGTCTGTTGCTCTTATTGGATCATAAGAGGTAAAACTTACCCTCTTTAGAAGCTGCTTTTGACGTTATGTTTGTGAGTCTAGTGAGGACTGAGATTACCTGCAGCCCCAAAACTTAACTCTCTGGACGAAAAATGAAGGCTGCCTCCGTCAACATCACTTTATTATTTATTCTGGAAAATTCTTCCCCAGGAAACTAAAGATATAAACAGTAAATAACTTCATTGTTTGCTTCCAGATCTTCTCCCAAATTCAGTTATCTAAAAGGAATGTCCTTGGGGAGCCTGGATGGCTCAGTAGGTTAAGTGTCTGCCTTCGCCTCAAGTCATGATCTCAGGGTCCTGGGATCAGGTCCCACATTGGGCTCCCTGCTCAGTAGGCAGTCTGCTTCTCCCTCCGTCCCTCTCCTGCTTGTGCTCTCTTTCTCTCTTGCAAATAAATAAATAAAATCTTTTTAAAAAATGAATAATAAATAAAACTAATAAGTCCTTCTTTCTGATGATGACTCCATAGCCATCAGTAAACTACAGCTGCCTGACTGAGCTGTGAACTGAGTTTCTCTTCCTGTGATCTCATTTCACGCTATTGTTATGGAGCCAGGTAAGGAACAACAATTCTATCCCTAATTCCAAATGTGAATGTAGGTGGGGGAGGGTAATCTCCTCACCCTAGGCATTTCCCTGAACCTACAAAACAAGCACTATACTTCCAGGCAGAGAAAGGTGACAGTGGCACACCTCTAACCAACTGTGTTTTATGTTTTATGTATTTTATGTTCCTTCTCTCCACATCCCAACAAGAATCAGGGCTGGCTTCACTGACCCATGACCTGTGAAGTTGTACAGGGCCCCACACTTGGTTTAATACCTTGTTGTCATTGTATTATATTTGTAATGACTTTTGATCAAGGGACTCTGCATTTTCATTCTGTAAATTGTATAGCTGGCCCTGGGCAGGCTTCTTCTTTACCTTTTTTTTTTTTTTTGTAGACACCATGCCCCTATGTAGAGCTTTATAATCCAGGGTTGAATATAAGATAAAGAATTCCCTAAAATTCTCTCTTGACAGTCCTGCCTTTCTTGCTGCAAAGTATTGCTGTCTATCTCATTGAAGAATCAAAAATCTAAGTATACGTAATGAAATTTGAACAACTCTCCCTTTTGAAGCCACTTTTTAATCATTGTAACCAGTAGCTGATCCACGGCAGAAGAAATCTGGGGCTGTTTAAGGAAAATGCCAGGTACGTAGACATTCAAAAGAGAAAATCATATTAGGATAGGTTTAATTTAATACAATTGTTAAAGAACAAATAATTGGATTAAATGTTGGTAATAATTATGAAAGTTTCATATTTTGTAACAAACACAGATTAATAAAAATAAAATAAATGCTACAACAGAAGAATTATGAAAATGTATAAAAATAGCTCATCAATATGTAAAATGTTAGTCAACCCTGATTTAAAAAAAAGAAAGGCAAATACAAGAAGTTATTTTATTTGCCAATCAATTGTAAAATAATTTCAAGGTATAAAAGTCTCTTCAAGATTGACAACGTCCATTCTCATCTGTTGTTGCCAGTGGAACTGCTTACAATATGCATAAATAACCCAAACTTTCACGTTATTTATTCAATTTCATCCAGTGATCTCACTTGAAGTAATTTACCATAAAGATAGGTGCTGTCAAACAGTTATGTATGAAAATATTCACAGCAATGTTATCTATAGTGCAGACAGTATGACATTAGACATGTAGAAATAATCAGAGATGCAGTCCACAATTTATAAAGATGTTCACTGTAGTGTTATTCATAATAAAGACAGTTCCTACATTTGTGTATAATGCCTTCTTGAAAATATGTATGTATTCTGAATGTCAGTAGGATGAAAAACAGACTTACATAGAATAAAGAGGTTTCTATTCCATGAGAACCAGAAAGATCATAAATCTCTAATAAAACCTGCCAAAGTTACAATTTCAGTGAAATACTTTCAGGTATTCTGCTTTATATTCTACTTTGTTTCAGTTTTATCTTGAGAATGATACTTTTTCTTATTAGTATCTGTGCTTGTTCCATTCTTACATTTGTACATAATAAAAAAGGAATTCTGAAGTACAATAAAGTCCTCCATTTTTTGCACAAACTTGAAGAACCAAAATCAGATGGGCTAATGTTTTTGTTCATTATTAGATTTACTCATATTAAGGATTCAGTTCAGCATGTGAGAAGTGTTTTAGGGAAAGTAGCACATATTTTTTGAAAGTTTGGATTTTTGAAAATGAAATATTTAAGTCAAAAACAACCCCTGGTTAAAAAGAACAACAACAAAAAAACCCAAATACTCAAAGTACTCAATGTAAGTTTTGAAATAGGAGAATTGTTATTATTATTATTTTAAGATTTTATTTATTCATTTATTTGAGAGAGAGATAGCAAGAAAGAGAGAGCACAAGTGGGAAGGAGAGTGAGAAGCAGACTCCTGACGGAGCAGGGAGCCCAATGAGGGGCTCGATCCCAGGACCCTGAGATCATGACCCAAGCCAAAGGCAGACACTTAACAGACTGAGCCACCCAGGTGCCCCTGAAATAGGAGAATTATAAATAGTTTACAGGAAAGCCTTTCATCTCCTTGGAATAATGAAAGCTCTATTATAGGGGGAAACATTTCAGTTAATGGGCTTTCTGGACAACATACACAAACGTGGCTATTTTAGGAGCAATTAGACTGTAGGGAAGGGAAAAGTTTTCCTCAACACTTTAGGATTTCTGTCTGAGTCTGAAAATTAAACTGACAAAGACAGATTCACAAGAGAAGAGAATATACATTTATTTAATACAGTTTTATATGATGCAAGAGCCTTTATAAGACCTGAGTATTTTTATGCTACATGTGATGAAGAGTGGGCTGTCCTATAGCAATATGATAGGTAAGACAGTGTGAGGTAAGTGGAGTACACTGGGAAACGCAGCAAGACTAGTTTATTCAGATTCTTCTTGGTGCCTTTTTGTCTTCACAGACAAGGATGCTCCTTTTCTCTGGGTATTAGGGGGGCACCTCTCACATGAGGGTTTTATGACCTGTCTCAGGAAATAAGGGGGAGGAGACAAGGTCAGAATGAACTTTCTGCTTCTACTATTTTCTAAAATTTCTTCAGCTTAAAATATTTAGTATGCACAGGTGCCATATTTTGGGATAGTGTACCCTGAACTCCTTCAGAACATCATTCCAATGATGAGTGGGCCTGGCAGGTCATGATCATGGAAGAGACAATGTTTCTGTAGACTTCACATTCTACAACTTTCCTTCTTCACCCCTTTGAGTAGAATTGCAGGTTAGGATTGTGATAGGGCTGGCATTCCCATGATTCAAGCTACTGGGCCAAAGTTAAGGCAGATTTTTTCCTCCAGAGTCTGATCTGATAGAATATATATATATATATAATTTTGTATTAATACCACATACTAATAATAAGTCTTGGGTACAGATAAGAAGACAAATCATAAATATGTTGTAAATTACTGGAAGTCTTCCTTGACATCTCTATTTCCAGGATGTTAACATAAATGTCACACTCTTATATTCCCTTAGCACTTCCTGTTATAAACAATACTATCAACTTTCTATAAATGTTTATAGTTCTCCTGATTTATTATAAGCTCCTTAAGGACAGAGAATTTTTTTATTTTATTTTATTTATTTATTTGTCAGAGAGAGAGATCATAAGTAGGCAGAGAGGCAGGCAGAGAGAGAGGGGAAGCAGGCTCCCTGCTGAGCAGAGAGCCCGATGCGGGACTCGATCCCAGGACCCTAGGATCATGACCTGAGCCGAAGGCAGCTGCTTAACCAACTGAGCCACCCAGGCGTCCCAAGGACAGAGAATTTGACTGTGATATTTTGTTTTATTCTTAGCACCTAAAAGAGTAAGAGGCACATACACTGTGTTTGATAAATATACATTAAATACACAAATAAGTAAGTAAACATTTGTTGAGCAAATGAGTGATTGAGCTCCAGCTGGGAACTTCTGGAAATCTGCTTATGATCAAACACTGTGGTCTAAGACTTGCCATGATCCAACTCATGAATTTGTCATAATCAGCCCGGATGCTCCATGTACTATATTTCAATCAGGCCAAATTAGCCTAGACAGTTATGTAATTCTCAAAACGAACCAAACACATTCAAATTTTTCTTTTTATGTATGCATATAGTTGATAAAAATATATAATAGAAAATAATTATTTAATAAATGTTGAGTTGCACGGAAATGTAGAGAAGGAAAAGGTTTTCCTCTATCCTCTTGTGATTTTTTTTTCTTTTTTATCAATGGTATATGAATTAATTTGACGAAGACAGGTTAACAGAAAAAAAAACATACAAATTGTATTTGATGTTAATATTTTTTATATATAGAGGGAATTCACAGAAAAGAAATGAAAAAACAGAAGAAGTGGTTAGACTAGACGACTTGTATACCATTTTAACAAAGGGATATAAATTGTGGTAGGGTAACTAGGAAATACATGGTAAATAAGGGTTTCTTAGTTAGGTTTGTAATGAAGACTCATCTCAGGGTCACCTCCAGTCTTACCGGTATGGAAGGGGCAACATCTTCACAAGTGGAAATTTATGTCACATTCCCAAAGGGAAATGTAGCCCTACTTGTAGGCAGAAATGGGTAAAGCAAAGAATCTTCCTATGTGTAGTGCCCTCAACTCAAAATTGCCCTCAACTCAAAATAACTCTTATGCCAAAGTAGCATCATTTTGGAGTGGGTTATTCTGCTTCCCATTTAAAATTCCCCTTTGTGAACATTCTAGCATTTGCTAGTATTATATTTGCAGTAGATTGGGGTCAGTCCCATATCCTTCAAAAGAAATTATAATGACAGGGACAGTATATTTTAGCTCCCAAAATCTCTCATTTATCTCTTTAGCACACTTGTTTACACTTGGTTTTCATAATCCAAAAGAAAATAATAGATATTAAATATTCCTAAAGTCTATTCTGGAGAAGTTCTGTGGATCAATAAACATGCTTTGTGTTGGGAAAAAAAAAAGGTTTAAGTCATTTTCATGGACATATGAAGTGAGAAATGATTCGAAAAGAAGAAAATAAAATTATACCTTTAAGCTATATTGGTTTATTTTTCTCTAAGCCTTACTATCTCAGTGTGCTGCATTTATTTCTTGAAAATTAAATTTCTTGAAGGAGAATGTCATTCCAGGCCTTCTTCAGTTGGCCTCCAATATTTGCATTTAACTGCCATTCCAGTGACTATGGGTTTTGCTTAGCAATTAATCAGTGTCAGGATGCCTTCCATTGTAGAAAGTAATTCACATGCAGATAGTTTCCTTAACTTTCCTCATTGAATTCCAAAAAAAAAAAAAGTAGGAAGCATCTGGATTTTTGACATACCTCTGTCTCAAAAGCTGAAGTGATAATGTTTTCATTGAAGAGATGTAAAACACCTGGGGTGTTAACATTTAATTGAAGCTTGTTTTTTTGAAAGAACAGAAATGAATTTGTACTTTGTCATAATTCATTTCCCTGAAGATGCAGTTGCTCCACAGAAATGAGACAATAGAACTGTTGCCTCATTTGATTTTTAGCCAAATGATCAGATTGAACAATACCTAACAAATACTAATGAGATTGTAATGAAAACAATGAAAATACAAATAAAAACTATCTTGCGAAAAATGTATATTTCATTCAACAAAAGCATATATTGTGAATATAATTTTTACTTCTACTTTTTTCAGTCTATAATACCACCTGGCAATATTCAAAGCCAAGTGTGCCCAGAATAATCTTGTCTCATTGAATTTGGAAGAATGCAAATTGTGTTATTAAACTCTCTTACATACAAATAAAACATGTAATGGTAAAAAGCATTTTAATTGGTTAAATGTAGGAAACTTCAGGATTGTAGTCTTGGTAAATCATACCATGTTAGAGAGGGAGTCTTTCACATTTTAAATTAAAAAAAATAATAAATAACTGAAATTGTTAATCTTCTTTACTATCTCAATTGTCCATGACACTAAATAGAAGCTACAGAAGTATACACAAAATTTTTGTACACAAAAATTTAACATCACATATCCATGAAATAATATAATTTTTTTCGTCTTTATATCTGGAGTACTTAGAATATGTACAGGAGAATTTTTTAAAGGTAAAATTGTGACAGAAATATAAAATGAATACATATCACAGATCTTATTTAGCACAATAATTTATGAGGGAACTGGCAAAGTATCAAAACCGGTTCAAAGGAGAATTTGAAAAACACGCTAGCAAAGACAAATAGAAATACTGAAGCGAAGGTAGAAATTACGTGCAAATCTGGCCAGTATCCACAGGGCAATGATCAATTACATCTCCACTGGACAAAGTTCATTTGCATTTCTAATAATTATTTACATTATTTATATTACTATTTTTTAGTAATAATTATAATTATTTACATTGCTATTAGTACTTACAGAATTGCAAAATACATAGAAGACTATGAAAAGCTAAAATAAGCTGAATGTTCTGGACAAGATAACAGTAATTAATTTTGCCCATTTCAAAGTCTTACAGTTTGTCTTGACTTATCAAATTTAAATACTTGCCATCTATTTACATGTCAGGAGCAAGAATTCCTGTCCCCTCAAAGGTCCTTCTAGCTGGACTAAGAATCAAATTGACATGAGACAGACTAACAGAAGAGAATCAGATTTAATAGTGTACATATGGGGACTCCACACAGACATGGAAATTCCAAAGACGGTCATGCAAATGAGGTATGTATGTCACCCTGAACTAAGGAGAAAGGGAGTAGGAGTCAGGGACTTCAGGCGAAAGGAATGTTATTCACAGGACAATAAGAAGAAGAACAGATGTTTGGTAATTAGATGTTTGTCTTGCGATACAGATGGGTCACTCAGATAAAAAATCTCTGCTAATAGAAAGATCCCCAATTTAGATTCTTCTATGTAGTTAAGGGAGGGGCAAAAGCATCTCTTGAGCCTGTAGGGCCTTGATTGCCTTCAGCTCAGAATAATCTTCATAACAAAATGGACCATCTTGTGGTGACCTGCTCTCTGCCCCTATAATACAGTAAGTAACTGCAATTAATCTTTACCAAGAATAACTTTAAACTTATGATGTGGGAAACAAAGGCAAAAGAAAAACTATTAAATTTCCTTACTACTTAGAGCCCATGAACAAGTCCTTTGAAACAGGCAGAGTGACATTCCTCTAGGGACTCAACTGCCTGAATGTTGACACTTTGCTAAGGGCGAAAGGCAATCTTAGCCCCACCCCCAGGATCCTGTAAATCTACTTTAACATATAAAAAGCCCTTTGGAAACTTCCTTTATCTCTACCTCGCGAGATACATGTTGGCAATCGCCCTCTAAGCACATGACCCACTGATGCACATCTGAAGGGTTTCGTGACTAAGGTTTTATTAGATAGTAATAAATGAACTTTTCCTAATAATAGCTAGCCCCCTCAAGGTCCTGGAAACCTTGCTTCCAAAATTCCTTAGAAACTACGCTATCCCTAACCACCCCCCCCCCCCCCCCCCGCCCCGTCAACTTGAAAGTACATAATGGGCTGCTCCTCATGATCCCAGTGCAGCTCTTTCTGCCCACGA
>CM052883.1:92141177-92168666 GCA_028534135.1 Potos flavus
AAAAAAAAAAATTACTAATACATTTGGAGACCCATGTGTAACCTACTTCTATAACATCCCATTATTTTTCCATGTCATCTAAATGCATTTGTTAGAGGTGCCTGGATGGCTCAGTCGGTTAAGCATCTGACTCCTGAATTAAGCTCAGGTTATGATCTCAGGGCTGTGAGATCAAGCCCAGAGTTTGCTCCACACTGGGCGTGGAGCCTACAATAGATTCTCTGTCTTCCTCTCCCTTTGCCCCCTGCCCCATGGCTTGGGTGCTCTCTCTCAAAAACAAGATAGATAGATAGATAGCTTAAGTAAGTAAATAAATAAATGCTTTCATTTATATTTTCATATGCATATATATCATTAAGCATCATGCAATTTTGTAGGATGTAAATGTCATATAAATGGCATCACAATATATATATACTTTTTGCCTTTGCCCTTTCAACATTATGTTTATTTTGTTCAATATTTATTTTTCAGTATTAATTTCCTTACCTTTTACTCTAGTTTAAGCATTTTCATTACCATGTAGTTTGTATCTCTTAACCAGATTTATTAAAATATAAACTAATTCAGACACTATGCCATTGGCACAGAGGTAGAGAATTGGAAGAAAGGAACAAAAATAAAGAATATATATAACTGTCATATACCAAGCAACCAACTATATTACTGCAACTTGGTATATGACAGTAATTGTAGCTCATTTGGGGGAAAAACTGATAAAGGAGGTTGTTAAAACTGGTTATTCTCATGGGAAAGTATAGTATTTCTACCTTATATATACACACATAAATCAGTTTCAAGTAAAAACGAAAACTCTAAAACTGAGAAGTAAATCCATGGTACTCTTCCCATAATTCTGGGATCAGATGATGGCTTTATAATGTGTCAACTTGCTGGACTGAACTGCATTTCCCGAAATTCTGTTCCTTCTATGCTTCCTGTCAGAATAGGCTGCTGGAGACATTCTCTGCTGTTCAGAGGGAGGTAGCAGCTGAATCTCTAGTTGCTGTGTCTTCCCTGGATTTTTTCTTCAGTTTCTCTGACTACTGGGCGAGGTGTTTGCTTACTTCTATGACAAAGGGCCCCAGCCTCTGTTGGGTACCCAGTAGATGCCCAGTCATTGATGACAGAGGCAAGAAAAAAGACACGAGTTTTTGGGGGGCACCTGGGTGGCTCAGTTGGTTAAGCATCAGAGTCTTGATTTCAGCTCACGTCCTGATCTCAGGGTTGTGGGATCAGCCACATGTCAGGCTCCGTGCTCAGCATGGAGTCGGCTTGGGATTCTCTTTCTCTCTCCCTCTGCCCCTCCCCATCTGTAAAATCAATCAATCAATCAATCAATCAAATCTTAAAAAAAAAGACAAGAGTTTTAGTCCATCTTTTTGAGATTCCAGACCCTGCTCCTGAGATTCTGGCCTATTTGTGATCATTCTTTCCTGACAGCCTACCCAGCAAACCTCAAGTTCTAGTGTCAGAAGCAGATAGTCTTCCTAGAGATTGCTTAGACCACAAATGTAACCCCAACTACAGTCATAGTTGCATTATTCTCTGGAAATTTCCGCAGCTCCAAATAAAACAGATTCTGTTGGACCTTGCACCAACATTTCACCAGGCATATGTAAACTCGCTAGATTTTTCCAACTGCCATAGAGATACTCTCTCTCTCTGTATTAATACATTTTCTCCATTCTTGAGGCATGATCTTAATTCTGTGTTAAATTGCAAACTTTTTTAAAAGGTAAATTTTTAATTTATGGTTGTTAAAGTTATGGGTGTCTTAAAAAATATCAATCATATATATATTTTCTATATTTTCTTAGTCTAAAGTATGAACTCAATTAAAAAAAATTTTTTTGTGATTCATATGTATCAAATACATAAAATTGTTATTCCATACCTTTTTTAAAATGAAACATACAAATAAGTGGCATATTACTTACTGAAACATTCAAATTCATTACTCAGGAAATCAAATCTGCTATCTGAATGTATCCAGAAAATGCTAGAGTCTAAAGCAATTTTTCATAAATTAGAGAACGTAAGAGCTCTTCTAAGTTAGATCATTATCTCTTTTCATCTTTTGGGGCTATGGACTTCTTAAAATTTAACTTTCAAAATTTGTAGGTGAAAGGCAGGTAGTAGCATGGTTGAAAACATTCTAATATCCCTTGCTTCCCACGCTTATCAAAGTCTTTCTCGCTGGCTGTACTCTCATATTGTACTCTTTCTCTGGTGAGTAATAATGTAAATATTGGTGGAATCCAGCATTATATCTCACCTTTTCTAACTTTGTACTCTAAAATTTATCAAGCACATTAAATTTATTTAATTACTGGGATGGGCTCTCCTTTTCTTTCTCGCCCCACTAATCCTGAGATTTTGTACATGTTCTTCTGTCAGAGACATTGCCTCTATACTTCTCCATCCTTCAGGACAGGGACTATGTCCAGCTTCATCATTGTATGTCCACAAAGCCACAACTGCACCATGCGTGGCACATAATAAGCATAGAATGAAACCCGCTTTGATCAATTCCTAATAGAACTCACGCTATTCTCTATTTTCTTTCTAATCAACCACTTTCACTTTCTAAGTCGTTCTCCAATCAAATTTCATGAGAGTGTTTTGAGTCTTCCTCCATAACTTAGAACACCCAACAGAAAATATCTCAGGCAATTATTTCCAGCCTCTCTGCCTTTATCATTTCCAGTGAGGAAAGAATATTTTTCTGCCCTCATAATAGTTATCTGTAAATCATTACTACCGCGATCAAGAGTAACTATACCAACTAGACTCTATGTAGGGACTAGTTACCACACTTAAATTGCATAATTTGATTAGAGTTTAATAAAAATAGTATTTACAAAAGTATACGCAGGATTCAGAGAAAAAAAGAAGTACGCCAGTGCAATCCTCTGGAACAAGTAGCACTGTTAACATATCTATATAGATATGTTATAGATATGTCTATATAGATATAGATATAGATAGATATATATATAGATATGTTATATATCTATGTTATAGATATATAGATATGTTATATATAGGTGGGGAAGCAGGTTATTGGAACCTTGTAGAAGAGAATCATGTGGGGAGGGCCATGTTGAAATAGTTGTAGCCTTTGGTCGAAGGAAGCAACCAGGCCTAGAGGGCATAAGAAGAGGGCAGGGAATGACATTCTGGCATTCTATCCTCTGTCTCTCTGTTTTCTTGCTGATGAATACCTTTGGCCATACCCCTAGAAGTAGGAGAGCCTTATCACCATGTTGCTTATCACCAAGTCAGCTTCCAAGGACAGAGAGCAAGACAAAGAAGCCTAAAGCATAGATCTGAAAGACAAATGAAAATTATTCAGCAAAATAATTAGCCACTATTCCTAAAAATAAGAAAATAATGTATTTGTTTAATCTTCAAAATTTCAAATACTTTATATATGCCCTTAACCATAAAAATTCTATGAAATATCAATAATATATTTTTTAAAAGATACTGAAAGAGCACTAAAATCGTGGATCGAAATTGGTAACATTTGTTTTGGATCAGGACTAAATTAGAAAACATGTCACAGTCTTTCTGTAGCGGAATTTCCTCTATAGAGTGAGATGTCCACAGTATATAGCTATTGGGTTGTGGTCCCTGAATTTTGAGTGTATGCCCAATCTGCTTGATATAACTGTGCTCTCAACTGGATCAGTAATATGAAGAAATTGATTTAATATTTCAACTTCCAGTCTGGTACATCTGGCATAAGGGCGATACTCTTCTGTATTCTTATGTTTTCCTTGTGTTTTTACCTTTTTATTTGTGACTTTTCAAACAAATTAGTTGTTGTGCCTTCTTTTAGGGAATCCTTTTCAAACTTCAGGATGCCTTCAATCATTTGGAAAGCCTACTAAAATACATTTGGCTAGGCCTCAGCCCAGAGTTTCGCATCTGGTCAGTCTAGAGGAAGTGGCCAAAATAGGCACTTCTTTTTTTTTTTTTTTAAGATCTTATTTACTTATCTGACAGAGAGAGAGAGATCACAAGTAGGCAGAGAGGCAGGCAGAGAGAGGAGGAAGTAGGCTCCCTGCTGAGCAGAGAGCCCGATGCGGGGCTTGATCCCAGGACCCCGAGATCATGACCTGAGCCCAGAGCAGAGGCTTTAACCCCTTGAGCCACCCAGATGCCCCCAAAATTGGCATTTCAAACAAGTTCCTAGATGCTGCTGCTGCTGCTGCTGCTGCTGAGGTAGGGGCCACACTTTAGGGAGCACTAATTTATGGGATTATGCAAACCATAATATCTCAATATAATTCTTTTTAAAACATTACATAACTAGAAACTTTAGTTTTTGAAAAAATATAGTTTTTCTTCATGTTTTATATGCATTTGTGTATCTTTTATGTGAGTTCAAAGAAGTTTTGGGATCTAATTATAGTAAGTGCTTTAAACTGTGACATCATAATGGTTTAAAATAATTAAGGGACTGTTGGGAGAAAATTATTCTTTATATTAAGAATGATGGACACATGATTAATTTGGTTTTAGAATAGTGAAACCTGGATTTGGTCAAACTTTGCTTTCCAGTTGATATTTAAAATTTGGAATTCCAGTGTGACATCAGTAGTACCTCAGTTATTACATTATTTAAATAGACTCACACTATTATATAAGAAGATATGATATCACTACTGGGTCTAGTTTTGAACATTAAAGGCAAATATTTTGGTCACTAATACATTAAAAGCATATTTGTCATTGACAAAATTAATAAGACAACTTTCGAATCACTAATAGCCATTTCCATTTTGAATTTAAAGGTTTGATTTTTAGATTAATAATGGAAAGACATAATTCATGTTTACACATGCTTATGTGTTCTATGCTCATTAAAGTGTATTCATTAAGAATTTATCTTGTTTTAAACCATGTTCCAGTTGACAAAAGTACCTTGATATGTTTGGACAAGCCTTTTTGTCTCCAACAATCACCATGGTACTTGGCATAGAGTAGAATACACATATGAGGATACACATATTTTGATGAGTTCATGAATAAAAGAGCATAAAGTGTTGTCTGCAATATAATAGAATTATGTACTGGTGACAGAAAAAGCCCGAAACAAGTAGTTAGTTCAAACACTAGCACTCCTGTGTGGCTTAGTCAGTTAAGCGTCTGCAGCTCAGGTCATGATCCCAGGGTTCTGGGATCAAGCCCCACATCAGGCTCCCTGCTCAGTGAGAAGCCTGTTTCTTTCTCTCCTCCTCCCCCTGCTTGTATTCCCTCTCTCACTGTCTCTCTCTCCTTGTGTCAAAAAAATAAATAAAATCTTAAAAAAAAATTCAAACACTAGAGCACCACTGCTCAATAGTAATATCTGCAGTAATGAGGAATTATTCCTTATCTACACTATTGAATATGGTAGTCACTAGCCATTCACGGCTATTAATCCTTTGAAATATGGTTGGTGCACTTGAAATGAGAAACTGAATTTTAAATTCAATTTTAATTAATGAAATGTAAGTGGCTAGTGGTTACTACATCGTAATAATCAACAGTGCAGTCCTAGAGAGAGAGGAGTGGTCTGAAAAGCCTTCACAGAAAAGGCGAACTATGACATCATCCACGTCTTTAAAAAAATAGTTGATATTTACAAGGTGATCGCCACTGAGCAGGTTTGGAGTGAGGCTCCCGAAGCTATCCTGCTTGCTCACTGTTCACCCCACAACCCCAGCAGCGATCCTAATATTCTAGATGCTCCCCTGAGCAAAGTTTGAGACAGACTAGCCTATTCAAGGTATAAGATAAGACTGAAGATAGTGGCCTAGGAAATGTGAACATTTAAGAAGTAAAGACGGAAAAAAGACTGAGAGGGCCTGCCAGCTCTGGAATGAGACAAGGGGACGTTTCTCGAGTCAAGCAGAGAGTGGCGGGAGACAAATGGAGTGGTCAGCAGTTTATTGCCAGAATTCAATTAAGAGGTGGACTGAGGCTGCAACAATGGATTTGGCAATTAGGCAGCTGTTGGCAGTGCTCTTTGCGATTCAGTGGAGTGGTGCTAACTGCCAGAGGCTTCACGGTATTGATACATGTGTTAACTTTAAACAGAGCAAAAAGCAATTTTATATAAGTGAAAAAATGAGTTTCTTCGGGAAGAGCAGAATTCAGGACAAGCAAACTATGGCCAACCATAGTCAAATCTGAAGAGACAAAGGGAAGGTCGGCTTTTATTAGATTTTAGGAGGAAATTGGGGAGGGCTGCTTTGAACCAAAGTTTATTGGAAAAGAACAAGAGTTCGAGGTGATGGCAGTCTCTCACTGGCTGCAAGCAATGGTTAGTGTGTTGTTGCTGAGGCAGGGAGGGATCTTCCTTCCGTTTCTTAAAATCAGGAGATAAATTCCTACGTGAAAAGTACCCTTCCTTGTGGAAATAATTCTTATCTTCCTTCTTCCTGCTGGTTATGCAGGTTGCAAATCTCGGTCCCTGCAGGAGAGCTCCCTGTCAGGACTTCCCAACTCCGTTTAAAATGAAGTTTCCTTTATTTTCACACATTGGAGGTGAGGAGTGAATAATTATTTTGAGGATGATGTTGTGAAAAGAAATGATAAGGCAACAAGAAAGGAAAGTAGGTGTAAGCATGGCTTTTTTTTTTAATGGGGAAGATTTGAGTTTATAATGTGGGGGTTCAGTCCATGTCACCCCAAAATATGCCACTTTGCCATATTGATTACTTTGAATAAAGGTACTTGAAAAACAGCTAGTGAAAGAAAGATAGTCCGATCCTCCTTGGTTCTCCTGAAAGCAGGGAGATACATCTCCCATGAGAAAGGCTCCCTCCCTGTAGTAGGTGGGACGAAGGCACCCATATCACTGGGAATTAGAAATTTAGCAAACCTTGTTACTCCTTCCCCATTTTACTACCGCTAGCCCACATCCCTTTGTCTTATCAATTCCTCACAAATTTATTGTCTCTTTGTCTAACAGGTATAAGAGCTTCCTGTTCTGATCACTTCTTTGAATCTAGGGCTCCCGTGGGTGTGTACATAATTATGTTTATTTTTCTCCGATTATCTGTCTTTTTGTTACATGAAGATTTCAGCTAAGAACCTGGAAAGGTAAGGAAAAATTATTTTTCTTCCCCTACAGTAGCCTCTCAGGAAAGACTAAGAATACATAACAGAAACAGAAATGAGCCCTAAGTATACCACTTGGAATATTCTCTAAAGCAACCTCCCTTTGCCACCTTCTTCTCTTTCATGACAGGCATAGCCTAAGTCAGTCCCTCTGGGTGAAACAAACTCCCTTCCCTGGCCGGCTGGCCTGACCTTCACATGCCAGTGCGGTGCAAATAGTATTCTACCATCCTCCGTGTGCCTAGCATTACTACAGCCACAGTCTTTCTTCTCTCAGCTCCACTTCCTAAAACAAACAGTAAAGTAACATAAACATCATAAATTATATGTAAAACACCACATCACTATATTCCTTGTACTAAATAATGATGTTCTTTAGGTCAGCTGCAAAGAATTCAGGAAAAAACTCTGAAATCAGAAGTTCTGAGTCCCAGCTGCCCATTATTAATTATAAATGGTGGATCATGGAAAAGTAGTTTACCTGTCTAAGCTCTTCCAATATGCCTCTCATAGGATTTCTTGGAGGACTGTCAAAATCCAGAAAATAGAAATCCTATATTAGATGAAGTATATTTATCAATGATACCTCCTTCTAAGTATGTTTTCTTTCAGTTTTCTTTTTGAGACTTAATTCATATACCCTAAATTCACCCATTTAAAGTTTACAATTCAACTCTTTTTAATATATTAACAGAGTTGTACAACAATCACTACAATCAACTTTAGAATATTTTCATTACCCCTGAAAGAAACCCACACATTTTAGCTCACCTTCTGATTCTCTTATTTCCCCACTCTCACCCTCTACAGCCCTAGGCAATGACTAATCAATCTACTCTCTGTCTCTATAGATTCTGGACATTTTATTATATAAATGGTAGTCATATATATGTGGTCATTTGTAACTGGCTTCTCTCACTTATTGCAATGCCTTCAATGTGCATCCATATTGTAGCACATAACAGTACTTTAATTTTTATGGGCAAATAATATTCTATTGTATAGATGTGCCACTATTTTTCCACTCACCAGTTGATCAGCATTTGAGTGTTTCCACTTTTTGGCTTCTGTGAATAATACTGCTGATGAACATTCATGTGCAAGTTTTTGCAAGGGCATATATTTTTCCCCCCTTAGGACTATACCTAGGAATGGAATTGCTATCACATAAGAACTCTATCTTTAAGAACTCTATCTTTAAACTTTTGTTTGTAACGTATCTGCCTAAATGTGTTTAAATAAGTTAAGTTTTCCTCTACCAATTTCTGTTTTATCTTTGGGTCTGAGCTTGGATGTTCCTGAATCAGAAAGCATTCTGAGTTAGGCTCCCTTCCTCTGTGCTCACATATATTCTACGATTACATCATAATAGCACATCATGCTATACGCTAATTGAACATTCATTTTTCTGACATCTGTGTGAGTGCCTTCTGCACTGCTGGACGCCCAATGCTAAAAGCATAGTAGGTGTATAATCAATACTTGTGGACTGAATCCAAGTTTTGGAGTTATAAGGAATTTTTATGTTCTTTATATTTCTCTGAAGTTTCTGTTTTTTAAATAATGACCTTGTGCTACTTTTTGCATTATTTTTATAGACAAAGTTATGTAATTATAATATGTAACTGTAATTATATATAGCTATATAATTATATATGTAAATTATCTAATTTGCTTCTAATTACTTCTACCAAGCATGTATAATTATATTATCAAGTAAAAATCACCTTATAATCTTCTTTAAAATATGTGATATCAACTATTTTTCTTTAATATAGAAAAAATGCCTTAAAATGTTTATAGTAGTATGTGCTATGGTGAGTGCTGTGAAATGCGTAAGCCTGATGATTCACAAACCTGTACCCCTGGGGCAAATAATACATTATATGTTAGTAAAAAAAAAGTTTACGGTAGCCCTTTTGGGTAGTAGCCTTTTTGTGAGGTGTATTTTAGTATATTCCATTTCTCTAGAGTAAAAATGATTTGTATTATATTTAAAAAGATTCTTATTTTGGAAAGTAATACTTAGTTTCCTTTGCATTGAGTCTATGTTCAACAAGAAACCTCACAAGCTGGTTTAGTTTCCAAGGAGTATTGAAAATTCCCTAAGCAGAAGACATGAATATTGCAATCTTTTGAAAGGTAAATATAGCCCCTAATATACAATGAATATATTGTCATTCTGGAACTTTATTTAATAAATCAGTCTCCAATTGCTTGATCAACTCTGAATGCACGAACACAATGCAGCTTTCATATGTGTAAAATTAAGGACCTGAGTATATGTGATGACGGCTTCAAGATACTGCCATCATAGAAGACTCAACCTAAAGTTGGCAGCCAGTCTCCCTGCATGATGCATCTGTTTTATTACTGCTTGAACTTTTGTCAAGCGTACAATGAGATCAAAAATGTTTGTGGCTCAGATAATGCCCATCTTTTATAGTACAGAAGATTGCATTTTGAGCAGAGTGAACCTTAGCTGGTGAGTTGGTATGTGATTGCATCTATGCAGTGTGTACTCTTTAACACAAAATAAAACAGTAGCTAAGATATGGACTTTCTAGCCAGACAGCCTGAGTAGGAATCCTAGCTCTGAATCCTAGCAGATTCAGAGGGAATTTGGATATATCAGTCACCCTCTGTCTCTGTTTTCTCATTTGTGAAGTGGACACACAACTCATAGGATTCATACAAGGATTTTATGTATTAGTGCTTGTATAATCATTATATGTTCAGAGAACATAATTAGCACTATGTAAGTATTAGCTAAGGTTAACTATCTATTCATTTTAGCTAGGCACTAGATGATTTTGAATGTGTTTCCTTTAAATCAGTCTGTACTTTAGACATTTTATTAATTTAGGCTATCACGTCCTCAAATGGTTCAAAATATTGAGACTTTATATACTTTCCAATGTCTTCTTTACTCACATTTTCTTATTTATTTTTAAAGATTTTATTTACTTATTTCACAGAGAGAGAGAGAGATCACAAGTAGGCAGAGAGGCAGGCAGAGAGAGAGGGGGAAGCAGGCTCCCTGCTGAGCAGACAGCCCCATGCAGGGCTCGATCCCAGGACCCTGAGATCATGACCTGAGCCGAAGGCAGAGGCTTAACCCACTGAGCCACCCAGGCGCCCCTTTATTCACATTTTAAACCACATAGTCTAGTGATGCATATAAATATAAATTGAAAACACACTGATTTTTTCGATCCATTATATTAACTAAAAATTCAAGCACAGTGAAAAACTTAGCTAGAAAGCCTTAACCCTATTGGAATTGAAAAAAAAGTTCCATTACTTTGGAAATTAGTGTGCCCGACATACTTTTGCATGTTTAGTGAAGGGAAAATAATTAGAGAAAATTTTAAAAATGTACTTCCTTTTTGAATTAAATGTTGAAAGCACTGTAACCTCAGATTAAATATGAGCAGCCTCTGGTAAAGTGAATGAAAAAGGTGCTTTAAAAATAACCACTGGGGAATTTAAGGAAATAACTTTCACATTAATAAGTTAAAGCTATCAGTGTAGAGTTTTGTCCATTCTCCCTTGAGCTGTTATTACTTGCCCGGTAAAGGGAATAGTTATATTAAAAGCCAACTTTGGATTTTTCTTTCCTTTTTTTTCTACAAATGCAATGCATTGATCATTCCTTTAATCATTCTTTTTCAGTTACTATTGCCTTTAAGGAGTAACAGAATTTAGTGCTTTGTAAAAAAGAAATGACACAACGTAGGGCAACAAAGTCAAGGCCGAAAGAGCCTGAGCTGTACCTGAGGATTGATTGTGTTGCCTTGATAGGAGAATGTCCTCTTTGGGCTGCTTTGTGCTTGTAATTCTCTGCCTCTACTTCAGTGATTCTCAGCTTTGACTGCACATTAGAATCAGTTGGGGAGCTTTTAAAAATTCTAGTGTCCAGGCTGTACCACAGGCCAATTAAATCAGAATCTCTGGGAGTGAGACCCAGGCATCGGTATTTGTCAAAACTCCCTAGGTAATATCAATATGTAGCCAAGGGAGGGAACCACTGGTCTGGAAAATCTCTTCCACCTCCTTGGGAAAATACATTAGGGGCCATTTCTCACAACCAATACTCTATTCAGTAGTAATCATGTCACGCTGCTCACCCAAAGAGTTGGGGAGTTTTGGGGGATGATATTTTCTTTTTTTTGTTTTGACCCAGAAGCACTTCATCTCATGTGACATTTTAGAGGAGGAGAAACAACTCATTGGAGCTTACCGGTATGCTCTCAGATGGTTTGGATGACTTGGGCAAATAATGATTTATAAAAGATAGATATAAAGAAAGAAGGAAATATCTAAACCATTGGCTATTCATTTTAAAATGTGACTAAAGGTATTTTAAAAAGAATAATACAATGTCAAGTATACCATCTGTTTTACTCTGGATTTTCTCAACTTATTATGTCGTCTGAATGACAGTATTCCTCCGCCGCAGAATAGTAACAACAATGATAGTAAACGTTTTGCATATATGTTAAGTCTGAAGAGACACTTTTTCATATGTGACTCTGTAAAGTCAGTAGAACACCTGCTATATTGCTACTTCTAGTTTAGAAAGGAGGAAACTGAGCCTCAGAATCTTTCTCAGGATTATTCAGCTAAGAAGTGCATTTTTTTTTTTTCCTCAGACTCCAATACCTATCTCCTCATTCTCTCTTCAGTACACTTTATTCAGGTGGTTCTACTCAATTAGATCTGATTATGATGGCCCCAAGTCAACATCTTGCAAAGCCAATGGTCAGTTTTCCACCCTCATCTTATTTCTTCTTCCAGCATTACTCAACACAGCTGAGCATGCCCTTCTTGAAACACTTTTAAATCATTCTAGTAATTCCAGATTCTTCTGATTTTTCTCCTATCCCAATGACTTATTCTCAGGGTGGCTGTCTCTTTCTCCTCAACTGCCTCCAAATGATGGAGTTCTGCCAGGTCTTGGTACCGGACCCCCTTTAGTACTGTACCTAAATTCTCTTCCTGGATGATTTCACAAGTCACATAACTTACATACGGCCCATAAGATAATACAGCCCACATTTATGTTTCAAGCCCCAACTTCTTCACTGACCTTCATCTATTTACACAACTTTTCCTCTTGCATGTCTGCTACACATTTTGAACTTCACCAATACCTAAATAGTCCACCTAACTTTATCCTCAGATCTGCTAACTACTTCCTGGGACATCATTGTTCTCATCCGGACTGCAATAGGAAGGTCTTAACTTTCTCTCTACTTCTACTCTTATCTCCATATTGACCACTTCCCTCCACCAAAACCAGAGGAATCTTTTAAAGTTTTGCTTTAGACAACAACACTCCCTTGCTTCGTATGCTCCGGTGACATCCAAATTCCTTACCATGAGCTGAATATCCATGTATAATCTGATTTCTGCCTCTGTCTTTCACCCATTCACTTAAAAAATATTTATTATTCACCTATCATATGCTCCAAAGGATCCATCATGTATTTGCTCATGTGGAACTGACATATTGGTTGGAAAGGAACAACTAAAGGGGAAGAGGATGTGTGTGTGCGTGTGTGTGTGGTGTATCATTGAATGTTTGTTTAAAATAGGATGATCAAGAAAATCCTCTCCGCCTCTGTCTGTGATAGTGTGACATTTGGGAAATACTTAAATGAGATCAGGTGGGGACTGTCTGGAATGAGATTTGCTGAAATCCTTTATCTCCCATACACCATCCATATCTTGCAGATATATAGTAGCCTTTTTTCTGTAACTTTAACACTTCTAGGTTATTTCAGCCTTAGTGTCTTTGTACTCTCAGTCTTCCGTTTGCTTGGGGATCTCACCAGATGTTTGCCCGTCTGTGTTTACACCATCATTTGGATTTCAACCAAACATCACATCTTCAAGTAGCCGCTCTCTGAGCACCGTAACTACCTCCACACCCCCATTACTTTCACTGTCTAGTCCACTTGCCAATGTCTCATTAGTTACTTTTTAGCTTCATTTATCGCAATCTGAAATATTTTGCTTTTGGGTAGAGGAGGGCTATTGTTATTCTTTTTGGTCTAGCTACTTCCATGAGTGCAATGCCTTAAGAGCCTATTCACTGCTGTATACCCAGAACATAGAATAGTGTTTATAATCTGATCTTTTTTTTTTATTTTTAATATAAGCCTGGACTTGAACCCAGATCTTCAGACTCCCTGCTTTTTCCACTATACCAAAGTGGTCAATTGCTCATTAGTATAGGTTGTCCAGTATCTTGTAACCTCTATTTGCTTTGGCTATTTTCACTTTTTCATTAGGTAAAGGATCCAATCAGCCTCTATCACCAGATTTAGGTCATTCACTTAAAGTGATTGGTTGAGCTAATCTGGTTAGTTAGGTTAGCTGTTAGCCCAGAAAAAATACGTTGACTTTTTAAAATATTTTTAAATTTAAATTCAATTAATTAATGTAATGTATTATTGGTTTTGGAGGTACAGGCCTTTGATTCATCAGTCTTATATAATACCCAGTGCTCATTACATCACATGCCTTCCTTCATGTCCATCACCCAGTTTGATTCCTTTTAGAATAGTGATTTTCTACCCTGCTTCCACATGAGAATCTCTAGGGAGGGACGATTTTATAATATAGCCATGCCTATACCTCACCTCTCGAGGTCTGGTATACTTCTGTTTAAGGTACCGCCAAGGCATGGCATTTAAAAAAATCTCCTCCAGTGATTTTAATGTATAACCAAGACTGAGAAACACTGCTCTAGGAAGAAGTAGCCCACCCAAAATGAAGTGACAAAATAAGAAAAGCGATAACTGACTGTTTATACAAAGCACTGCCCTGAAAAGTGCTTTGAGGATTACATACAACTCTTTTTAAATTACCTCGATAAAATCGGAATGGCATATAGAATGTATGGGGCGTATTACAGGAAAGCATATGAGTATCACTATCAGGAAACAGGTTTACGGACCCTAATAGGATGAGAGAGATTTCGAGCTGCTTCTCTGCAGGAGAATAATGCTTTTCTCTCCTGGTATCCTTTCCTCATGGCCCTGAATTATGGCAAAGGAAAGTAAAATGGAACCCTAGAGGAGCTCCTGTAGGAAATCCATTTGAGAAAAATACCACACTTTCTAAGTGTATGCTGAATAGGTAGGAGTTACAGAATCACTCCTGCACCTGACTTCTCCTATACTTCCAATGTTTCTGATCTCAGGCAATAATTATTGATTACATCAGCAAAGTATTGTTAAATAACTATCATCATAGAATAAATATAATGTCTTTAGGGCCCATTATTTAATGCAGCACAGAAGTAAGTGCTTCACATACATTCGCCACTTTATTTTCATAAAATCCTTCCAAGTAGGTATTTTTTAATCACTGTTTTTTAAATGAAGAGCTAGGGTGAGAAAAATGAGAAAATGTGTTCAAACCACACAGCTAAAAAGTGACACAGTATCCAGAGTTAAATTTTTTTGAACTAGAAAACCAGGCCCTTTGACAATAGCACTCTACCGTACTAACTACGATGGGTCAAATCTTACCTATCAGGTGCTAGGGAAGAACACTCGAAGACGGAAAGCTGTAACTGACAGAGACTTCAAGGAGCATTTCCAGAGTAAGACAATGTTCCTGAAGGCTACCACTGTTCTTTGTCTCTCCTCTCCATCTGCTTCCAACTAAATCAACAGATTGTCTCGAAATAGATCTTTCTTGGGGATTATAACACAGGGATGAACAACCTGCCTTCGGAGAGGAATTCCTTTCTCTGAAAGCCAAATACAGAGATCATAACGGAGGTGGGGTCTTGGCGTGGAGTGAAGGGATAGTGATGGGTCATGGCTTTGAAGTTCTCAGCTAGAGCCAGAGAAGGTGAACTGCCTAGCTGGCAGCCTCTTACCCAAACTGGAGTCAAACCATCACAGAACAGAACTTTGGCAGGGATACTGGGAAATTTAACTAATCAGGCTTTGGGATTCCCAAGCCCAGATTGAGAAAAACTAAAACTGCAGCTTCTGATAAGATGATGATGAGACTCTTAAAAATGAAAATGTGAAGGGTATACGGAGCTAGGTGACACCTTTCGTTTGCATGCCTTTCCTGGAGCCACCTGAAGAGAAATTCCAGCGATTCATTTGACTTCTGTCATAACCCTGTAAGCAAAAGCCACCAGCAGCCCGTGAATAAGGGGGTGTGGGGGAGCCTGCGTCGAAGGCTTTGTGAAAACCACATGCACATATGCCATTCTTCTAACTAGATTTTGTGCTTTTTATGTGTTCAGTCAGGAATGAAAACAATATTATAAATGTTATGCTTTCCAGGCTTGACAGATGCTCATCTTAGGATGGCGTTACATACACAGATAGAAAATGAGCTGTAACAAGTTCTTTGCAGAGGATAAGTGGGTGTTTTTGGAATCTTTGATGAAAACCCACTGTAGCATGTATGTTTTTTCCCTTATTACCCAGATTTATTCTGTAATGCTTTCCTTCCACCATTTTTACCATCCAACTGACAATTTTCAGTGTTCCTGTGTTATTACAGCTTACTCAGTATAAAGCAGAAATGATGTTTTACAGCAGCTATATGAAGTACCATTGAGAATTAAATTGCTTTCCTTTCTTCCTCATCATTGTGAATTCGGTGCAGATGAAGATGGAAGATTGGCAGCCAGGGAGTCAAAAGTCCTCCGTCATCTAGGAGATACACATGATACGGGCAGAGGCCGCCCAAACTTCCCTCTCCACAGCCATATATGCTAGCTTCCAAATCTTGGAGAAAGAGCTCTATGGGAAAGTATGTCATTTGTAAAAGATAGGATTTTGAGATAGGCTTTCTTTTAAAAAATTTAAAAAAGCATTGGGGTTTATAAAGCCGTTAGAAGGAAAATAACAAGTTGGGAGTTGGGGAAAAGATTTACAAAGATGCTCTTTGGGTTTCTGTGTAGTTCAAGAACAATGTAAGCTGCACTTCTTTTCCATTTTTGTTTTGTTTTGTTTAGTTTTTTTGTTTCTCACCTTCATCAGTGTGTCTGCCACTCTGGAATTCACGGCGCATTTTTGTTGTGCCTGAATAGGCTCAGTTCCTGTAACAAACTACTTTATTGGTCATAGCCAAGTCCTGAGGCTCCCTATAAAAAGACCCAGTCTGAAACCCTAGACCATCGTGGAATGTCTCCACATGCTGTTTCTTTCACTTCTGTCTCTGTTTCCAACCTGCCTGCTCTTGCCTAGGTGATTTAGCTTTCTCATTGCCTTGCACCTGGTCTCGCCTCACAGCTTAGTTCAAATCCAGCTTTGTTCCTAGACAAATCTTTCAGCTTCCGTCTTGCAGGTTGGGAGCCAGGTCCATACCACCCTATATGGAATCCAGGCTCTAGAAAGCCTGGCCAGGGCTCAGGGAGTTCTGACAGGATACCTCACAGGCAATAATCGCCATGGATTTCTTTCCAACCTGCCAGGAACCTTTTTTTTTTTTTTTTCCTTTTATTTTGCATGGATTTCAAAGAGTATCTAAGCTGTCAAGGGGTTCACCTTGAGAAAGTCCACCAAGTGCTCGGGTCAACCTTTGGGTTCACTTTTTCTCAGTCCTCCTGCTGCACTCCAACCCGCAGCATCTACATCCCCCCACTCCTGCCCTGGGAGTTTGGCAGCAGGTCCATTGAGCTTTGTTAAGCATAGCCTCGCATAATGCAATCTTCAGTAAACTTGACTCATTATTACGGTGAGTGCACTAACTGACCCCATGATTATACTTTGCCTGCATTACATTTTTCATCTCCCAGTGTAAACCAGCGACTCCTCCTGTGATCCCTATTTTTGTTGATGGCATCACCATTTTCCCAGACTTCCAGCCCTAAGTAGCAGGGACTCTTCTTTGATTCCCCCTTGCTGACACATTCACTCTCTTGGCAAATTCTGTTGATTTTCATCCATCCCCAATTTTCTATTCCTACTACCATAATCCTTATTTGTTTAGACAGACGACTGAAAGTGTCCCAATTTGCCCTCCTGCCTGCTGATTTTTCCCCTTTGAATCCATTTTATTCCTTACTGCCAGATTAAGCTTTCTGAAGCATTTCAATTTCTGTTCTTCACTTACTCGGTGTGCGATTAGGGGCATGACAATGAATTCCTGTAAGTTTCAGTTTCTTATCTGTAAAATTATTATCATAATAACTCAAAATAGTGTTATTATTTTTTTAAGTGCTACATTGCCACAGAATAAAGTGGCATTTTTCATTTTTCAACTTTCATTGCACAAAGCTCTGAGCCTACTCTTACAAGCTTTCAAATATCTTCTTTAGTCAAATTTATTTCCCAGCTGCTCCCCTTCGTCTGCACTTACGATACTGCAAGGGTGATCAGAAGATGGCCATGTTAACATCTACCAACCCCCATGTGCCAGAATGATTTTAATCACTTCTATGTGGATTAGCTCATTTAAGTCTCAAACTAGAATATAGGCAGAATTACAGTCCCCTTTGTTCAAATGGGAAATTAAAGTTGAAAGAAATTAAAGTAACTTGCTCCAAACCCCACAGCAAAAGTGGAGAAGCTAAGATTTGAACCCAAACAATGTCCCTCAGAGGTTGCAAGTAGGCAGTGTTCTAAATACGCAAATTAGCTATGTCTTTTTTTTTTAACATTATTCTCTCAAAACTTTTTTTCTTTACCACAAAAAATTAGCAACAGACAGACAAGTGAACAAATATGCAGAGTTCACTGGGTCATAAGCAAACAATATCCAGGTGAAATATAGAACATTGCCAAAACGCCCGTAGCCGCCTTCAGCCCTCCCAATGCTACCCCTTCTGTCCACAAACGTAAATACTTTCCTTTTTTTTTTAAAAGATTTTATTTATTTATTTGATAGAGAGAGAAAGATCCCAAGTAGGCAGAGAGGCAGGCAGAGAGAGAGGGGGAAGCAGGCTCCCCCCTGAGCAGAGAGCCCGATGCGGGGCTCGATCCCAGGACCCTGAGATCATGACCTGAGCGAAAGGCAGAGGCTTTAATTCACTGAGCCATCCAGGCACCCCTAAATACTTTAATTTCATGTTTTATGGGAAATATGTCCGAGGTTCTATTTATAATCTTACCAGTTCAACATGTATCTTCATCCTTGTAGGAAAGGTTTGAAGCATTTTGAGATCAATATCTACATCAATACGTAACTATACCTATTCAAACAAGCAGTGTCCATTCTTCCATGCTGGGCTCCTTTTGTTCAATGTTTTATTTGTGAGATTCATCCATGTGGTTGCATGTTTCTTTTTTTGATGGTTAATGAGTTGGATATCTGGGTATTAAGGTACCACCGTGAAATCTTTACCTTTACCTATGCTGAGATCATGAAGATATTCTTCTATGCTATTTTCCAGAGCGTTTATTGTTTTAAATTTCATATTTAGATCCACAATACACATGGAATTGACCTTCTGTGTACAGTATGAATTGTAGGTCATTTCCTTTTTATGATAGCCAATTGACCCGGTACCATTTACTGAAAAGACATTGCTCTGTAAGTAACCATTACTCTAAGTCTAGTGCCCATATTTGCATGGGTTAGTTTCTTGGCTCCCTGTACGTTTTTCCCATTATTTCATTATGAATATTTTTAAGCATATTGAAAAGTTGGAAGTATTGTTCCTTAAATACCCAGATACCCACCTCCTAGATTCTATTAACATTTTGTTATGGTTGCTTTCTCATATGTTAATCCAACTGTCTAGTCCACTAGTCATCTATAAATTCATCTTTTTTAAACATTTCAAAGTTATAGCTATCAATGCATTTTAGTCTTAATCATAAGATTTTTAATGACATCCTTATCATTAACTAGAATCCATGATGCTTCAGCCTATTCTCCAAATTCATACCAATAAAATCATAGAGTATGTACTTGTTTACAGCTTCTTTCATTAGTATAATATTTTTGAGATTCATCTATAGTATTATGTGAATACATGCTTTGTTTCTTTTTTCTTGCTGAGTAATATTCAATTTCATTAATGCATAGCAGTGCATTTCTTTCTTCTCCTAGTATTAAGTACCTGGGCTGTTTCCAGTTTTCAGCTACTCAGACATAAAGCTGTTATAAGCATTCTTGTAAAAGTGTTTTAATGGCCGTATGCTTCTCTGTCTTTTAGGTAAATTTTTATAAGTGAAATTGCTATCTCGTAGGGTAGTTACATGTTTAGTTTTATAAAAAAAACCTGACAGAGTGTTTCCAAAATGTTTTATACTTCTCTAAACAACGAAGAAGGGTCTGCTTATTATGCATCTGTCAACATTTGGAGTTGTCAGAATTTTGTTTGTGTTTGAAACTCTGGTGAATGTTGTAGTTTCTATAATGACTAATGATATTTAAACCATTTCATGAACTTAATGGTTGTTTGTTTATCTTCTTTTGTGAAGTACTATTCAATTCCTACATGCATTTTTGAAATTTTTTTTTTTTATTTAACTGAGTTGTGGTAGGAGATATATCTCTTTATCTATTATCTATCTATCTATATCATCTATCTATTCTGGATTCTAATCCTATATCAGACATATGCTTGCTAATATTTTCTCTCATCTACGGATGCTTTTTTTCCTAGTTTTGTCTTCTTTACAAAACCACATACTTCCAAGTTCCGATGATACCATCTTGTGTTTTAGGAGCTTAGAGATTTATTTTTAGTGCTAAGGTCTATGATCCATCTAAAATTAATTATCGTGTATTGTAAGGTTGAAGTTTATCTATTTTTTTATTCGCCGCTCTAAGTATTTCAACATGATTTACTAAATAGATTTTCATTCTTCCAATGGAATGCTTTAGCAACTTTATAGAGAATTAATTGAACATACAATTGAGAGATTATTTCTGAGTTCTCTCTTCTGTTCTATTGATCTTATTTGTCTATCTTTATGTCAATGTCATTATGTCCTGGTTACAGTAATATTATACTAATTCTTGAAGTTCTGTGTGTATGTGTGCATTTTTTTTTTATTACTCAACATTGTTTGGATATTCTAACATAAACATTTGCGATTCTTTTGCATTTCCACACAGACTTTTGAATCAGCTTGTCTATTTCTAAAAAAAAAATGTGCTGGGATTGTTACAATTGCACTGAGACTAGAGATCAATCCAAGGATAATTTACATGTTAACAATATTGAGTCATCCAATCTATAAACAATATACTTCTCCACATACCTACATTTTCTTTAATTATTTTCATCAATGTTTTCATGTTTCCAATGTCATGTTACAACTCTTTTTTTTTTTTTTGGTTAAATGTAGTTTTAAGCATTTTATATTTTATAATGCTACTTAAAAAAATCAACATTATTGAAGTGTAAATTACATATAACAAATTGGACCTATTTTAAAGGTATAGCCTCAAGAGTTTTTACAATGTAAGATATCTATTTTTTAATTAATAAACTTTAGAGTTTAGAAAAGTTTTATATGTATAGAAAAACTGAACATATAGTACACAGAGTTCTCATATAAACCCCCCTTCACCCTGCATACAGTTTCCCCTAGTATTAACAGTTGCATTAATGTGGTAATACAGTAGTGTTAACTAAAGTTCATAGTGTACCTCCAGATTCACTTTTGATGTACATTTTGTGAGTGTTAGCAAGTGTATAATGACATGTATCTGCCATTACAGTATATTACAGATATAATTTTGATGGAGTTTAGGAATATAAGTGAGGTTCAGTGGGGTGAGGTCCAGAGCCGACTACCAAGAAATAATTCTTGGGCCCTCTTTGGTGCAAAATGGTGGTTTTATTAAAGCATGTGGACAAGACCCGTGGGCAGAAAGAGCTGCTGCACTCAGGTCTTGAGGAATGGCTGATTTTATACACCTGGGAGCTGGGGTAAGTAAGGAAAAGGGAGGTTTCAAAAGAACTTTCATATGCTAAAGAGGACTGACCCTCAAGATACAGTACATGATGCCAGATGTCTTGCCATTGTAAAGTTAAGGTTGTTTTCCCCTCTAGCAAAGTATTAACATTAAGAGAGTTGGGAGATCCCTGGAAGAATGTCACACGTGTCCCACCCAGAGTGGGGATGGCGGGAGGTTGCAGGGTGTCAATTTATGCTTTGTCTTCGGCTAGCCTTCTGCTCCCTCATCAATTTCACTATCCTAAAAATCTGCTATGCTGCACCTATTCAATCCCCCTCCTTTCCCTGAATATCTCAAAAACACACTTTTTTTTTTTTTTAAGATTTTATTTATTTGACAGAGAGAGACAGCGAGAGAGGGAACACAAACAAGCAGGGGGAGTGGGAGAGGGAGAAGCAGGCTTCCCGCTGAGCAAGGAGCCCCATGTGGGTTCATAACCCGAACCAAAAGCAGATGCTTAACAACTGGGTCACCCAGGCGCCCCTCAAAAATATGATATGTTTACTGTTTCTATATATAGTTTTGCCTTTCCCAGAATGCCTCAGCCTTTTAGAAAGCCTCTCCTTTCTTCCAGGAGGAAGACTAAAGGGGGCTAGAGTTGGGTATTTACGTTCTCCAAGGATGGTTAGGATTTGGTAAAACCCAGAGTGCCAAAAGATAGTGCGAAAATACTTTTCCTTGAGGTCAGGCTTTTGTTATGGTAACAGAATGCCCTGGCATATTTCAAGGCATTTGTACTGCCCACTCCCAAACCCCTACCCCTCCTGTCAGAAGCAAGGGGATTTTTCTTTTATCTTCACTCTGAGAACCTGGAGGGGCTCCTAGGGTTAAAACTACAGAGATTTTTAACTCTCAAGCTTATCCACCTTGAGCCTCCAGCAATTCCTCAATTACAGTTTATGTTTGACCCACTCCTGATTCCAGCAGCAGGCTTCTGCTCATGGACTTCCATTCAGGTGAACTGTGATTTTCTGTATTTCCAGATCTCTCCAATTTGGGGGCCAGCAGTTTGCCTTGTGACCTAAATTTTCTATAAGACCCAAAAATAGTTACTGATTTTCAGTTTGCTTAGCTTTTCTCTTGTTGATAACTTCTAAGCTCTTTACATATGAGACCAGAAATAGGAAGTCAATGTAATAATTCATATATTTAAAAAAAAATGTTTTCCAGTTTTTTCCATCTGAGTGGGATGGTTGACCCAAATTTTATAGTCTGATAATACTTAAAGCAGAAGTTTCCATTATTATCTACTTTAATCTTCATATAATACTATGAATAGTTAATTAATGCATTATTTCTCAGTAGTCCCCATTAACACCCAATGCTTCTCTACTAACTGATCTAAGTACTTTTTATTTTGATATGCCTACCCTTCCTTTAAAATCTGGTAAATGGCATTTCTTCCACAAAATATAGAAAGCATTACTTTTCCTCTTAAATCTTCTCAGCACTTTATTTGCACTATTCTTAGGGCCCTTGTCAGTTTTAAAAAAAATGCCTTTGTTATTTATGTACCAATAGATCATTATGTAGATTATAAAAAGCACATCTTTTGAGGCACCTGCATGGCTCAGTCAGTCAAGCATCTGACTCTTGATTTCAGCTCAGGTCATGATCTCAGGGTAGTGGAATCCAGCCCTGGGTTGGGCTCCCTGCTCAGCATGGAGTCTGCCTGAGATTCTCTCTCTCCCTCTGCCCTTACCTGCTTGTGTGCCCACGTGCTCTCTTGCTCTCTCTCAATAAATAAATAAAATCATTCTTTTAAAAAGCATATCTTCTTTGTGATTAATTTTTATTTACATTCCAGAGCTTAATTCAGTGCTTCACAATTAATAAAATATCCTTATTCAGATTTAATACTATATCCTACATGTCAAAAGAATGAACCCTAATGAACTCTAGTTGTAATTCCAGTCCTAGATGACCAAATCAAGACTGAACAATCACAACTCTGAAGTGAATCACAATCACGACATACTATAAGCTCATCTTCTTCTGTCGTCTCAAATCCCAATCCCATGTTGGTTTGTTTAAGTATGGTCACAAATTAAATTGTATTTCATGTCATGTAACTAGATATCACTCTCTTTCCCTGATTCTTCTATGTCTCTGTAAAGTGACCGAATTTAGCAATGTAGAGTTGGCAGGGCCAAAAGAACAAAAACCAGAGGATGGAAGATGGAGACCAATAGATAGTTGTTCACCCTACTAGAGATGGTAGTGGATGTTCGTAAATGCTATGAGAAAAAAAGTCTCTGTGACTACCAAACTGGGAAATAGTGTATCAAACAAAGATAAGAATGGGGTATAGCTCAGTGGTAGAGCATTTGAATGCAAACAAAGATAAGGAGTGCATATTTTTAAATATGCATGGGAATTTACAAGATGAATCTATAGTTAATTTCTCTGTGCATACAGTTAATTTAATTTCTCTTTGCATAGAACACATTTCTGAAAGACTTGAGTGACTAGTTGGTTCAAATACATTTTGTGTAAAGCTTGCCTAGAAATTAAGCTTTCTCCCAGACCTTAAAAACTGGCTTCATGCAAATTGGGATAAATACGGGTAAGGTGGTAAAAATATGAAATCATTTTTTCCTATCTTAAAGGAGAGCTAAGCTTTTCCCAAATGACAGGAAAAACTGAGTTGCAATGTAATAACAGGAAAAAAAAATTCTCAAGATAGAAGCATTCATTAAGATTTGCATTAGTCATGCCTTTACTAGAATACTATATCTACTTTTGGTTTTCACACCTTAAAAGAGAGAGAAATAAGAGAGGGTCAAGAAAAGTCACAAAAGTAATTAAAGAATTGTAAATCAGGAACCTGGAGAAAAGGTCAAAGGTACTATTATCACTTAATGTAAATAATTTAATTCCAAAAATACATATCAAGTGTGGCTCTCCACTCTTCATGATTATATCTTAAATAAGAGAGAATTTGCAAAATGAGTTATGCACAGTGCAAGCAGCTTTAGCATTTAGAAAGATAAATTTTTGTAGGTCAACTGTTTACCGTATCTTTTTATTGGAATCCTGTTTCACTGGTAGGCTATCCTTAACAGCACCATTGCTAGTCTTAGATCTGCTTCATATCTCAGCTCTTAAATATACTTATCATAAGAATTTGGGTAATGTATCATGAGTTTTTGTGTGCCTGGTTTTCTCTACAAGGTGGGAAATATAACAAACTCTATTTTAATGGGTTAAAGGAGCATAAATCTAATATATGTATATATACATAGTGCTTCCATCTTGATTGGCACATATTGGATATTTAATAAATTTTTTTACTGTAATAAATTATATTGGAAGAAGATCATATGGAATATCACATTCTATGGGTCTATAAAGAAGTTTTTTTGCAACTCCTCTGGAAACCAAAATGGAAGAAACTAACATTAACAGAAATGTCTATGATTGGGAAAAAAAACAGTAAGTGTACAATCATAATAGCCAATAATTATTGACCACTTACTGTGTTACACTTTCTATTATAAGCATTTCATGTGTATTTACTTTAATCTTCACAAAACCTCCATGAGGTATATCCTCCTATTTTGCCCATCTTACATGTGAGAAAGAGTGTTTTTGCTACATCACACAGATAAGGAGGAGCTGGGATCTAAACCAAAGGAGTTTTGATCCGCTGATCCACTCTCAAAGAGAGCAAGGCAAATATATTTAAGCATTATTTTATACTAGGATAGAAAAATCCCAATTTACTGTGCTTTAAATATGTTTATGTCTTCATTGATATATTTACCCATGTGAGGAAGCACATTGATAAAGATCAGAGAATTCCTTTAGTTTTTAGAATACCAACACAAGTATCCTTTCTTATACATAGCCGAAAAACCAACACACACACACACACACACACACACACACACAGAGCCTATTCTTAGACTATTGACAATAAAATAAAATTGCTACTTTCCACAACTGTGCACTTGGTCTTGACCAGCTTGTTTTGGAACTTTCTGTGTGTTGAGTGCCATCTTATCAATTCCCCCCCCTTTTTTTTCAGTATGCTGATTGTTATAGCATCCTATATCCTAGAATGCAAACACTGCAAGAAACTTCAACTGCAGGGAAGATTCCAAGATCATAGTCCATGTGTCCTGTGTTTGATAATTTGAATACAGTTCTCTAATTGACATCAATAAAGAAATAGTGTATTTTTAAGGACAAAACACTAATTTTTAAAATTATTTCTGATGTGTAGTGAATGTATGCAAAATGTTAAAAATTATTAAAGTAGCTGAGACATACATGAAAAAATAAAGAAGCTATATGAGTATTTCAATCCTGCCTGCATGCATAAACATCGTCACCCCAAGATGTCAGTCCTAAAGATAGAGTGACAAACCAATGAAATAGCACGCCATAGTGACACAAGCTCATTATACTTTGTGTGATGCTCAGCTACAATTTCCTTACTTGATTACATTATTTGGGCCAGGATGACAAACAGAAAAGTGAGATAGGGGGGCGCCTGGGTGGCTCAGTGGGTTAAAGCCTCTGCCTTCGGCTCAGGTCATGATCTCAGGGTCCTGGGATTGAGCCCCGCATCGGGCTCTCTGCTCAGCGGGGAGCCTGCTTCCCCCCCTCTCTCTGCCTGCCTCTCTGCCTGCTTTTGATCTCTCTCTCTGTCAAATAAATAAATAAAATCTTAAAAAAAAAAAAAGTGAGATAGGGAATAATGAAGCGGTCAATGCCAAAGACTTTCTTAGCTCTGAAGATATCAACCTTTGCCCAGGTGCTACTGAAGTCATTTTAGGCAGAAATGCGAGAGCTTCTAATTGACTTGTGTTTCACTGACTAAGACATGGAAATGGAAATGTGGCACACTCTGTTTATCTTGGTTTATGTGATTTTTGCTCTTTTGACATTTGATTTGTAGGTATGTACTTGAAAGTTAGGTTCATGTAAACATAAAAAATTAATCGTATTTTCTTTCTTTTGCCTTCTCATAAATGGTAGTTGATTGAAACAATTTAATTCTGTTAATGATTTAATTTTTTTTCTTTTAGTTATTCTTCTTAGTATAATTTACATAGACTCGTTGTTTAATTTTATATCTGGAGTTTTATTGCATTGTTGACATTAGTAGAAAAACACAATGACAATAAGCAAGGAAAGAATATTCCCTTGAAGAAAGAATTTATTGACCATTATTAGAGATCATGAGCCTAAACACATTATTCTTAAAACTGTGAAGTACTTAAAGGATGCCAGTCATTTGTATCTGTTTTTTGTTTGATTACTTGGTTTGAACTGGTGGCAATATTTTCTTCTAACAATACCAATTGGATATTAAATAATCAGTGATATACATTTGCTCCATTTGATCTTCACTTGATGTGAAAATTGTGATATAATATTGGAGGCAATAACAAAATGTGTTTAGGGGGCACCTGGATGGCTCAGTTGGATGGCTAATGGCTCAGCATCTGCCTTTGGCTCAGGTCAGGATCCCAGGGTCTTGGGACCAAGCCCCGTGTTGGGCTCCTGCTAAATGAGGAGTCTGCTTCTCCTTCTCCCTCTGCTTCTCCCCCTGCTCCTGTTCTCTCCCTCTCTCTCTCAAATATTTAAATAAAATCTTTAAAAAATAATAAACTGTATTTAACTAAAAAGAAAATAGTAGTTAACCCACATTGAACAGAGACTCATTTGCATCTACCAATAAGTCAAGAAGTGTTTACTGAGTTCTTACTTTGTACTTAGCACTATACTAAGTAAAAGGGGAGGTAATCAATAATTTTAGAGAGCGTGCTGTTTGTCAATCATTATGCTAGCCACTTTGCATACCTTATCACATTTATTTCTCAGAAAGCTCAAATCAGTTCGGTATAATTATATGCATGTTACATAGAACATATCCACAGTTACCTTAAGGTAGGAAATTGTGTAGTCAGAATTCAAAGCTAGTACCACACGGCTCTATAATTTATACTATTTTTACACACACTGGCAGAGTTTGCCTGTAGTTTGGTGGTGAGAAAATAATGAATAAAGGAGAAAAATAATGAATAAAACAAATAAAGTAAGTAACGGTGAGAGACAGGAGGTTTGTAAAGGAGATAGAAGGAGGATGTCTCTTTGTAATAAATCTCACATTGTGAGTTCTAGGCTAACAATGCCTGTGGTATCTGATGATTGGGGATGTTAAGATGGAATCGTGTTGCATGTTCATAAAACTTGATCATTCACAATTACTGTATTATGGTTGGTAGATTTTGGTAAAATTTTGGTGACCTATTTGATCATGAAGTACATCTTTGGAAGGAAGCGGGGGTGGTATCTGGGGAGGAAGACAGAGTCCCAAAAGGACTCTCAAAGTTTCAAGTAACTTTTCCAGTGAAGAGTTTAGCAAAGGGGAGAACTGCCTCAAGAGTTTACACTAGAATTTTAGGGTATACGTTGTTTGCTTTTGGCTTTCCAGGAGTCAGGAAGATTGAC
>CM052883.1:92169166-92242124 GCA_028534135.1 Potos flavus
GAGGGCATGTATTGCATGGAGTACTGGGTGTGGTGCATGAACAATGAATCTTGGAACACTGAAAAAATAAAATTAAATTAATTGAAAAAAATAAAATAAAAAAACAAAAAGGGTGGATGTTTCAGGTCAAGTCATAGAGAAACTGAGGTCTGTCTACCTTTTCCTTGGGTGGTAGTTGCCTCTAAGTGATTAGCATTTTTGACTATAGTACTATAGGCTCAGTAGTTAGAATTACTTCAGATATAAAGGATAATCAACTTAACACTGCACACACTCCTCTCCTTTAAAATGAAGTAAATTTAACTGTTTAAAGATATACATATGACATATATATATAGGATTTAAATTTTCAGGCATTTTTTAAACATAAAGGGCACTACCTAAAGCAAATATTATAAGAAATAAAATCAAAACGAATTATCTAATGCATTATCATCGTAAACTTTTTATCGGCTTTTTTTGTGTGTAAACATTGGCTTATTATCTTCTCACTCATGAGATGCCTCAGGCTTCCTTTATGACTTGTGACCAACAAGAATGTTTCAGCTTATACTCAGATACAATAATACTATAGTTGTTAAAATCATCATTAATATTGTTCTGCTACTCATGTTGAAGCAGGAAATTCTCTCAAGAATCTTTTATTTTCTTCTCAAATACATTGTCCCCTTAGCCGTCAATTTTCAACGATCAGCTTTAGCTCTCTATTTTTCCCAATTTGAGAGCTTCTGAACTATTTATGATAATATTATGGGTAATGTTTCCACTTAATAAGAAAGGATGAATAAATAAAAGAATCAAGAAAAAATAATTATTAAATGCCTATTAAATGATAGTTACTGAACTGTACATTGTATATATTATCATTTTCTTCATAATAACTGAAACAGGTATTTCCAATTAATGAGAATATAGAAACTCAGAGAAGTTAATCGAGTTCTGTTTAAGTTCTATAATATCACACAGCTTGCTGTTAGCAGAACTGGAACTTGGACACAAACATTATAAAATATACATTTTTTTATTTCAAGAAAAATATATAACTTTAACCATAATTCTCATTATCTCATCATCTCATTCCCCGTCTCATAAATATCTAATGGCTTTTGAACGTTTCCTCAATAAAGGCTTTCTAACAAAAGGTGACTTGAAATGCATGTTTTGTTTTGTTTTTTTTAAGATTTTATTTATTTATTTGACAGAGAGGAGAGAGATCACAAGTAGGCAGAGAGGCAGGCAGAGAGAGAGGGGGAAGCAGGCTCCCTGCTGAGCAGAGAGCCTGATGCGAGGCTTGATCCCAGGACCCTGAGATCATGACCTGAGCTGAAGGCAGAGGCTTTAACCCACTGAGCCACCCAGGCGCCCCGAAATGCGTGTTTTTGAGAACTTGCATGTTAAAATGACTTCATTTTCCTCTCACTTTTGATTGATAACTTGGCTGGCATATAATCTGCACATCTAATGCAGAATAAAAGATTTGATCTCTACCTGGGAACAGTCTTGGGTAAGAACACTACAGATTCATTCTGTTCTTACCTTAAGTTTAATGGTTTCTATGAATATATTCTCATTTTGTTAGATAGCTTTGATTTCCAAAGTACTAAAACCGTTGTTTTAATTTTAGCCCATTTATACCCCAGAGAGTTGTATGGTTTTTGGGGCCTTCTCCAAGAAGCTGTGCCTCATAGATTTTGTTTTGTTTTGTTATTTTTTTTTAATACTCTAAATAATCCTTTAATTAGAGAACATCCTGCTAAGGGCTTCCAAAAGGTAAGGCCTCATCCTCTTAAAAATATTATTAATTCATGTACCCATAGGTCCTGGACATTAGACTGCAAACATTCATTAATTTCTCTCCTCAGGGACATGCCACTAGTAAAGGAGGTTAATAGAATGTAAGCGAGCTCTGCCAATCTTTTCTTTCCATGCCACTTCTGTCATATTCTGTTTATCAAAGTAGTCACTACATCCAGCCTAGATTCAAGAGGAGGGGGATTAGACTGAATTTCAATAAGAAGAGCACCCAGAATGTTGGCACACATCTTTAATCTATCATACTCTTCTTGTCCATTTCTTTATTTTTTGACTCATTTTCTAGGAGAGCACTTCAATGATATTTTTCAAATCTTATAATGAACATTATTGTTGCAGTTTTTTAATTTCTAAGGGGCCATTTGTTTTCTGAATGTCCAATTTTTGGCACCATATTTTTATCTAATGGATATAATATCTTTTTCTTTTGCTGGTTTAGGAATAAGGTTAGTTATTACTTCTCTACCTTTTTCCCGGTTTTCAAAATTTTCTTGTTACTGCTTCCTTTCCTTTTCTCCTTCTCACTGTGGATTTATGCATTTTTAAAAGAATATCTTTATAATTTTTTAGTAAGAATCGGGATTTGAGTAAAAGTAGTTATGTATGTTCAATACACTACCTTGACCATGAAGTTCCCCATCCCATAAACATTTCTTGAATTGAATAAGCTATCTCTATATGAGAACAAAGAACTTGCTGAGATATTAGTATATATATATATATATATATCATAGTTGGTTGAAGTGATTACGTCAAATAACTCATTTGATTATTCCTTTTAATTAGATACATTTCACTTTGCTAGGGGAATATTCAGCCAAATATTGGAGTTTCTCATATTGCTAGTTGGCTTCTTTTGTCCCCTACATTTTTCCTCAAAAGAGAGTCAGTTGTTATAATTCAAAATGAAAATAGTCTTATAAGAAACCTCAGTAGAGACTTTTAATTTTTAAGAAAAAATTAACATATATTTAATTCTAACATGAAAGACTTGCTGTGTCTTATAACTCTGTACTACATATGAATATTTACATGTAAGAATTTCTCTAGGATAGATACATGAAGAGAAATTGCTGGAATATAGAAACTATGCTTCTTTTACTTTATTAGATACTGCAAAAGTGTTTTCTACCAGGTAGTTTTATCAATTTACACTCCTTTGAGTGGCGTATGAGAACTGTCAATAGCTTCACATCTTCATAACCTTTTGGTGTTTTGTATTATAACATGTCTTTAACCTAAAATGTGGCAAATTCTATCTCATTTTGGTTTACAATTGCATTTATCTGAATACTAATGAGACTGAACTTCTTTCCATACGTTTTTTGGCCAGTTGGTGCTCCTTTTCTGAGAAATGCCTATTAATATCTTTTACCCATTTTTTTTCTCCCTCTCCTTTATGTTGATTTCTAGGCTGACAACTAATATTTCCTCAGATAAATATGTTGCACAAATGAAACTTTACTGAATTTGTAGCTTGTTTCTAAAGTTTGTCTTTATTTTCTTAAAAATATTTCATGCAGGCACATTTATCAATCATTTGCGTGTGGTTTGGCCTTTTTGCATCTTTTTAAGAAATTCTTCCTACACCTCTGTCATAAACATGTCTTCATATATTTTCTTTCAAAACTTTTGATTTTAAGATATAAATCTTTATCTGATAGATCTTTAACTATGTGAAATGAGATATGAATCTGATATTACCATTTTTTAAAAAATTTTTATGTGGAAAACCAATGTTACCAGGATCATTTGTGGAATGATTCAAATTTTTATCTACTGATTTTCTAGGCCACTCCTGTCTTATACCAAGTGTCCATAAATGAAAAGGTAAGTTTCATACTCTGAAACTTTTTATTTGTCAGTACCTATTACCCTATTTGTTTATTTCTTTGTCAGTACCATACTGTCTTATTTACTGTGGCATAATAGTAAACACATATCTCCTTGCACAAGGGTCCCTTATTAGTCATTAGCATGCCCTAGCTATTCCTCTCCAGTTAACCTTCCATATGAATTATTGGGTCTGGCTTATATAGATCTATAATAAAACTTGTTGTAATGTTGATTAAAATGTATTAAATGTATAGATTTATCCATTTTAGAAAAATTTTATATTTATGATGGTGAATCTTCCTCTCAATTGACACTTATCTGAGTATTTTAGGTCTTTTTAATACCTCGACATTTTCTGAATTGCTTTGTAAAAGTTTAAAAAATTTAATTCTAGAAGCATTATTCTTTTGTTTCCATTTTTAATCATGTTTTTATGCTTTAAACAAATTTATCTTCTAAATATTTGTTATGGGTACATAGGCAATTAATTGATTTTCATACTGTTCCTTCATCTAACAAATTTGCTGGATTCTTTGATTAATTCTGATTGTAGGAGAGGAAATAGTTTTTCTTGACCCTCTTAAGGTTTCTGGCTGGGTCCGAAAATTAAACAAAAAAAGATGAACAGGAGGAAAACAAACAAACTTATTTAGTATAAGTTTTACGTGGCATGGGAGCCTTCATTAGGAAATGAAAACCTGAAGAAATAGTTAAGCTTGACTATTTTTATGCTAAGTTTGATGAAGAAGAATGGACAGTCATGTAGAAATATGATAGGTTAAAGAGTATGAAGTAACTGTGTTAAACTCAGGGAAACTTAGCAAAGTCTCTTCGTAGGAATTCTGCTTGGGTCCCTTTGTCTTCAGAGCTAAGAATGGTTCTTTTCTCTGAGTATCAGGAGTCCACTTGTCAGCTGAGGGTCTTATGACCTCAGAAGAGAATCCTGTGTACAGGCAGAGTGAGCTTTCTTTTTCTTTTTTTTTTTTAAAGATTTTATTTATTTGACAGAGAGAGAGAGAGATCACAAGTAGGCAGAGAGGCAGGCAGAGAGAGAGGGGGAAGCAGTCTCCCCGCTGAGCAGAGAGCCCGATGCTGGGCTCGATCCCAGGACCCCGGGATCATGACCTGAGCTGAAGGCAGAGGCTTTAACCCACTGAGCCACCCAGGTGCCCCCAGAGTGAGCTTTCTACTGCTGTTTTCTTAAACTCCTTCATCTTAAGGAGTCTTTTTTTTTTAATATGGTAGGGTGCCATATCTTGGGGTAGCCTATTCCGAATCCAACAGCCACTTTTCTTGTATATTCTAGGAAGATAATCTTATGGCTCTAAATAATAAGAAAATATTTTTCTTCCTTTTTCAACCTTCTAAGAGTTGTTTGGTAAAATAGAATTTTAAATGGAATTTAAAAATGATATTAAGTGAAATTCTAATATTTCACCATTAAGTAAAATATTTATTGTAGGGTGTAAGTCCAGGAAGTTCCTTTCTATTACTAAATTGGTAAGATTTTTCATTAATCACTGTTGAACTATATTAATATTTGTATCTATTAGGGTGCTAATTTTGACATTTAATATGTTAATAAAGAAAATCACATAACTAAATGTTTTATGGTAAAACACTTTCATTCTTTCAGGAACATAACCCAATTATGGTGAAAGTTTATGTATATCATTGAATTTGCTTTGAACAGTTTTGAATTTTATTCAATGTTTTTTCATTTATGTTTAAAAGATGTCCTCGTAATTTCCCTTTCTCATAACCTATTTGATGTAGTATCAGATTATACTTTAATTGTGAAATGAATAGCGAAGTATATCTTCAAATTCTAATTTCTGAAATAGCTTAAATAACATTGAATAGGGGCACGTGAGTGGCATAGTCAGTTAAGCGTGGACTCTTGGTTTCGGCTCAGGTCCTATACTCGGGTCCTGGGATGGAGCCCCAAGTTAGGCTCTGTGTTCAACAGGGTCTGCTTGTCCCTCTCCCTATCTCTCTACCCTTCCTGCCACATGCACATGCCTTCGTGCTCTCTGTCAAATGAATAACTACATAAAATCTTTAAAAAATAATAATGTTGAATAATCTTGTCCTTGTATTATTTTGTAGAATTTAAGTCTCAATTTGGCTTTTGTGTGGTATTTGGGCCTAATGTATAGACACCACTACTAATTGATTTAATTCTTTGTTATAGAACGAGTCAGGCTTTCACCTTTTTCTTTAATTGTTACTTTTTTCACCCAAAGTATTGCCAATTAAGATGATTATAATATTCATGTTAATTGTTTAATCTCTGCACTAACTGCAAGTATGTGAAATTTTTCATTGCTCATATTAGATCTAACATCTTTACTACATAATATTTTACTTATATTATTTTTAAACATAATTATTTCTCATTATTACTGTTTAAATTTTTAATGCATCTATATATTTAATAATTTATTTGTTCATGATGATTCATCCCAATATGTCTTTACTTCTTTCTGTTGTTTTTTTTTTTTAACCCCCATTGAAGTTATTTCTTTTAGAAGGTATTTTTTTGAAAATCTTTTGGAGAGGGTGTTCAGTTACTATGTGTTTGAAATCATTCATTCTGTTATTGATCCTAATGCTTATTTATTAAGATGTAGAATTCTGGGTTACTATTTTTTTTCAGAACATTGAATATATCATTTTCCTATCTTCTGCCTTTTTATTTTTTTAATTTTTTTTAAAGATTTTATTTATTTATTTGACAGAGAGAGAGAGATTACAAGTAGGCAGAGAGGCAGGCAGAGAGAGAGGGGGAAGCAGGCTCCCCACTGAGCAGAGAGCCCGATACGGGGCTTGATCCCAGAACCCTGAGATCATGACCCAAGTTGAAGGCAGAGACTTCAACCCACTGAGCCACCCAGGTGCCCCTCTTATGCCTTTTTAAAGAAGTTTGTTATAGCCTAGTTTTCATTCCTTGGCAGATAATTTCTTTTCTTTCTCTTTGCTTCTGTACTTTTTCTTCTGTGATTCATTTCCTATTTGCTCGAAGGTGCATTTATTATATCTAAGTTACTTGGTACTCACTGTGATTTCCAAATCTATGGTTTTCTCTATTCTATTCCAGAAAATATTTATTAATTTTCACCTTAAATATTCACTCATTCTCCATTAATTTTGTTTGTTCCTTTGGCAACTCCTACTGCAAATGTTGGAGAGATATATTCTATATTCTGTATCTCTTAAACTCTACTTACATGTTTTATTGTTCTATCTCTCTGTGCTGGATTCTGGATAATTTCCTCAGATCTATCTTTAGCTCTTCCATTTCTTTCTTTCTCTGTGCCTATTATGTTGTTTTACTTTCTACTGAATGTTTATAATATTGTGTTAATTTTTAGTTTTCTTGAGAGGTTCTTTATTAATCTGAGTCAGGATAAGAAAGTCAAGCTTCTTGGTGGTCTTCTTGTGTTAAGATAAAGACTAATTTTTTAAAAAGATTTTATTTATTAGAGAAAGAGAGGGAGAAGCAGAGTCCCTGCCAAGCAGAGAGCCAGATGCGGGGCTTGATCCCAGGACTCTGGGATCATGACCTGAGTTGAACTAAGGCAGACGCTTAACTGACAGAGCCACCCAGGTGCCCCAATATAGATCAATTTTATTTTCTGTCCACATTTACTCTAAAGATGTCGTCCTTTGAGAGGACAAATGTTTTATGCAATGGTTTGGAGTTTTGGTCCCTAGATCTTCTAAACCAAAGGCCTCATCTACTGTTCCTGGGTGACCATTAAACCTCAAATCATATATACTTTTTCCCAACAGAAAATCCTCACTGCCTGCTACCCCATTAAACTCCCAGTACCAGTACACATTTATCATTGTGGTTTGATTCCCTTTTTATGATTTTCCCTCCTTTTTTCCCTTACTTTCTTAAGAATTCAGCTGCGTGTTTAAAAGGAATTTGTTACATTTTAAGCATCATTTCCGAATATTGTGATGATCAAGATTTGATTTGATCTGTACTTTGTCATTCAAGACAAAGAGAGAAATCCAGAAGGATCCATATTTATTGAACACTTCTTTGTGCATGGCATTGTGCAACTTTCACATATATCACTTCTATTAATCCTTACAAGAACTGTGAGGATGGAAGATATTATTAACAAGAATGTGATAAGATATGTACTTTTAAAGAGCATTCGAGACGTTATTTGAAGAACAATTTTGGGACTCCCTCAATGCTCTTCGAGGCTTAATTTCTCTAATGTGGGAAGATGATTAAAAATATGCTTGTTTTACTATAATTCACGGAAACTTGGTACAATAATCAGTGTTCCCTGGAGGGCTGTAAAAAATAAACAATGCCTTATTAAACTAAACATATGTTATAAGATGACATAGTGAAATTTGATATGTGAGGTTCATTCTACACTTCAGGGATTATATTGTCTAAGTGGTGGGAGACAAAAAAAAATGATGACAAGGAAGCCTCACTTATAAGGCAGTCCTAAGACCTGGATTCCACGTCACAGACGCTGCATGGTCTTGATGGCTTCACCTAGAGCAGAACAGTTCTGAATCATATACAAATTGAACTCATGTAGATAATTATTATATGACTTCTAAAAATATTTTATTTCCATTTATGTATCTGTACCTTTTCAACACCTTAAGGGGAAAAAAGTCAGCTGCCATCTCATTCAGCAACTCCTGTGTTTACTTTGATTTGTGACCACTGTGTATGTTTCCTGCTGATGAACTCTTTTGTTCTTTGACCTCATCTAGATCATCTCTGTTTTGGGCAACTTCTATGGTTGACCTTTACTGAGTCTTTCACCCCAGCCTTCTAATATTTGCCAACATTTCACCTCGTTAGCTTAGCACAGGTTCAACATCTTCAGAAGTCACTCAATATGGGCACATTTTTCTACCATAGCCTTCGAACTTTTAAGTGAGGGCAAGACCTGTTTCCTCACATGTGCTGCTGCATGAGTTATATTGAAAATCAAGTCTGCAGCTGTTAGCTCCAGGACATCCCAGGGGAAGTGTCATTTTCTTCTTAGACTTCTAAAGAAACTTCTTTATGCTCAGTGTAGACAGAAGGAGGGGGGGAGATAAAGCCACTATAATCAACTGTCACAAAATCCACATATTTCGGGTCTGAAAAACCTTTCTTACTTTCTCCTTAAGGAAGCTAATAGCTGTAGGTAGGATGTAGTCTCAAAGTATTCTGTGGTTTTTCTTAGCAGAATAAATGTGCATCTACTTTAAAACAAGATCATTACAAGATTTGCCAATTTAGAAGAGGAAGAGATCTGAAGTCAACTTTTTTATTCTTTTAAAAATCCTTCACAATTTTTCTTCCTTGTGCTTCAGGAAAATAATGATTCAAAGTCAAAATAACAAACGGAAAATACATCAGAAAGGGGAAGTTTCAGTTTCCTCTGGCAAATCAGTATGCCCCTATGATGTCTGGTGACTTTATATGATCAGTATTTTCTATGTATGAATCACCTTTCTTTGAAGCCATTCTATAGCATCTTACATTCAAAGAGTCCTATTGAATCCAGAACAAGTCCCATTATCTCTAAGAATGAATTCCACCAAGATGTTGCTAAAAAATTTAAGTTACAAAAGAACAAGACCATACTCTTCATTGGTGATATGACCACCAATGTGTTTCAATCCTTTTTTATATTTTCTCATGAAAAATAAGATATACAGAACTCATTAATTGGTTAGAAATCTTATTATTTACAGCCTATAAGAGAATATGCCCATGTGGGGTAAGGATTGGGGAGAGGGAAGAAAAGAATAGAGATTATTAGGCAGCTGTCAAACTCTCAGGGAAAAGAATCAAACTAATTATATGTAGTTATTAACTGTTAAATTTCTTGTAAGAAGAACTAAGAGACTCTACAGAGCTACACCAAGAGCTGGTTGCTTTTTTTTCTACTCTGTTTCTCATCTAATTAGGGAGAGAAACAACTACAAAACCAGTGTGAGATATTATTGGCTATATCTAAGAGGAAACCACAAAGATGGAGGCAGCATTTGTTGTGGGCTTCAAGGAAGTCTTAATAAGACTTGAAGTGAAACTTTAAAGATGGGCTGCAGTTAAATTGCTGAAGTGCAGAAAGACATTTCAGATGACTGTGAGGTTTGTGTGTGTAGGGGGATGAGGAGGTGGGTAGGGCTAAAGCATCAGCCAAGTCCCACTGGGAAATAAGTCTGGTTAGATGGAACATTCTCATATATCTCTCAGAACACATGAGTGAAGAAACCTTTAAGAGACTTCCCCAAATCCAAATGCAGAATTCCTTACTTTCCTATTGTTTCATTTTAAATCTTTTTTCTTTTTAAGATTTTATTTCTTTATTTGACAGAGAGGAGAGAGATCACAAGTAGGCAGAGAGGCAGGGAGAGAGAGAGGGGGAAGCAGGCTCCCTGCTGAGCAGAGAGCCGGACGCGGGGATCGATCCCAGGACCCTGAGATCATGACCTGAGCCGAAGGCAGAGGCCTCAACCCACTGAGCCACCCAGGCGCCCCCCATTTTAAATCTTTATAACAAGATTGAATATAACTAATTATTTTAATCAAGTGAGTACATTTTGTTTGTAAAGAGGTCTCCCCACCCTATCTCAACTTGGTAGTAGCTCCATAAGGCCAGGTCAAATATTTGAAATTCCAAGTGTTTAACAATAATGCCTGGAGCAAATCAGGTGCTAACTGAATGTAATAAAGCAAGAGAGGAAAAAGAGAGGAAGAGAGACGAAAAATATTTACTGAGTACTAGACAATCACTACTACAAGGAAAATGCTTAGTAGGTTTTTGGGGGTTGGGGGTTGGGGGTTTGTTGGTGTTGGGATTTTTTTCTCTTCCTTTTTGTTTTTGTAACTATAAGAGAATATATTTTCCATTGATAAGAGTGTTTTGGCCAAACTACCTTCTCTTTCTTTTTTTAAAGATTTTATTTATCTATCTATCTATCTATCTATCTATCTATCTATCTATCTATCTAAGAGTGAGGGAGAGAGGTGGGGGTGAGCAAGAAGGGAGTCTGACCCTGATCACAATCTGAGCTGAAACAAAGAGTCTAATGCCCAACCAACTGAGCCAGTCAGGCTCCCCCAAACAACCTTTTCTTAAACAAAATAAAACGAAGTCAACTGGGAACATGCTTGGTTTAGATAAAAAGACTTCTGGATGATTATTTCTTTTTCAAATTTCAACTAGATTATGTGTTATATTGCTTCCCTGAAGACAGCTGCCATGTCTATCAGGCTTATTATGTATCTCTTCTGATTAGTATTGTCTTGGCTCATTCCTGTCTCAACAGATGTGGTAATATTGTTGTTAAAACTTTGAATTTTTTTTTAGTTTTATGGTATTCTGTGCAGAGGGCATTTGTAAAATACATTATATAACCCAAACTATGACATATTTAGCTGTTGTTAATAGATTAGGTTTTAACAAGATATTCCAGTAGTAGTTGCTTTGAAGGGCTCACTTTCCATCCAGTTTGCCTTAGAACTAGTGGTTTTATATCATTAAATTACTGAAATTTCCCAATATCTTGGAAAAAGTAAATTAAAAAAAAATTATTTATTTATTTGACAGAGAAAGAGATCACAAGTAGGCAGAGAGGCAGGTAGAGAGAGAAGGGGAAGCAGGCTTCCCGCTGAGCAGAGAGCCCGGTCCGGGGCTCGATCCCAGGACCCTGAGATCATGACCTGAGCTGAAGGCAGAGGCTTTAACCCACTGAGCTACCTAGGCACCCCAAGGAAAAAGTAAATTTTTGATACATGCTGTAACTATTACTGAATAATCTGTTTCTCTCCTCCATCCCTTAGAGAAATGAATATGTGTCAATTGAAATTAACATCAATTTTTATCAGCTCCTCTGCTTAACAAGCCGATGATACTTTACAGACTTTGAAGGAGTTAGAGAGTGACAGGTTATAGATACCACATCATTGACAAGGTGGCGTTTCCCTGTTTTCTCTCTACTAACAATCCAACTTCCTTAGAGACTGCTCTCAGGACTTTCTTGCTTTAGGCTGAATAATGCCCGTTTCAATAAAGACAACTCAAAAGCCCTGGAGGGGGAAAAAATGTCTGCCTTATGACAGACTCTGATAGGCTCTCTTAGTTCTTACTTAAAAGTCAAGAAAGCGGGTAGATTTTAAAGAACAAAAGTGTCAAACTGAACACGGCCCTTTTTTGCAGTAAAAGGGAAAGGTCACTGGGAAAGAATGCTCAAATTAAAATTGAAATCCAGGGCTTCAGGATCTAAATGTGGCTCTAACCTTTCACAAAATAAGCACAGAATTGTAATACGAAGGTTCTTTTATACCTCCCTCTTCCATTATCACCTCTTCAGGGAAAATGTCACAAATGATATATAGATATTAAGTTTTCTCTTTGGCTTAGGTTGGAAGAGCTATATGAAAATGACCACTATAAAAAGTAAGACCTTAAATAATATCCCAATCTATAACGTGAAGGTACTTTTCTGGGTAAGAGGTTATATCAATCTGTAAAAGTTCAATAACATAGCAGAGATGGTGTGTGGAGCCACAGAAAGACTCTGAAGACTAGAGCTCTCCTTTTGCTGGTAACCTGTGTTCTTTTGTTAAAGTCAATTTGATCATCTCAGTGTTAGGATAGGGTCTCCACTGTAACAAACTCACTGAATTCCTAGTCCAAATAAGCCCACTTGTCACTTTGCCATAATTTTTGATTTGTTCTCAATAAATTTCTCTTATGCAATTTCCTTAAGTAATTTATCTTAATAGTATCCTGGATATGTCACTTAGAAATGTTTCAAACAGTATGTGAACACCATCACCAATATTAACATAATTTGAAGCAATGGAAATTCTGAGAAAGCCCATGTCTACCAGACAGAACCATAGTTATTCATTATATACTTTATCTTTTTTTAGTTAATGTTTGGAGTGTAGTAAAATTTGATATTTTAAATAAATTTGATAAATATATTGGGCACACACAGTGTATCAGGCTCACTGACAATAATAAAAAATAAACTGGTAATAAACACTGAGGATTAAGATCCCAGAAACAATAAGACATGGAAACTGCTCTCTAGGACGTAAGAGGATCCTGGAGGAAAACAAAAAAACAAAAACAAAAATAAAAACATGACCACACAACGAAAACACTGAGGTTACAATAAAATCACAAATACAATGCTTTGAGAATTTAGGAAAGAGAAAACTACTTACAGCTTTTATGCTATGGAGGAGAGATAATAATATAAAAAGAAAAATATATTTTTCACTTATTGCAATATGAAAATGACTGCTTCTTTCTGAAAAAATATCATATCTACAAATACACAAAGTAAATTTACAAACAGTTGCATATTATTTGGAGACCAGTTGCATTTATTAGGGCCCCAAATAAAGAAAACCTGGCATATTCACTAATGATTTATTGAGTATTTATGACATACCAGGCCCTAAGTTAAGTCAAGCAAGTACTAATGCCAGTTCTGATAGAGAGTGGAATTCCTACTTTCAAAGGAATGAGTAGAAAAGGGTTTGTGGCTATATTTAATCTACCAAAATAGGTTAAGTACAAGAATCTTCTTGTTGAGTTATTAGCTATCGATAATTTAAAATAATTCAGGGGTTGTTTATGCCTTTCAATACAGTCTAGACCTTCTAGAATAGATGCTCCATTGGACTTGAGTAATGGCCAGCACAAGCTCTGAAGATACCCAGTAAATATTTTCTGAACACTAAAAAAATAAAAATAAACAAATAAATAAAAATAATTAAATAAATATTGATTTAAAATAATTGATAATTATATTTTTTAAGTTTAATAAATTGTTTGATAAATTGAGTCTGATATAGACTCATCCATGGCAAGAGTGGCATGCTGGAACCAGTTTTTACTGTCTTACAAGAACCAATTACGAACATTCCCAGGAATCTTTGTGGGCAAGTTGGTGACATGACGGTAGCTTGGAATAAGCCACAATGGGGTATTTACACTACAGAAATCAGCAAATGTTATAAATGGTAAACCCTTATCAGCAAACTTCGAACAGTATATCTTCAGCACTGTGCATGTCCTGCCTGGTTCCCTGTATTTCTCTAAGTCTTACATCTAGATATATTCATCTAAACCCTGGCTCCTGGGAAATTCTTTTCCTGGCCAAGGACTATTTAAGAAGCCATTGTTCATCTCTTGTTCAGCTCTTGAAACACCAAGCCAATTTTTCTCTATGTTCTGTTTTGAATTTTATATTTTGATTTTCTGCCTTAAGATGTATGAAGCTCTAGCCCTGTTCCTAAGACTGCTGATTGGCTCTCAAACTTGTGTTTTCTATTAATGGATCCATACCATGGGTCAGGCCATGTAGATTTTTTTTTTATAAGATTGCGGTTTGCCTTGCTCTTGCTAACCCTTCTGCTGATCCAGAAGTCTGACGGGGAAATTCAACTGCGTCATAAATCCTGTTTGTTAGCATCTCTGTATCATCTATTCTTTAATCCCTAGCCAGCCTTCTGGGATAACAATCTAGACTCTTTCTTGATCTCTCTGGCCCCCGCCTCCCCTAGCCTGGGCCATCTTTACTTACCAAGGGTTAGCCAGAAAATGCTGCCATGCTCTGCTTAGCTGCAGTTCTGTTGTACCTTTGCGGTTTCCCCACCGATTCCACCACCCCCACAGACACGCTAACACATCCCATTGGCCTCACTCACTGACAGAAAAGCTTGCGTGTAGCCAAATCCAGAATTAAAGACTGATTTTTTTGGACCTATTTTGACATTGTAGTAATGGTGACACGACCAACTTGGTCATATCAGATTCATTAATTCATGTAGCTCATGCGTGGTTAATCAACAAGATGGCAGCCACATGTAAATAGTTACTGGGCACTCTGCCACATGTAGATGTTATCTGATTATATCTGCATCAAATGTTCGAGCAGCAAGCATTTTATCTGAGGAAAAATGTTAAAAGGTAGTCCCTTGTTCGATACATTTCAAATCTCATTTTTTATAGAGGTACTAAATATTGTGCAAAAAATTATCTGGCTCATTCTATAAAGATTTGACAACTATTCATACAATAGAATAATAAATTATCCTTAATGGCAAGGAAATCACATTAACTAAAGCACTTGAAACTCTCTGCTTATTGATAATAGACACTAATCTAAAAAGCAGTAATCTCTCCACTTACTTTCATTTTGATATACATTTGTTTGAGCAGGAGTAGTGTTTCATCAAGCATGATAATGTTCCACTAGTTCTGCCAGCTACAGAGTAAACTGAGAGCCATAAAATATTTTTGCCTTTCCAAAAGAAACATGCCAATCCAATGGGGGGAAAAAAAACCCACAACCTACTTTCCCCCCTCAAATAATTTGTATGAAAATAGGAATGCTAGATAATTTTTTTAAAGATTTATTTATTTATTACAGAGAGAGATAGTGAGAGAGGGAACACAAGCATGGGAGAACTGGAGAGGGAGAAGCAGGTGCCCCAATGAGCAGGGAGCCCCATATGGCACTTGATCCCAGGACGCCAGGATCATGACACAAGCTGAAGGCAGACGCTTAAGGAGTGAGCCACCCAGGCGCTGCAGGAATGCTAGATAATTATTCAAAGATCTTTGGACTTAATGCTTCTTGGTTTTGGCAATTTATATTAGGGAGATATCTCTTAAAGTTTATCCTCGAAAGCCTTCGTATAAAATGAGCTCATTGTAGCTGAGCTTTTTAGACAAACTATAATAATTACAAGTTCAACACATCTCTCTCTCAATACATTGAGTTTAGCTGTGAGGTGTTATCTAAGGAACATGAACTAACACATACTGAACACTTATATATGTCAGGATCTGTCCTTGTTCCTTGTGATATAATGGGTCAGAGGTCCCAGGTTGAAGTTAATACTATTCTCCTTACTGTTTTTCAAAATTTCTTACTTTTGTATTTTTGATACATCCAACTTTCACAGGAATTTTGTTATGCATGACTGATAGATTCTCATTTTAGAGCTCCCAAAAATATACAGAGAAATGATTTGTATATCATATCATCCATTTGTGGCAGGAAAAAGAGCTATAACAGAGATTCTCTGAATCAGTCTCTGCATTATATTTCCATTCGGAGAAAATGTTTTCCTTATAGTGTTCATTCACACATATTTATAAGCTCTGTTTTATAAGGAGAATTTATTTAGGAGATTCGAATAAAAAAGATGACTTAGACCCAGCTCCTTCTTTCAAGGAGCTCATAGTCTACAGAAGAAGAAAACGTGTAAATATATATCAAATAATGACACTTGTAGTAGATAGGAATATGGAGGCCAGGGATAGTATCCACAAAGAATGAGATCAACCTAGATGTTTGTGTGAAGAACTTTCGCTAGTCAAATTAAGTGAAAGAAGCTGAGAAAAAGGTGGGGGGCTAGGAGGGAGTGAGGCCTAGAGGCAAAGAGAGACCTATAGGCAGTTCAGAACAGCTGGACCCCAGAACGCGAAGAGTCATAACATGAGACAGGCTGGAAAATAAGTAGAGGTCATCTGCAGTATGGGTTAATTTAATTTGTTCTGAGCACAATGAGCACCATGAATTAAATATAAATAATAAGACACCTGGTAGTGACTTAAATGCAAAAATTCAGATAGATAGATGCCAATGGGCTTTCTTAAAAATACCTACCCTTCACTGTCAGCCTCCTACTATTAAAAGACATTTGTCTAAGTAAAATGTGGTCTATGCATGGAAGACTCCAAATATGACCTCCATGTATAATTTGTCTTTCATTTTATCTCTAGAAAGGATTGAAACAAAGAATTATCTACATAATCTATCCCAACTCCTGGTCTTTCTACTCTACTGTATGGAAAGAATTGTTTACTCAATGAATCAGTTACTTCCCAGCTTAATTTTTTTAAAGATTTTATTTATTTATTTGACAGAGAGATGACAAGTAGGCAGAGAGGCAGGCAGAGAGAGAGGGGGAAGCAGGCTCCCCACTGAGCAGAGAGCCCGATGCGGGGCTCAATCCCAGGACCCCGAGATCATGACCTGAGCGAAGGCAGAGGCTTTAACCCACTGAGCCACCCAGGCGCCCCTTCCCAGCTTAATTTAATGCACTGGTTTGGACTTTTAATTTTGACTACTATAGCCATGATTTAAATTAAGACCCAAACCATATCTTCTATATCCATTCATCTATCAGTGGATACTTGGTGGCTTCCATACCTTGGCTATTGTAAATAATGCTGCAACAAACATAGTGGTACATATACCTTTTTAAATTAGTGTTTTTGTTTTCCTTGGGTAAATACCCAGTAATGAAATTATTGGATCATACGATATTTCTATTTTTAATGTTTACACATCTTACCTATTCTGAATTGTCCAAAGAATACTAATTCTGAAAGGTATGGAAGCAAAAGCTGACAGTTTACTCTGCTTTGAATATTACTATGCACTTTATATCAGGGTAATTTTCTTGGATTCTGGTCTTCAAAATAAATGAGTGTCTATTTTAACCTGAACTTCTTAGTAAAGACAACTTTGTCCCTAATTTTTGTTATGGTGATACCTGAAGATATGACATGATCTTTCTGAACATGATAATCATGTGAAAGTTGTTCCTCTGTGAACACAACAATGTACACTTGGTAACCTTGGACACTCTGTGTTTGTTTTTTTTTTTCCTTGTAAATGCTTGCTGTGCAGGGGTGCCTGAGTGGCTTAGTGGGTTAAATGGTTAAGCATATGTCTTGGGCTCAGGTCTTGATCCCAGAGCCCTGGGATAGAGCCCTGCATGGAGCTCTCAGCTCAGTCAGGAGCCTGCTTTTCCCTCTCCCTCTGCCTTTCCTCCCTCCTCATCCCACTCATGCTTGCTCTCTTTTGTGCTCTCTTGTCTATCTCTCTTAAATAAATAAATAGTATCTTTATTAAAAAAATAAAAATAAAATGCTTGCTGTGTTCTTTATTGGGTGAGCCAATATTCTTAATATCTGATCCTCTTGCATTTTTGTGAGTAAACTTTTTCTTTCCCTATCTAAGTGATTTAGCCTCTGAATTTCCCTTTGACTGAAGGAAGGACTGCATATACCAGCGGCAGGCCACATTCTAATGTCCAATGAAGTTGGTATCAGCAATGCCTTTGCAGCAGCAGCTAGTATGACACCAACTTGGACAGAGGGAGAATGTCCGCAACACTAGACAAAACTAGGAAAACTCTAGATCAAGAGGAACTCAGACAATCAGTGCTAACAGCAGGAAGACTTCAGTGATGGTTTTATGACAATAATGGTGGCCGTAGAGGAGGTAGAAATTGTGGTAGCTGAATTTAAAAGGTTCCAAGTCCAGTTGAGTCAACTGATTGTAATAACATTAGAAAGTACCTTCATTGTTACAGGTCACAATGACCAGGAACAATGAAAGTAGATGTCTTATTAGGGGCAAGACAGCAGAAAAGAGGAAAGTCTCTGAAAGCAGATGCAGGATGTTGGAACAGGACCACAACAATAATGCTCTCTCCCTATGCTAATATTTGGCTTTAATAGTCCATAAATATTAGTGAAAACAAAGTCAGAGTGGTGTATATGAATGTTTGAGTAATATCCTTCAAAAGAGTTCACAACCATGATGTTCGGTGGGAATGAATTAGTTCTATGCTTTCTCATGGGGTTTGCCTAGAAAACGAGATAACTTTTTCTAGTTTCACCAAGGTTTCATTTGGATTAAAGGTGACCTTGCAAAAGAGGTCATAAGGGCAAACTAAACGAGATGAGGCTAAGATCAGAACAGCCAGAGATGCAGCACCAGCCAGTAAAAATTTGCCCTGAGACCAAGTGGCTAGTGTTGACGCTGGCTTCCTGGGAGGGTGACCTGAAAGGCTGTCTTCGCAGAGCACCTGCACTCAGAAGGGCCTTGCACTTGGTTAAACGCTCTACTGTCACCATCTTGAAATTTTTAATAAAGTCATCTTTTTTTTGTATTTTAGAAATGAAGTATGGCAATGGAGCATGCGTGCAGGCAAAGGGAAGACATGGAATATGCATGTTTTTGCCCCATTTACATATAGCAGATGTGCTTCCCTGTGAGCACCAAGCATCCTGTGAGTTTAGTGAACTCACGATGTCTGGCAGTTCAGCAAGGCTCAAGAGTGCAAATTAAGTGTGTTTACCTCTGTGTCTGGATAAGCAGAGATACTGACAGCCTTTAGAGACCACACATGCCACTTGAACCTAAATTCGCTTCAAACACAGAAAGGACAACAGTGTTCTAAGTAACAACAATGACCAAAGCATCTTATCATATCCTTTATACTCCTATTACCTCCTTCTATTACCCAACCACTTATGCTGAACATGATGACACAGAAGGAAAGGAAGAGATAGGACAGCCCAGGGTTCCTTTTCCGTTCAGTTTTTCCTTACTTATCAGCGAACGGAAGGTAGAGAATGCTAGTAGAATGCCTATGTGGCAAAAAGTGGGAAAAAAACACGGCAACAACAAACAGTTAAGTTAATTTTGTGCAGCATTTCCACTGTTCTGGTAAGAATGAAATTCATACGTATGCATGAGTTAAGACATATGAATTTTGGCAATTCCATGTATGAGCTAGACGCTTCTATCTGCATTTAAAACTGGCATCGCACAATATAAAGAACAATAGAATTCATACTGATAATTTAAAATTTTAATTTTTCTTTAATTAGAACAAAATTAAATGGTAAAGAAGAAGCGCCATGATGTATTGACAGATAACAGAAGAAAGGACAAGCATTACATTTTAGTACCTTTAGTGGCATTTTTTTTCCCCGCTTTTTGATCAAAGAACTCCACATTTTCCTTTCGCCTTGGCCCTGCCTAATGCACTGACGAGGGCAGAGGAGAGACTTCCAAACTCCGAGAAGGATGGTTCTGACCCAGAGGTAAAAAGAAGTGCACAACTTCCTTTCAATGAGCTGAGAATTCAGAGAATTTCGAAGAGAGGAACATATACCCAGGAGTGACAAAAGAGCAACTTTGCTTGCAGAGTGTAGGGAAAACAAGAATAAACATAAAACCAATCCTTTAAAAGTGTGAAACATAACCCTGAGGGGGAAACAATACATATGAACTATAATTAAGCATTCCTATCTAAAAACAAAACAAAAATCAGAAGAAGTATAGAAACAATAAAAACATCTTTAGGAAATTATAGGGAAACTAACAAACTTGTGCCAAATACTATAAACACCAATCATCTGTTAAAATTTTGCAAGTCAAGTACAGTTAAAACTACTCTTAATCATAATGTGCTCATAAAAACTTGTAAATACTTTAGACCCATGAGACTACAACCTTTAATGATCTCTAGAAGCAGATTTGCAATTTTCTATCTTATTTCTAATTAAGAGCTACATCACCACAGATTGATGAAAATTTATTCTATCAGTGACCTTAAGTAAGTAGAAAGGGTGAACACCTCAGCAGCAAATTGTGTAAAATGAGCCACAGCCAACCAAGACAAATGTCACAGCCACAGGGAAGGAAGGGTAGAAATGTCTAGCTTTTACACAGAACTTTTCTGCTCCAGAAGAATAAGAGACATTCTGAGAGAAATCAAACACATTCAGATTATTGCTTGGGGAAAAGAAAGAGTTTCCAACATTTTCATGAAACACTACCACATATTGCAATGCTGAGGCTTGGCAATAAGTTTACTGCCTTTGTCTGCTGGGTTGACCAAGAATTCCTTAAGATCAGGGTTGTAATATTGTATGGGACTTTGGAGTCAGGAAAGCCTTGACTAAAATACCAGCTCTCCCACTTATCAGCTATGTGGGTGAAAGCAAATAATTTAATCTGTGCAGTCCTTGGTTTCTATATGTATGAAGTGGTGATAAAGAGTACTTATCTTTCAGAGTTGATGTGAATTTTACCTGAGTTCATTGACATGAAGGATCCAGCCTAATGGGTAACATAGAACGGATAATTGCTATTATTGATATATGAACATACTCAATTATTACTCAAACACATATTATTATATGTGCATATTCAATAAATAGTTGCTATAATTGTTGCAAGATTACTGTATAGCTAAACAGTATTATAGAATGGGTCTCACACAGATAATAGTTACAGTTTGGAAAATATCACCTACTATGTGATTAAGGGCACTGAGATTCACAATTAAGATCTTTTCTTTGTTCCAGGCAAAGAGGTAACATGCTATGTGAGTCGGTTTAATGTCAGAGTACTTCTCTTCAAGGCAAGCTGCTGAGAGATGACCCCTTCAAATATTTGTCGAAAAAAGCAGGTTTTGATTGATGGTAAGAAAAAGAAAAGATGAAGAAGAGAGAAAAATTTAATCCATAGAGAGCTCAATCCCCAAACAAGGCACAAGGGACCCCAAGAAACCTGTGGTTGTTTGAGGGACCTGGGACCTCTCTAGCAAGATCGCGGTGACAGAGGGGTGGGAAAGTTAGAAATTTAGAAAGAAAAAGGAACAAACAACAGTTTGAGGTCACCTTTGTTTATTTTAGTTGGATGTAGAGTGAGCTTGAGAATAGGAATTAAATTTGACAGAGGAGAGTAAATGTATTTGAGAAGAGTGAGGGGCTGTAATTTGATCAAAATGGGAATCAAATTAACTTTTACTAAGGTTAACCTTTTGCGAGTTTCCTCTTTTCCTTCTTCCTTCCTTTTTTCCTTCTTTATATAAACATCTAATAGATAGCAATCATTGTACTAAGTACTGGGCATAAATGGAAAAGCCTGAAAGAGAGAACCAAAAATATAAACAAGCAAAATCTTCAGCACTATGGACTATCAAAGGCTCTAGAGTAAAGGATGTTTAAATCGTTGTTTATCATATGGACAAGAGAAGAACTGGTATTTCAAGCACAGAGGACACCATGAGAAACTTTATTGATGAGGGGCACCTAGGTGGCTTAGTTGATTAAATGTATGACTCTTGATTTAAGCTCAGGTCATGATCTCAGGGTTGTGAGATCAAGCCCAGGTTGGGCTCTGCGCTGGGCATGGAGCTTGCTTAAGATTCTCTCTCTTCTTCTCCCTTTGCCCCTCCCTCCCTCTTCCCCATCCCGTTCTCACTCTCTCTCTCTCTCTCTCTCTCTCTAAGGAAAGAAAAGAAAAGAAAAGGAAAGAGAAAAGAAAAGAAGAGAAAAGAAAATTAACTAATGGCCGTTGCAGTATGCCATATGTAGGAGATACCTAAGAATAATATGGTTGAGCTTTTAGTTGCACAGATGCTAAAATCAGCCACATCTTCATCATGGAGGGCTTCATTTGCTAGGCTAATGTGTTCAGAGAAATTAAAAAAAATAATATCAATGATAAAAATTTCAGAAATATTGGCATTGTTAAAAATATATACTGCTCACTTCTTTTGCCCTAATGGCAGACATTTCTTAAAACATAAGGGGAAGTTGCTACTGCAAATTATTTTGATAATTTAAATTATCTAAATATAGTTGCTTCTAGGGCATGCGTGTGATGATTTGTTATATTATTGGGGCAGAAGTGGCTATTTGTAAGTAGGCTGAACTTAGTAGCATGAATAACATAGGCAATACAATTTTCTAAGATTCTGTCAATATTTTGCTGTGGCCCAGGACATACACATGAATGATTGTAGCTACTTTCACAGAAACTAAAATTGTTATTTGGGTAGATAACCTTCAAATTTACTGAGTTCATGGCCAACATACTTACACAGTAACTATTTTATCTAATTACTTAAGGAATAAATTTTATATTAAATTCATTTAGACTGATTTAAAAGGAAATCATATTGTCTGAAAGGAAGCCTTCCATAGTAATATTATAGAAATATTTTATGGCTGATATGGTTTCCTTTTACACATGGGGTAAAACTATTTTCTAAACGTTTGTCTTGGTCATTGTAATAAAACAGTTGACCATTGACATTTGACCACTGACAGCTTTTAGATCCCCACCACTCTTGCTTGTTTGCTCTGCATCTGGGCAAGGATAAGACAGTCAACTCAGGCACTTTATCTCTTCTGGCCAAGGGAACTAGGCCTTTATCTTTTTCTCTAAGTTCTATCTTTGAATGGAGTTATACCAGCAAAAATCCTATATGGAATCATATTTACTTGGATTATGAAAAATTACTTTTTCATGTATTATCCTTTGCTTTTGTAAAATAATCCCAGTAATCTGCCATTTGATGCATTTTACTATATGATGTGTAGAAATGCTAATTGAGAACTCATTTACCACATTGATCATATTGCTGTCTCTAAGTATATTAGTCTGCTTGGGCTACCATAACAGAATATCGTAGACTAGATATTTTTCCACAGTTCCAGACTAGAAGTCCAAGATCAAGATACCAGCAGAGTTGATTTCTGATCAGGACTCTTCCTGGCTCATAGATGGCAACACTCATACTAGATCCTCGCATGGCTTTTTTTCTGTGTGCACACACTCCTGGTATCTTTTCCTCTTCTTATAAGGATACCAGTTCTATTGGGTTAGGGCCCTACCCTTAAGACCTCATGTAATCGTAATTATCTCTTTAAAGGCCCTATTTTCAAATGCAGACACATTGGGGGTTAGAGCTTCAACACACAGATTTTAGGAAGACATGACTCAGTCCATAACATTATGGTACTTCACTTTTGCTTTTAGATCTTAGTGTCATGGTGTGGCTCTGATTGCCTAAAGAAAACTGTAGCTCTGCTCTATGATAACCATCGCTATTACTTTTTGTTTTAGTGGTTAGTAAACATAGAGTTTAACTTAAGGTTCAGTAAATACAAATGTGTGGACCATGGATCTGAGTGCATGTATTTGGTCAGTTCCCTGCCATGTCTTTACCTTCCACTTTCTGACCTCACCAAGTCTACCCAGTAATGACTATCCACTTCCACTTATCTTTTCCCTCGTTTTTGATTCTTACTTCTTACTTATTTTTGCCAACATTTTATTAGTCATTTCTGGTTGCTAGATGCCTCAAATTTTTTCTGAAACGAAGCAAAAATACATAAAGAAAAACACAATGTGTGTAGTCAGTACAGTCAGAGAATTTGAATCATTTCAGAGATACAACCTAAGTCCATTATACACATACAAGCTGAGTACCTACACCTGTAATTCTAGTTTACTGTTTCCACTTTTTTTTTTCAGTTTTTTCACTTTCCTTTTGAAACTCCCTATTAAGCAGAAAGTTAAAAGGTTTTTGAGGGAATACATTTCCATTCATTATAGCAAAAACATGTTGGGAGACTTTTATAAGCAAGTATCAAAAGAATCACACTAGTGCTAACAAGAAAGAATTACATTATAATGTCATTTTTCAGTACCTAGACATTTTTTTTTCCTAAAAGAACTATGAGTATGTTGGGGACAAAGAAGCAAAATAAAAAGAGAGACCTTCTCATTCCCTGCGTACCTTATCCATATTTACCACTGTGTTTGAAAGGTTTTCCAATTCCTGAAGGAAGGCTCTTATGCCAAGAATTTAAAAGTCCCTTTCTCTTTACTTCATTAAATACCTTCCAAAGATATAGAGGGCAGTAATGGAAAGAGAAAGAGAACACAGATAAAAATTGAGACCTCCTAATGGAATTTAAAGCTTAATAATATGTACTTTCAGGTGCAACTGATATTTGCTTAGAGAAGAACAAGGTATTTAGGGCAGATGATCTTCAATAGGTGGATGTGAATGTGAGAGATCAAATACACCTTTAAGAGATGCATGAGAGTGGTATTTGCTCTGGACTTCATTGGCTAAATTAACTCATTTGTGAGAATCTCAAAGAATATAACTTGCTCAAAGGGAGAAGCTTACTGACCAGTTGATGATCTACTATATTTTTATAAAAATAAAATGTGCATAATAAATTCCTTGAAGACAAATTAATTTTTTTCCTTCTGTTAAAGGAAAATGCACAATGAGACATGGTGTGACAAAAGAAAATAGAAACACCTGTGCTATTTCTGGCTTGGGTCACTAATGAATTGGAGGACATTTCTAGAAGAGAATTGTGGATTTTAACTTCAGATTTTATCAACCACGTTAATGTGTGGTCCTATTACTAGTTGAAGGCATTATTTTACAGTGAAAAGCATACCAGAATAGGAAGTAGAAAACATGAATTTGAGCCAAGGTCCAGCTTGGCCATTTGCCATGTGACCCTGAGAATCTCATTCAATTTTCCACAGCCCCCACAATATTTTTCCTATCTGCCTGGCCTAGTTGTTTAACAATCGAAGGACAAAGGAGCAAAGGAAAGATATGAAATCATTATATATTCAAAAGATACTACCAATACTATTATTTCATTGTTTAATATTAAGCTCTTATTTTTCAAGTGTTTCATAATTGCCACACTTTATGTTATGTAATGCTTGAAATTTATTTCTATATTAATTTAAGGATGCCACAGATCCACCCATAACATGTAAAAAGTAGAGAGCAAGGAATTTCATTGTTGGCATAAGTTAAGGAGTATTTTAAGTGTTTTAATGTGCTATAAACTAGGTTGAGAAGAGCAAAGCCATGCCCTCATGTGTGCTAAGACCACTCAACATAGAGATAAATAATTCTATAACAGCAAGACTGCCAGAGAATTTAGGAATTATGAGGAAATGACCTTAGAGGAGTGACAAACATTATTTCTTAGCTACCACTGCCTTATATTCAGAAGAATCATTCCATAGAACATTCTAAAACAGATTTTGGAAAACCATCATCTGTGGGCCAAACCCAGCATGCTGCTTATTGTTGTAAATAAAGTTTTATTGGAATATAACCCTGCTCATTCCTGTGGCTATTTTTGTGCTGCAATGGCAGTGTTTAGTAGTTGCAAAACCAACCATGTGGCCTAAAATATTTACTATCTAGGCCTTTACAAAACATTGGCCGACCTAGCTCTAGATTGCTGTCTCATCATTGTAATGGCAACCTCCCAGAAGTCATGAAAGGAAGATGACTCAAACATTAAACTCTTATTTGTAGTCACAGACTTAGGTATTGACTAAGGCTGCGAACGTAACATACTGCTTCTGAAATGTGGATTTGAGTACTAATTGTGGATTGTAAGGGGCAAAATGATAAACTTTTTTTGGAGAAGGGAGTCCACTGCTGTAGGGTATCTCCTTAAGAACATGAAGGGTCTGATCTAAAAGTTTAGGCTTTTGATTTTACAATGCAAATTCCTGGGCCTTCTGACTCCTATGAGCATTTACCTCAGAATTAGTTCAGGAGGCTCTCACAGGCATAGATAACACAATCACAAAGTTTATCCTCCTGTCTCTCAATGGAGTAAGGGAAGTTTTAATTGTTCTCTATTCTGCTTGTATATAAATTTGTGTGAAATTTTGTCCAGACTTTGTAGTCACTTTCACATGAAAAGTAGCAGATTATACTATCTCAAAATATGCGTTTTTGACATAAGAATTATTTTGAAGTGATTATTTTTGAGAAAAAGCAAACATAGCAGAATCTCTGAAAAAAAGGTTAACAAGTAGTAGTTACCGTTTTGTAAGGAAATTTGCATATATTAGGGAACTCTCTATTTTAAGAGTGTCTTCCTCTCTAAACCAGGCAGAGAAGAGTGACTAAATGAACAGAAAGTTTCTCAATGGAGAAGACATGTATTTAAATTTGAATAACAAAACTTACTCTTGCTTACTATGTTTTTCCTGCTAACTTCCCATAACTGGCTTCTCTATACCCCAACTTATTTCTTTTGTCTTTAAAGATAGCATTTAAGGTGGTGGTTTGGGGTATTCCTGAGAATTTACTCATTTTCCCCAGATATCACCACCATATATATGAAGTATACATATTATTAATCTTCTAATTGTTTTTCTCTTGTTAATCTGTCTTTTATTATGGGAGGTCTTAGCCAAGAATCTAGAAGAGTAGAGCGAAAATTATTTTTCCTTATTATACACACTAACTTACATGCATGGAACTCTAATAATACTTAATATTAAAATAAAGTCCCCCCCACTCACATGCATGCTCTCTTTATCTCTCTCTCATTCTACATTGATATGGAGTGGTCTTTTGTTAGGAGAACTGTTTTATTTTCCTTATGGTAAGGATCTGACTAAAATGCAGATTCTTCTTGGTATGGCGCCCAAGATCTGCACTTCTAATAAGCATTCGGGTGATGCTGATGTTGATGCTCAAAATATTGCCTTACTATGATTTACGGTAATACCTAAGATAAGATTAGACTAAGTAGAAAATTGAGCAGTTGGTCAGTATCTAGCTGCCACAGTGGAGATGAATGGATAAAGAACCTTTTTAAAAAACACAGGAGGATAAAGATTTAGTTGACTGTAAGCTCCTCTGAAGGTAGGAAAGGTGTTTCATATATTTTGACAGATAGGGGAGAGTTAATACATATTTGGTAAATAAGTATAGGATCAGAGTTGACATTTTAAAAATGTCATTGTTTATTTCCTCCTTATTATATTTCTTGGCACCTCAAAAAAAAATGAACAGAATAAGAAAAATCAATCATGAGGATATATGTTTTTCCTAATTCTTTTATGCAAAGACCATTGATTATTAAAAACTGTAGAAATAAAAACATTTTTTAAAATGAGGAATTTCTATTCAGGCTTCCTTGTGAAATAAAAAAAAATGAAGTAGAATGGAAGTGAGAAGAAAGGAAGCAGAAGGCCAAATAGAGAAAATAAACCTTCTGAATTGATTTAGAAAAGAGATAATAAACTGGGCAGAAAGCATAAAAATCCCGCTGTATATGGAATAACTTGATGCCAGTTCTGGGGGAAGGAAGAGTCATATACAGTCTGCAATATATGTGTGGGAGGTAAAACAGTCCTCTGGGAGCTCTGAGGTTAAGGAAATAACTGTGCATGAGGCAGAGTGACAACTGACCTCTGGCTCATTGAAAGAAATCAGCATGAACGAGGATTTTGGAGAATGTCCTGAATTTCACACTATGTTCTTCAAATAGCTAGTAGCTTATTTTTATGAGAGCCCTGAGACATACTTTCCATGATCATTTATCCAGACAGTTGAGTTTCTTTAATGAAATAACATTACTCCTTTGGGAAAAGGACTTGAGGACAGGGAACAATCAGGCCTCCCAGCAATTCCCACTATGCAAGGTGTTCCTAGCGAGCTGGCTGGCGCTCTGCTCAGAAACGAAGCAATTACCCTTACATCATGATGCATTGCTGAGAGGAAGGGATTTCTTTAGGGTATTTCTTTTTATGTCTACCTCTCCCACTCCTCACCCTCATCTAGATGAACAGAAAATAAATTTAAGGAGACTGAGAAGCTAAGATGATGATGATGATATGATGGTGATAAAGGCACTGCCCTAATTATAAATTTTAATACAGCAACTTTCTGGATGAAAAGGAGTATTACACAATGTTTAGTTCATGTGACTAACTCCAGATGTGATTCGTCTTGTTTTCCTATTTTAGGTAAGAATTTTCACATTTTTCCGTTATACATCATTTCCTGAGCGCTGTATCTTTAAACCACTTAGAGCACCCCCTCCGTCTCTATCATCTTCCTTTCCTTACCATGATGAATGAATTCCAGATCAGACAGTAGATGGTGCTATTATTTCAAAGACTGTGCCATCCCACAGACTTCCAGATTATTTTAAGACCACAGAATCAAGTGAGAGAAAACTGGAAACTTGACATAGTTTTCTGGTTTACAAAGGTTATGGCGTGGGAAGCTATTTTTATGTAGTGACCTGTTCTGTTCCTTTTGGGGGTAAAATGACAATCAAAGGTTTCCGTAGTAATTAATCAGTTCTGGCTCCCTAGAAAAGAAAAACCAGACCCACATTTAATTTTCTCCTCTGAAGCAGCAACAGTCACAGATGCTGTTGCTCATACCGACTGCCATTACAGACAGAAAGCAATTCACAAGAGCTCAGCAATGCAGAAGAAGATATTAAAATGTAAAACACATGAATGTGAAGTTTCCTTAAAAATACTGAAAAAAAGATTTTTCTAATATAAAGCAATTTATATGTAAAACATCTGTAATCACAAAAGCACCTTAAATACAATATTCAAATGCAAGCAATAAAATCCTGTATCTGACGATGATAAATCAACATATTAAAAGCTTGCCTCCTCTGGCAGCAGATGCTCTTTGAAAGAGAATTGGTAACAGATGCATACCATAGAGGGGGTTCAAACAGTGGTGACACAGGCACGGGGCTGAGAAGGGCCAAAACTGCGCTGTTGCTGTGGGATCTTGCAACCTGCAGCTAAAGTACAATCGCTGTGGAGGTTCCTAAAGCGCAACACTACAAGTTGTCTCTTTAAAACCCAATTACTCAAACTTAATGGCCATTGATGGGAACCCTTTACCTGTCTCGGTGGCGAAGGTTTAGGTTATTCTCATTTTTCATGCCCAAACGCAACATATGGTGATAAGCTGTCTTAAGGGCGATTCACATCCTCTACCTACATTTGCAACTCAGAAATCTAAATGTAAAGAAAAATTTAAACCCAGTGACTAGTGATATTGTGAAAGCAATAAGGAATGCTGACATTTGAAACATCTGGGCAATTAATTGCATTATTTTTAATCTGTAGAGTTTTTGCATTCGAGGGCCAGCCATTTCTCAAACACGCATTTCTAAGAAATTTCAGACTATCTTTTAAATGGTATCTCTTTTAACCCTTGAGCTCTTCACAGGATAATTTTGAATTAAAACATGAGTTAAAAACCATGTTTTTAATTGTTGATTAACAATTCTGTTTCTGTTCCATTGGCATTGCTCATGTCACATGTCTGGTATATGCCTCCTAATTCTGACTATTCTAGAGTTGATGAGTAATGTAAAAAAAAAAGTCACACGCAATTTTTAGTAGACTCAATTTTTAGTAGACTTTGAAAACAGTTACTAAAACTGCTTTAATTCACTATCTAATACATTTTTTTGTTATCACCTATATATGGCAATTTTAAAGCTTATCCTCAAATTCTTGGACATTCTGATCATTGAGAGGTGGTGCCCATGCTCCTATCCCTTAAATCTGGGCGATTGCTTTTATTAAAATGATGAGAGAGTAAGTGATGTAGTATGATATTGACTTCAAGAGAGGATTAGAAGAAGCCTTGAAACTTTTGCCTTAGTCTCCTGGAATACTCACTCACTCACTGCAGAGCCCATGTGTGCAGGACCCCACATTCTGAGCAGTCCAAACTGCATGAAGATCATGCCTGGATTAAGAGCTCTGGTCCACAGTCCCAGCTGAGGATAGGCTTCCAGTCATTCTAGCTCAGGTGCCAAAATGAGTGAAAAACCTCCAAATAATTCCAGTCTTTAGATGTTGTATCACCCCAGAAATTCAAATCATTCCAGCTGAGCTTTTATTGTGCCCTTTTGGAATACCTGACCCACTGAATCACTAAGCATAAGTTGTGGGTTGTTTTGTTACTCAGTAATTGACAACCGGACCACTAGAGTTGAGTTCTAAATTGCAACGGCATTGTCAGTTGTAAATTGTCAAGACATTCAAGTGAGTATGTTTGGTTTCAGACATTTTCAGTATTCCAAGTCTCCTAATTGGTTTCCTTGCCTTGACTCTCTCCTCCCTCCATCCAACCTAGTTAGATAACTGACATACATATCTCTGATATGTCACTCTGCACTTTCCCCTCCCTCAAATGCTATCCTCCCTTCCCTTTGCCTGTAGTCCACACTCCTTAGATGGATATTTACTAACTTCTATTGTCTGTCACCTACATATACACATTTATTTCCAACTAATCCTACAAGATATTTACTAAATCCTTTGGATTTCATGAGACAAGAACTAGAAGAATCTTCACAGTTCTTTTCAAACTGCAAGTACACTCTTGTAATCACCCCCTGGAGAATCACTGCTTTAGTTGTCCAGTGTTGTTGATGAGCTTATGGCTATTCTTAAAATATCATGAAGGGCATAGGTATAATTAAGGAGCTCTACAGTTTCATGTTATAGACATTGTTTCTCAATATCTTTGTTTTTCCTATCCTTACTATCTAGGATTCTTTCCTCTAGAGCTTTCTCTTAGTTCACCCGAGTCAAATTCTTTTCTGTTAGGTAGCGTTTATATTCCTTCTCTTTGGTGATCTCCCTGGGATTTAGAGATGATGCTCCTAGATATCATATATTGACCACTGATTAAATGCCACGTATTTTGCTTAGTTCTTTACATACAGTATATCATGTGTCATTCTATTTTCTCAAATGGTTTCTATACAAATCATTTGGCAATTTCCATATCTTACTCTTCTCTGTTGTTTATTCTTTTCCCATTGTTGTTTTCTTGAATGTTCAATATGATCCCTGAAGGCTAAAGATTTTTTTTGGCTATAGATGTGTTTAGAAAACCTTTTTTGTTTTTTTAATTTAACTTTCTTGCAGCTATAAAAAATAAGATGCTGCAGCTATAGAAGATAAAGTGCTGTAAAAGAGAAAATGTTTAAGGAGAGGATTTTATTCAGGAGAAATAGGGAAGTAATAGGGAGAAATACTCATACATTTATTAAAATAAGAACATCTCAAAAGAAAAAAAAAGAAGGAAAAGGAAGGGGACCTTGGGTTTTAGACAAGCAGATGAACAAGGGAGCCATCTGTTAGTTGTATAGGAGTCGTGAAGATGGAGATGAGTCTTTAAAGAAAGGTAGAAGTAGGTCTTATCGGGAAATAAAGCAGGGCACGGTAGTTCTTTATTGTTAGCCATTAACTGGAACACAAAAGGGTAGGAGCATCAGGCTCAGATATGGTTCAAGACTGTCTCAGGGAATGGGGATGGGAGAATGCTAGAAGTTAATACACACAACTGGGAAGGAATTTTGATGACTTTGTAGTAGAAAACAAAAGCTCTAACCCTGGGTATAGAGTCCTAATGACAAATTATGGCTGGAGGAAGAAGCGATTTTAATTGTAGAAATTGGACTGTGGAGAATGTGTTTCTAATTCTTTTAGCTTCATTTTCTCCATCCTCAACCATCAACTCCCAACTGGGAATTATGGCTCCCTTAGAACATGTAAAACCTCTGAAATGGGAAATAGAGCAAATGAAGAAATCAAGAAGAGAAATGTCATAGGAAGTTCTGAAAATGTCCTTTGAAAGTGACTTTGTTGGAAATTGTTATTAAACTTCCCATAAATGAGACTAGGACTACAAAGACAAATGGAAACATGATTCTGGTCTTAAAGTACTAATAAAAGTTTTAACATAATTTCCAGAAAACATTCTGTACAGTGATTATTCCCTAAGCCCTCTTTTAACTTAACACTGAGCTAAGACATCACACAGAGTCCTACTTAATGTCAGCTAACCCTTGCATTACTTATAGTTAACTGCTAATTAGCAAGGTCTCCAGACTACTAGTAAACAAAACTTGCCTTGCAAAATCAGTGGGTCTTGGACCTTGAGGAAAGAACATGAGAAATGGGAGCTCAACTTCCAGCACCCACCCTGCCCCACTGTGACCAGCATTCTGTATAAAAAGATCACGTGACAATTTATAATAAGACAAGGTTTGGACAAGTATGACAGTAATTACTTGAGAATGCCATTGTGTAATTGTATAAAACACCAGGAGAGTATATAAGACCATCTATTAGATGTTTCTTGCCAGATATGCATTTCTAGTTTAGCTAATTAATCTCCTATCAGAAATCCTTTATTTTTACTACAATTTTCTCACTCATTTCCCCCTTCTTTCTCTTTCTCTCCCCCTCTCTTTCTCTCTCTCTCTCACTCTAGCTCTCTCATGCTTTCTCCTGATCTCTCTCCACCCTCATCTCTCTCACTCACTCTCTGGTGTTCTCTCTACACCTCTCTCTGTCTCTCTCTCTCCCTTACCCACACATAGACTTTGACTAAATGTTTCAGACTTTTACAAGACCACTTTATTCTTCATAGCATGATCTTCACATCTAACTTACCATTGATGAGGAAATGACACTACAGTCTAATGAAAGGCTTTGTTCAAAATAACTTGGTGATATCTAAAACTAAAATCCAGAGTTATAAACTACTACTGCTGAGTAAAAAGTTAAAATGATAGAAAGTGAGTAAAATGATGAGGAGAATCTCTATCCATGGAGATAAAATTTAGTAGAAAGAATCATTTATTTGTCATTTTTAATATTAACCACCTAATGATGAGGGGAAAAGGGAGGCCAGTGAGGAAATCTTCAGTTGTGTTGATTGCTTTTGCTTAATTATTATTTGTGATATCTATTTACTATTTTAATAATGAAAGTAGTATATGCATTTTTATAATATATGTGAAATGTAGGTACAATAGAGTTAGCTCTAGTGAAACTTAAGATAGACAGAGTTTTCATTGCAAAACAAAACTTTGCTCTGTCAGAGTACACTCTATCTTAACATGTATTTACTACCGTTTTCTTTTTTCTTTTTCTTTCTCTCTCTTCTTTTTTTTTTTTTAAAGAGAGAGGGGGGTGCAGATAGGCAAAGTTAGGAGTCAAACACTTAACCAACTGAGCCAACCAGGCACCCCTACTACCATTTTCAAACCTCAAGCTCAGTTCTAAAATGTAGAAAACATTATTTTTTGACACATAAATTAGGTTGTATAATCAGGCAATTTTATCATTAATCTCAAATATATTAAAGATACACAAATATAGAAATATTTCATTGTAGCTCTAAATATATATGTATAAATATTATGAAATATCTTTAAATTTTATTCTCTGAAACTTCCATATCAGTATCTCAAAATTAATATATTTGAAAAAATAATTTATGATGAATTATTAATCAGAGTAATAGAAGGTTCCAGGTAGAGATTAACTATAGTCATTCTTAAAGTGCTTTTAAAATCACAACTGTTCCATTGGCAACCAATTCCTAGCATGGATCTTTGTCACCCTGCCAAAAACAATTTTTCCACTGCTCAAATATATTCATTATTTTTAAAAAATTTATTCAATTTTATTCAATACAGTATGTACTATGATGGGGTCAAAAGTGTATGAATGTCAGAAGAGACTTAACTAGGTCTTGGGAGATGAGAAAGGTGTGACAGAAAATTTGAGAAGGGCCAAGGGAATAAAACCCTATAAGCAAATAATATAAATATAATCAGGAAGGCAAAAAAGTAGGTGCAATTTAAGGGATAATTTAAACACTTGGATGACTGAAGTTAGGTGGGTTAGGAAGGTTTTTGGTGACCTGATAAAAAAATACCCTTCAATGCCAAGCTGAATATTCTGTATTTCACTCTCTATGTAATAGCAGACAGTGTAGGCGTTTGATAAAGGAAATTGTCAACTTCACTCTTTGTTTAAGTAGGGAAGTGTGATGGTGATATGAATCATATCATATTGAAAACCAAGAGACTGGAAGTCAATACACCAATTAGGAAGCTATTATTATAGTCCTGGACCACAGTTCGGGATGCTGGTTCAGCAGCTTTGGGAATAGAAGAGAGATCGTGAAAACAAGTGGCACAGCTAACACAGAAGTGATAGAGTTTAAGAAGTGAATTATTACTCAAAACCAAGTAAAGGAAGAAAAGGAGCTTTGGAAAAGGAGGTAGTGAGGTCACTTCCAGCTGAGACTGTGTTGCTGGCAGCATAGTTGCATTGAGATACTTAGAAACTAATTAAGAATTGAGACTTGAGGATACAGACTTGGGAATCATGATAGAAAGTGTTCAATAATTGTATTAATTAAAATCATAAATATCGCAACCAGAAGATCACTCGTTATTTCTAAGGAGAACCGGGGCAAACCAGATAGCTGAGTGTATTGTGAAACTGTGGTGAAACAGATATTTCTGTTTTAAGATACTAGCAATAAATGGGGCACCTGGGTGGCTCAGTGAGTTAAGCAACTGCCTTTGGTTCAGGTCATGATCCCAGGGTCCTGAGATCAAGCTCCACATGGTGGTCTCTGCTCAGCGGGGAGCCTGCTTCTTCCCTCTCCCCCTGCCTGACACTCCCCCTGTTTGTGCGTGCTCGTGCTCTCTCTGTCAAATAAATAAATAAAATCTTAAAAAAAAAAAAAAGATCCTAGCAATAAAGGGGAAGGTAGTTTGGAAGTGAAATAGAATCAGGGAAAGGAATATTTTAGCATAGAGAAGTCAGATTGTGTTTTAGGCCAAAGAGTAAAGAGCTTGTGGAGGATACATTAGAAAAAGATTTAAAAAAAAAAGTAACTTTGTAGAAAACATCAAGAATAATACAAGCTCCACCTACAAATCAGGGATATTAATATTTAATTCTGGAACCGTGGTAAGTCTTGGTGGTTAACATCTATCTCCATAAATAGTATGCAACTCACAAATGGCAACTATAATTATTATCATTAACATGAAAAAGGATATAATTAATTTGCATGCTATTAGGCAATAAAGAGGTTCATGTAAGTGTATCTGAAGGAACAGAAGCTTTCCTCCTGAAATGCTAAATATTTAGCTACTTCCTAAAATATATATCATATAACTTTCCCTTCCTTGAGAATACATATTTTATCTATTCTCATCATGCAGAAATGACATATTTTATCTTTTCTCATCATTCAGTGTCATGTGGAAACCATCAGTGATGCATTATTATATTCTACTGTAATAGAAATACTTGCTTCCAGATTGTCCAAGTCACAGAAAAGTGAGACAAGCAAGACAAACATCCTGGAGATGGGTGAACATCAATAAGACAGTTCTTTCTTATGGAGGCAGAACCACTGAGTTGAATAAACACAGAGTTCTGGGTTCAAGTTCTACCTGCAACAATTACTGACTTCACCCTAGTTGCCTCTTCTGTTTTACCTACCTCACAGGATCAGTTTAACCAGTAGATGAAAATCTGCTTGGTTAACTGAAATTGTCTATAAAAATGCAAGGAAATACAGAAATTAAGTTTTCAGAAAATTCAGAATAAAGGGCATGAAGCAAGCATAAATAAGTCAAAGAGTTCCTTTTCCTGCTGTGTTTACATATACCATTCTCAGACCAGCTCTTTTTCAGTGAACTTCAACTGGGTTTTGAAATGATCATTCTAATGGAGGAATATGTGGAATTTTAGTTCTAAAAAGCAAATGTACATAGTAGAGAAATAAAAAGCTTGAACAACAGAAATGAATTATTTCTGTTGATGAGATTGTTTTAGGGTGGTCTCTCTTGGGTAACTGGATTGGCTTCCTGCTCAATCCCTGAGTTTGCCACTGTGTTCTTTAAATCCATTGAATGCTGTGATTCTTCTATGAAGAGTTAGAGCAAGCCTATTAGATTACATTTGAGTGTGGTCTGAGGCAGTGGTGCTCAAACTCTGTACCTCAGCATTAGAAGGGTGTACAGGAAGGATTCAGAGGCATGTGGTTAGTATGAAAGATTTCAAGAAAATGTCCAAGAAAGTGTTCTAGAAGGCAGAACTACCAGTAAGAGTAACAGTATCTTGTCCTTTCCTCAGTAACTCCACTGATACCCTTTAAAATATCACAGGAAGTAGAGAGGGGAGGGAAGGGGAGGGTAGGGTAGAAGAAGAAAGAAAGAAAGAAAGAAAGAAAGAAAGAAAGAAAGAAAGAAAAAGAGAGACAGGAATAGAGGAAGGAAGGAAGGATGGAAGGAAGGAAGGAAGGAAGGAAGGAAGGAAGGAAGGAAGGAAAGGAGGGAGGGAGGGATGGGGAGGGGAGGGGAAAAAGGAGAAAGAAAGAGGGAAAAAAAGGGAATTGGGGGGAAACAGTTGAAAAAAGGATGTGATGTCAAGAAGGATGCAAGATAATATGTTTAAAAATACAGAAATATTTTCAAAAATAAATGAAGTGAGGTTGAATAAATTTATGTTAAATGACTTCAATTAATGTTATAATGCTAAATTAACAACAATAATAGAAATTAGATTGGTGGCTACAGAAGCATGGGAAATGTTTGGAATTCCTACAGGAAGAATGGAATGGGGCTTAATTTGAGGTAATTATTAGAATTGGCTAAACAGCAGGGCTGCCCAGCATAGGCCACTTACTACATGAATCATAATCACTTTAAAATTTTCCCCTCACTTCATTCTGCAAGTAGATTATAAGTAGAATAATAATAGAAGAAAACAAAGTGAATCTATTTTATATGATACTAAGTTGTGTAAAAAAATTATGCTCTCAGTCTTATTATTGGACTCCATAAAATAAGGAAAATGATTTGGACAACGCTTTGATACTCAAAACTGGAAGATACGTGGCTTTTGTTTAAATATCTTTCCTTGTCCTCATCTGTTATAAGATTTTTAAGAAGTGACTTTTCTATTAATATTGAAAATAATTAAGATCTGGCATTGCGGTTGAAATATTGGGTTAATTTTAAAATACTTAGTTTCATACATTGGTTTGGATCTTTGTGTACAAGGGAGGCACAAAGTGCACACATCTGAAGTTCAGTTTCCAAGACTTTGGGTCCTAGCTTTATCATTTCTTAGTTGTGCACATATGGGCAAGGCACTAATCATCACATTTAAAAGTACCAAATCCATAAGAGTTTGTGAGCATTAAATAAAAAGCTCCATTTAATGAGTAATTCCTGCCCCATAGTAAGTACCGCATAAGAGTTGACTTATTAAAAATACTATTATCATTTTTGATGGGGGATCATACTTTCAACATTTTAACCTTCAACTTTCAAAATTAACTATTCTCTTAAGCTCTGCTACCTTGAACTCCTTTAAGCTTGTCTCTCATTTAAAAAGATAATACCAGAATTTAAGTTTCAAGATGGAAGAGATTTTTGCTGCATTTAATTCACTGCTCTGGAGTCAGGACTTAGAATATTATCAAGTATATCACAGGCTCTTAATAAGTATTTCTGAATAAATTTGTACAATTTTATAATGAAAGATGAGAATACAATTGGATTGACATGCTTTTCTCTTTCTATGTCTGTCTTTTTGTTACCAGAAATAGAAAAAAAATTCATTACTTACAATCAAAGCTAGTTAAACAATGGGTTATCCTGTTAATCAGATAAAATGATGCCTGTGTTAAGATAGAAAATAAAAATGAAGAGTTAGACAGAAATACTGTTTTAATTGTCTGAACAAGTACTAATGAAATAGCTTGGTTGAACACATCTTGCTAATACCAAAAAACATGACATTTTGTCTCCAAGAGACTTGGGAGGTCATATGTATAAATGAAGAAGATGTGGAAATAATTCTAATGGGGAAAAACAAATCACTGGAATTTCTGTGTTATGGCTATTTAGGAATTACCAAAGGAGCTATTCTGCACGTGATGGTCATTTTTGCTAATACCAAGTAAAAATGTTTTTAATCTTAACTAATACAGTATTTATACTGACATTGTTTCAATTCCTCCTCTATTTCCCAAGAAGAAACACTCGCCATAGTAGTATTTAGTCAGGAGAAGAATAAAAAGGCCTGGTGTAAAATTTCAGCGATGTGGATTGATGCATCTTGGGATAATTATATTCTGCCTGTCCAAAATGTTCATGACTATTGAAATGGGAAAAAATCTTTCTATTATTCAAAATTTTGGGTAATAGGACTATGTATAGTTATGTCTTTTCTATGTTTCACTTACCAGAAAAAAAAAAAAAACTCAACTACAATTGATTTAAAAAAATAGCTTTCAAAAGCTTTTTTTCCCCTTCTTCCCCAGCGCATCAAAATTCATCTAGATGACAGATAATAGGACTGTTATCATGGTACAGGCTAGTGCACTGCCTTCAGCTATTGGATTTTTTTTTTTCTTTTCCCCTTGGATTGTTTAAGAAGCAAAGCAATCATTTCACTGGAGAAAGTTCATTGGAGGAAGGCGAAGTTACACAGAAGGATCAATATTCCAAGTGGCGAAGAAACTCAGTCATGTAAATCTCATTAAAATATATCACTATCATCAAATCAGCCATTGTGAGAGCCTTAGGTACACTTTCAAAAAGGATCTTATTCTTGAGAGATGTTACTTTTCCTCCTTGACGTGCTTACTACCTTAAGTCACCATCACTTAAATACTATCCCCAGATCTGTCATTTCTTCTAGGTGCTCTCAGCTAAAATTTGAACATTATCTGAAGAAGGAAGAGAAGAGAAAATGCACCAAGATCTCAAATAAAACTGAAACTATTTGACAATCAGCTTTGTTCTTCAAAGAACACGACTCCTGCAAATATGGTGACAAAAGTCTGGGGAGAAACTCCATCTGCGCCCTCAATAACTAGTCCTAGAGTAAGCAGGATTGTAAGTGGGGAACATGGAGATGGTTCATTATCAATGAAAAAATTGTCCGTGGTAAAAGAATAAAGGAAAGGTATAATTAGATAAAGGCTCATGGAATAAACTCAAAGAATTTCATAATTCTCTATACCCCTGAGTAGGGATGTATGAATCATGCACAGGTTTTTGGTAGAAGGAAACCACTTCATCCCTAAGTGCTAGCTTGAAGAGACTATCCTTCTCTGCTCCCCACTATTTCCTTGATGGTCTTTTTTGTAAGGCAGTGGTTCTAACCCTGAATGCACATTAGATTCTCCTAGGAAGCTTAAAAAATTGCCAGTGTCCTAGCTTCAGCCCTACAGATCCCAATTTAATTGCTTTGGACTCAAGTCAGGCATTGGTTCTTTTTTTGTTTTTTTAAGTCATTTTTTAAATTTTTTTAAAGATTTTACTTATTTATTTGAGAGAGAGAATAAGGGAGAGAGAGAGAGAGAGAGCGCATGAGAAGAGGGAGGGTCACAGGGAGAAGCAGAATCCCTGCCAAGCAGTTAGCCTGATGCAGTACTCGATTCCGGGACTCCAGGATCATGACCTGAGCTGAAGGCAGTCACCTAACCAATTGAGCCACCCAGGAGCCCCAGGCATTGTTCTTTTGCAGAGTGCCCAGGGTGATGTCGATGTGCAGCATGGCATGAGAAACACTGGTTATCTTTCACTCATCCCGCTTGTTATCTAACATCTGTAGTTAAACTATCTCTGTTCCCCTTTTTGTGGAAAAGGAGTTCTGAAAAGATCAAGGTTGGTGTTTAACCCTTCCATTACCATCTGATATATGGTATGGTAGCTTCCACATCTGTCCATAACCTATGGTTATGGAGTCAAAAACTTTGTCCAAGACACTTCTATCTACTGCTTGTCTATACTCCTCCTCTCTCCACCACCTCCTGCCTGATGTGCCTTCATGCTGTGCCTCACCTTCTGTGATTCTTCTCCCTCCAACTGGATTTGCTCCCTTGACCATGACCCATACCACTAGATAGCACACTGTGTTTCCATCTGAGTCTTTTTTTTCTCCTACACGGGAGATTGGAAATTGCTCTGGTGATTACACTTTGAGGCCTGAAAATTTTGATATATATAGGTGTGATTTATCTGTTCTTCATCAAGTAATGATTTATCACAAGGAAGTGAGAAGAGGAATTTTATCATAGTACAGCATTTTGCAAAATTGATCCGCCAAAATCCAGTCCCCCAAATGATTCTAAAGGGATAAAAAAATTGTGATAAAATAAGTCGGTTAAAGGCTGCATTCTATATCCCTAATTTGAAGACTTCATGAGTATACTAATATATTAGAAGCTGTGAAAATTTCTTAAATAGAGACTTGTTTTTACTTTTACAGTATTTTCCAAAATTGCCTGACCTCATAATCCATGTTTTCCTTACAAAACTTTCTCTTGTCACATTGTATATAAAATTACTCATCAATAATAGTCTCCATTTCAAAAAAAAAAAAAAAAAGTCTCCATTTCTTTTGAGGGCTCCATCTGAAAGAGTTGGGAATAGATTCAACTCATATAATACCACCCAGAGTTCACTCATGAAAGAGAAATCACGGGAAAAAAGAATAATGTAGTGAGGCTCTCATTTTAATTATATTATTATATTACCCAAATAGTCTTATAATTAATATATATACTGTGTGTGTGTGTGAGAGAGAGAGACAGAGTCACCATGTTAAGTATATGTGTAAATAAAGAGGATATCAAATAATTCTGTTAAAAATCTCACTGCATCAAGTCCTCATTTAATCATAAAGTAGGTATAATTATAATTTATAATCTACATAATCTATAATCACTTTATAGAAAAGTAAGCTTAGACTTTGAGAGATTAAGGCACATATCCAAGATAATACAAGCTAAAACATCAAGAATCTGGAAATCGAAATCCTGTCCAATTCCAGGCACATTTTTTTTAAAAAATATTTTATTTATTTATTTGAGATAGAGACAGAGGGAGTAAGACAGAGGGGTTAGGGCCGAAGGCAGACGCTTAAAGGACTGAGCCGCCCCACCCCTCCAGGCACATTTTTAACTATTATGTTATGATAGAAGTACAGTGGGAAAGATTTACAGTAAGGACATGGTGGATTGTCCCATCTAATTGTATAGCACCTTGGATCACTTCCCTTATTAATATAAGCAGATCATCTTATTTTATTTTTTTTAATATTTATTTATTTGAGAGAGAGATCGAGAGTGAGAGAAAGCACACACAGCAGGGAGGCCCAGAGGGAAAGGGAGAGAGAGTCTCAAGCAGACTGCACTAAGCTCAAAATCCGATGTGGAGTCCAATCTCACAACCCTGAGATCACGACCTCAGCGGAAACCAAGAGTCGAAAGTCATTGGCTCAACTGACTGCGCCACCCAGGCACCCAGGTCATTGTATTTTAAATATTAATATATTCTTATTCTCATTTGTACCAGAAGCAGATTATTTGCAACACAACAGCATGTTTAAAATAAAGAAGGCAGTTCTGCTAAGCTTGTTATAGGTAGGCATTAAAGTGAATTCTAAACTTTTAGTTGGCAGGGCAAAAAGGGAAATAAAACCCACTGTATAATCCATAGGAACCAAAACATAAAAACGAAGTCAATCAGCACAAGCAAAATTGATACCGAGATAAAATATTTTTGCTTCCCAAGGGTATTTATATCAGCACTGTGAACCATGTCCTCACAGTAGATATTATTCTGTTTCATTGGATCATATCTCATCGAGTTTTTTTTTTTTTTTTTTAACATAGGCCAAGGGCAATGTACCAAAGCCTGATGCCGGAACGGCTGATCATGGAAGTAGTGCGTTGGTGGTAGTACAGGTGGGAGGGTGGACACAGAAGCAACACCAAGCAACCCAGGTATTCAGTTCTCTGTTGGTCTCTACTAAATTCAAGGATGGATTATTTTAAACGATCTAAGGGCATGGATGGACTGTGATGCATTCAAGTAATTCTTCATAAATATTGTTTCTCTCCATCCAATGAAGCCTTTGATAGTTATTGAGCAGCAGAGAGTTCCAGGTTATATCCCTATCATATACCTGGACAATCTATCATCTGACAGATAAAATCTGAGCATCAACATCTGTCTTCCTAGGGATTTCTATGAGGTCTATTTTAACTCTCTTCCCAGATCTACCTCCTTTGTATTATATTTTTTAAAAGCAGCTTTTTTTTTCTTTTCCAATAATCTTCCCTAAGGAAACGTGACAGGTCCAAAATGTTAGCAGCCCTAAATTGTCATTTCAAGATAGCTTTCTATAGTCTTGTTTGTTTTCTTGCTGAAAAGTAGAAAGGGGTTAGGTGGTAATAAGGGAGGCCACGATATAGCCATTTATTATCCTTCTGGAACTAACCCAAAGTCCCCATCCACATCAACCCCAGGAGAGGTGCTGATCTTTTCTTTGGCTGTTCACTGTATGGTGTGGTTTGAACTACATGGCTGAAACAAAGAAAAGCTCATTGTAATTCCCTCTGGGAAATCTTTGTGACCACATGTTCTGGCACAGGGCCATGAGTCTTGAACTTGGTGTGAGCAGTAGGAAGAGAATCCTCTTCCTCCATGAGCCCTGAAATGCATTTCCATGCATTTTCCATTCCATCCAATTCGGCCACTGAGATTAAAGAATTATATGCTTTAAAGAGCTGTCTGCTTGGTTAAAACAAGCCCATCACAGCCGTCACTCAGGTTTGTGGGTTTCGTCTATACAAGCAAGTTGTGGAGATTCAAGACACTAAAATATTTACTTTTCACTTCTTTATGGGTGACTATGTGATGCCTCTTCCTGGTCCAACTCAGCAAGGGCCTATCACTGTATGGAGGGGTGAGGTGGGATGGGGGGATGGAGAGAGAAAATTAGTTGATGATATTTATCTTGCTTGTTTTCTCCTAGAAATTCTAAAATTGTCTGGCTTGCTGTTACAGAAACATAGAGCCATAAACAAAACTACCTAATTTCCTGATTTCTGTAGTTGAAAAGATAAACAAGTTTTCTGGCTTTCAATGGTCTCCTATCAAATACTGAGAAGGCCTGTGTAAAGTCAGGTGATTGCATGTTAATTGAGCTTTTTTTCTCTAAAAATCCCTGCCACAGATGCTCCAGAGAACATTAACAAAACAGGCTCTATCTTCAGAAAGCTTTAGCACTTTTTATAAAATCTATTTTTAGAGAACTTCGGTGCTAGATAGAAGAAAGAATGAATGAAGAGAACAGAAGAGAGGGGATGATCAGAGGATGGTTTATATTTGGGGAAAAAACCTCTCTGCGTGTGGTGCCATTGCTGATCATGACAAGATCCAGTGAGCAGGTGGCTGGGCTGTGGGGGAGGGAATAATCTTTATTTCTAAGGTCAAGAGAACTTCTATTTGTTAGATTATTTGCTTCAATGTTGAAGTTTCTAAAAGTGATGATGATTGTGTGGGAAAGAGGACGTCTCTCCGAGGGAATGAGGGAGAGGAGACAGACCCAACAAACACAAAGAGAGATAACACTGGTAAAATCTGATGCTATGTTGCAAAGGAACTACAATTTGCGAAAATGAGAGGAGAATTTATTTAGGTGTAAAGACTGGGAGCGGAAAACCTGTTAGCCTTAAGGTGCTAAAGTGAGGTGCATAAATGAGTAGGAGAGGAAACAAAAAGCAGAGGACCTGGAAATTCGGGACATGGCCCCATTAACTAGAAAAGAGGTATATGGATAAGAGTTTAAGGATGGAGTCTGTTGATCGCAGAACCCGAATCCGATAGGACACGGTGGTAAGGGTTTGGGAGGAGAGGAGAAAATAGGAGATGGGTCATAGTAGAATATATTCAGAGCCATATGGGAATAAATGTCTGTGTGACAACTAAAGATTCAAGATTCTGGGGTGAAAGGAGAGGTTTGTTATTAATAATGCAATGGACCTGAGACCTCAACTTTTAGTAAAAGCAAGAAAAGACAAGATTTCCTTGTGACCTGGTTGGTCCTCCAGACTGGCAGTATTGGAAGGCTGTGAAAATAGAAGAGGCAACAGCCTGTGATGGGAAGGGCAGGTAGGGAGCAGTGTAGGTTCATTGCTCTGCCCAGCTCTGCAGCAAAAGGCACAGTTACCTTGGTAAATTTCCTATATCCGTCAATCTTCAGAACAGATTAATTCAGAGCTGTATATAAAAATAAATCATCGCAACCCCCAATGTTAATCATAACTACTATGTATCAAGCACTTGGTATGGGGTCAGGTACTTTGCATATAATATTTTATTAATCCTAACAACAACATACCACAATCTTAATTTGTAGTGAGGTAATTTCAGTTCTTTGAGGCTAGGATCTTTGAAACATAAACCTAGAAATTAGTCCACGGTTTTCTAGTTTCAGAACAAATAATCTTTCCTACCTTTCCAAATTGATTCCTACCTTATAGCTGAAATCAATTTCTTTTTTTTTAAAAAGATTTTATTTATTTATTTGATAGAGAGAGAGAGGTCACAAGTAGGCAGAGCGGCAGTCAGAGAGAGAGGGGGAAGCAGGCTCCCTGCCGAGCAGAGAGCCCGATGTGGGGCTTGATCCCAGGACCCTGAGATCATGACCTGAGCCGAAGGCAGAGGCTTTAACCCACTGAGCCACCCAGGCGCCCCTGAAATCAATTTCTAATGGGATCTATTAGTCACTGTATTCTGGTAGTTCTCAAAGTGTTGTCCCAGAACCAGCAGCATCAACATCACCTGTGAATTTGTTAGATAGTCAAATTCTCTGTTTGCCCCACACCTACCGAATCAGAAAAGCTTGGGAGTGGAACTCAGAAATCTGCCTTTTATCAAGTCCTTCGATTCTGAGGCATACTAAATTTTGAGCAATACTGCTTAGTCAGAAATCTTTGTAGAATGCACAGGGCACATCATTAACACTATTATCTTCCCTTTTTTTGTATGTGCAAAGCATGTGAGCAACTGCTCAGTATAGCAAAAGCATGCGATTCCAAATTTCGGTTTTGCAACAAAATCTCGTGACAGACAGACATTGTTTGGAAAACGGCCCCTCAACTTTTTATTGCTGTGTTAGAGATACCCCAAACCTCCAAAATCTACCCAACCAGGGTTCGGGTCTTAAAGAATCACAGGTCGACTTCATCCTTTGCTATTCTGTCAGGTATTTCTCATGATACTTCATCCATTCTTTGACCTCTATTTTCAAGTTATTTTCTCTTTTGTGCCTCCAAAGACTTAAATCTGTTTCTGCACTTCTTTTTGCCTAAAGGAAAGGTGTATTCGAGGCTACAGTTTATTTCAGCAAGGAGCCTCAGGAAATCTTAGAAGAAAAAGGTCATCACGTCATTACCTGCCATCAGATGTTGGTGCACTGATATGAAAGTTTAGGCACTAACTTGATAAGCACTGATATTACTGGCAAACACTCTCTAGTAGATAGCAGTGAACAAATTTATTCTGTGAAATCACTTCGCTGAAATCAGGCTTTAAAGGTTCTGACTTGAATGACCTAACATTTTTAAAAATGACACCGTGCCTAGTATAGGGTAAATCATCAAAGAATGTTAATTGAATCAATGAATGAATGCATTCAAGAATTAGGAATTCAGACTACATTCTGAGAAAAGAAGGCACGAGTGTAATACATCCTCTAATTGAGGTCTACATGGAGAGTTGGTCAATGTTTTGGAGTGGTAAACACATTAAAAACATGATTATTAATCAAAAATAACTTTCCTAATATTATCAGAATCCAATAAATGTTTATGCTTGTTGTTGGTAACAATTAAGGATACAATCTTAGAAAATATTGTTTTTATTTGCAGATGGAAGTATTGAGAATTTTGTTGAATTACTGCATTCTGGGATATGTATTCATTGCTTATATCCCCAAAGGTACAGAGATTCCACACCTATAGATATACAGTATATTTTGAAGAATTTTAATTATTTTCATTTATCAAAAATTATCTGGAATAGTTTGAATACACCAAATTAATGAAGGGAAGTATGCCTCATGACACTAACTTCCATCTCTCCTGGGGTCCCTCTAACTGTCTGGGCCACAGTCTTCACCTGTAATATGGAAAAATAATAAGCTAGCCATATGTACAAGGTACTGATTTCTAGTTCAGTTGGGGTTTCCTGTGGAAAATAATCATACTGGACTTTTTTTTTAATAGAAGAAAACTCAAGCTGTTAATTTTTTTGATTAAAAAATTAAGTTACGTTATCTGTCTATAAGCTTAGACTGTTTACAAGGCCCCGAAATGGGACAAGATATTTTTTCTCCACATACCACAAAGGACTCTATGAAATACCCTCTGTGTGAGCTCTGGGCTCTTACTTTCATCTAGAAAATGAGGCCGGCTACTATTATTATATTGAGTATGTACTTAGTAAATAACTAGAACTGTGCTAGGAGATAGCCTGTGTATTACCTCATTTAACATCACCTATGAAAGGTAAAGGAAATAATATACAATTACATTACATTTACATTACAATGACAACTTATAAAAGTATAAGTAAGCACATATTGTGTATTTTATTATTTCTTTTTAACTTTTTCACGTGGAAAAACGAACAAGTTCCTTAGGAAAGAAATGTACAGCAGTACGCAATTGCACAGTGTTATAAATTACCTGCCCTTTCATAGGCTCGATCCCAAGAAATGCTATTAGATGCAAACTCTATTGAAACACAAATCTTTTTTATTCATTGATAGCCAACTATCTCAAAAAATTTAATCATTGTATAAAATAGTATAGTTATTAAGCCCATTATATGGATAAAAAGTCAAAGTCTCATAAAGGTTAAATAACTGGCACAAAGCTAATAAATTGAGGTGCTGGGCACAACCTCAGGCAACCTGACTGCAAGTCTGTGCTTTTACATCTACTCCTGAGGCCCTTTCATTACAGAGGCTCGGGATGAACTGATGTTGGACCTACACCATTTTTAGAGTATTTTTTTTTATCTTTTACCCTTAAAAATTGGAAGAATCTTAATGTTCCTTTTCTTTAATAAAAGTCTGTATTTTTAAATTGCTTTGTAGTTAATGGGAATCTAACTTTATCCTATCTTAGAAACATTAATAGAGCTGTGCACTAATTTAAAATATGCAAGAATACCAGGCGCCTAGGGGGGCTCAGTTGGTTAAGCATCTGCCTTGGCTCAAGTTGTGATCCCAGAGTCGTGGGATGGAGCCTAGCATTGCGTCGGGCTCCCTGCTCAGCGGGGAGTCAGCTTCTCCCTCTTTCTCTGCCTCCCCCCCAACTTGTGCTCTCTCTCTCTCTGTCAAATAAATAAATAAAATCTTAAAAAATAAATAAATAAAACATGCAAGAATACCTAATAAACAATATGTGCACACCTTGAGGTGACTGTTTCGTACTATGATTTAAAAAAAAAAAAAAGATTATTTCCATGATTTAGATCCAACTATAAATTCATTATTTGGGCCCTTGTCTCTAAATGGTTCCTAAGAGTAGCTTGAGAATAACGTGTTTTTAAAGAAATTTGCATGGTTGGAAAGAATGGGAGAGGTGTAGAAAAGGAGGTAAACTGAAAAATAAAACTGAAAGCAATCAAGATATATAAATTCATTTACTGAAATTTAACTGAATTAAAGAATTGTGCTTGAAACCAAAGTAACTGGAACTCCCCTGGGGAACCATTAGCACCCACTTGGGCAACGACCTGCATTGAATAGGATTTCTGACTTGCCTCACTAGAGAACATGGTCTCACCTCTCACTTAACAACTTTCTGATCTTTGAATTTCTTCTTGATTTGATAGCTTTAGAAAAAAATGGGTTTTTGTTCCATCATGTAATAGAATATTTAAATCGCAGTGGAGTCCTGACTAACCTCAGTGAGACATAAGTAATTATGGAATCCTTTTGAAATAACAGTTGCTAACAATTTACCCAGGTTCTTAGTATCAAACTTGAGCCCTGAATACACACCAGTAGATGCATGACCCCTGATCTAATCAGTTTCAAATTTTTTTCTTTGCAGCTTCATAACTGGTTTTTGATAGTCCCTAATGGACTTCTTCTCCTTCATTACTGACTACAAACCTTTAGTCAGAATCCTATACCACTGGTTCTTAAAATACCATCAAAGACTAATTCTCTGGAACCTGAACTTTTATGGTCACACAGTACTGTAAAAAATTAAGTTCACTAAAAAGTGTGACCGAACTTAGACTGAATTTTATTGTAGCACCACTGGATAAATGAATATTGAATGGGAATTTGCATAGGGAAAAATGGCACAACTACACCAACCTTTTTCAGAAATAGAGTTTGAAAACGTGCAGCTGATTTCAGGAAAGGTTTATTGTCACATTTGTGGGCATGCAGTTATCAAGTGCATGGCTGCTCATACTTTATCAATTAACAGCATGACCATTTTTCAAGACTCAGATGGGTCAGACTTCTGGGAAGCCTTCCGTGGTCACATTAGTCCATAATTTCTCTTCTCGGTAAACTCTAGTGTCGCTCTCTGAATCACACTGCTCAATAGTATTTATATGCTGCTTTACCTTTTTCCATGTATTCAATCAACAGAACTGTAAGCTTTTCAAGGGCAGAGATAAGACCTGTTTTGCATATTCCCCAAGTTATTTAGCACAAGTGTCTGCCATGAAAATATTTTGTTAAAGGAGTCACTGAATCGAGTGCCATGTTATTACTCACTTTGGTGTCTAGATGACCCTTGAGAGCTGATCTTTTTCTTCTCTGAACTTCTGAGAACTCTTGTCTCCAATATGTAACAAGACTCTTACTCATGTGCTCTCTTCTATCATGATTTAACTGTTCTGGGTGTGTTTATCTTATTTCCCCTTTGTTAGGTTGTATTAGGTTAAATCAACAGATAATTATTTACATTTAAACATTTTGATCTGTACATCTCTCAGCATCGTGTGGATCTATCTAAAATGTTCTTTAAAGCAGGATCTGTGTCATATTTTGTTTATCAACAGCCCTTTCCCAGCCTGAGACCTTCGTAGGTGTTACTTAACCCATCAACTCAAACATAAATCAAAGGTCAAAGTCTCAGAAATTATGCTTTACAATACATGATTTAAGTGACTTTATACTTATTATGTTATGACTATTTTATTTATGCATTAAAAAGAATCGTTCTATTTATATCTACAAATATATTTACATGAGAATTAGCTTTGTTTAAAAAGAAACAATCAGCCATAGATTTTGCCACTCAAAAAATCAGAATATGTGAGAACCTATAATAAATACAAGGTTACACATTCTCTTGGCCAAAGTGCAAAATCCAATCATTCCACAGAAGCTTGGATTCTAAGAGTTCTGCCATCTGAGCCAAGCAAGTCAATGAACCAACTTCTTGGAGCATGCGGTCTTTTCAATGTGTGATGATTTTTCCAGAATAGAGACTCCACTAACTGTACTGATAACCTATTTTCGTGTCTAATTTTCATGAAGAAATTCCTCTGTGTGTCTAGCACAAAAATGTCTTAGTACAATCTGAGTCCATTTTTTCCTTATTTAGCTCTCTGTAAAGCTATATCACTATTGATCAACCGTTTCCTCCTCTTCCTTCTCTGCTTGGATTGTGAGAAGGCTGAGGAATTGCTGTACAGTTAACAAGCACCAAGGAACCTGCCTGCACCATCTGTGCTCATTTAATTTCTACTTAAAAAAAATCTTAGTTTAAGAGAAAGAAAACGTGGTAGTGTTTCAAAATGATGGAAGTAAAATACGTATGCAGTGACTAGGTTCAAAATATCGGCCTTAGGAAGAATTGTTATTATAATTAGTGTCAATGGTGGTAGACAACCTTTTTGCAACTCTCTCTGAGAAACTTCTATGAAATATGTCCTGCAAACAGTCTGGCTACTGACTAACTGTCAAACACAGACTCAAATACCTAAAGCCCTCAAATACAGAATTCTGCCTTCCTGAGTGCTTTTGCTTCCTTTCTGAAACCTGTCAAGCAACCTTGCCACTTACTTCCTTCTTCCCCTCCTCTCTCTCTCTCCCTGACCCAACATGACATATCCTTAAGGAACAGTTTGAGACTCTCTCTTCCATGAAGACTCTTCTCTTTTCTGATCCTTTGTGTTTGTAATCAGACTCTACACTTTACGTTAGCTGTAGGTTTAGTTTGTTTTCCAATTGATTCATATGATTTAGTCTTCTCTCCCTAGTTCTATTGTAAAATTCTTTAGGGCAGCAATACACATTAATTGATTAATAGTCCCTGACAAAATGATTCTTCTTTTAGATCTCCAGCCAGAACAGAAGAACTTCTGCATAGTAAAACATATGCACGTGTGCACACATACACACATCAGAAATCACTGGAGATTCAGGCCCAATATTATGAAATGAGTCAGACTTCCTCTGTATCTATCACTGTTGGCTCCTGGCTTCCCTTAACTTGACATTCTTGAGCGACTCTATTTGTCTGATCTAATTTTGGTAAGTAGCAGAGAAATAATGATGGCCTCCTAGATAGGCCAGCATGAGTTTGTCAAGGCACAATGAAAAATGTTGAGTCTTTAACTCTTGCTTTAACCACATATTGAAAATATTTTAAAGCCTACTTTAACCACACATTGAGCATATTTTATTGGACTTTCTCCTTATATCATGGCAGAGCTTTCTTTAGCTGGTTGTACCAGTGTAGCCATAACTCCTTGTTTTAATTAGTTGTTTCAAACATAATCTATTATAAAAACAAATTAAAAAATAGAAACACATTAGCTTGAGGAGGTGAGAAAAAAGGGCTCCTGAACCAAACTACAGAGAGGAGGTCCATCACTTGCAGTGTAGTTGTGGACAGGTTACCTAATCTTTCTGATCCTTCGTTTTGTCACCTCTAAAATGGGGATAGTAATAATACTTCCATCACGGAGTTGTATTAGGAGTAAATAATTGAATATATATTAAGAACTTAGAACAATACCTGGTACTTAGAAGCACTATGTAACTGTTAGCTATTAATTACACTCAAACATTTTTAAAACAACTTTAAAAGACTCAGTGCATGCTCTTTGGGATAAAACAGGTGGGCTGATGGACACAAAGGGGGCATAGCCAAGGTGCAGTAGAAGCATGGTGTGGGGTGTGTTTCGGCTGCTGAGGGAATCAAAAGACTTGTAGAAAAGAAGCTAAAGGTGATTTTTGGAAGGAAAAGAAGTTTTTAACAAGGAAAGGAAAGCAATTCTAGGCAAAGGGAACATTTATGCAGTAGAATTGTACTAGGGACAACTCACACAGCACAAACCAGACCATTGAGGGGTAGTCTCTGTCCTACGGAAGCTCATATGTAGGAAAGATGGGACACATCATACATAATCATAGCACTAGAGAGAGTATAATGAATTTCACATGAGCACGGAAAAGTAGTAAATAGCCACTCAGTTGTATCTGTCCTCTACCGAATATCATTTGGTCCTCATACCAACTTTAGTTCCTTTAGAGGAAATGGATATTTCCTCCATTTTACAAATAAAGCAAGTGAGGTATACAAAGATTAAAAAAATCTACTCAAGGTCACACAACTAGTTAGTGGTAAAATGAGAATTGCAACTTAAACTTATCTGTTAAGATGATAAAATTAACAACAAACTAAGTTTGATTATATTTAAACTATATATTAATTGAACGGTAGAATCTGCATGAGGGAAATTAGGGTTTGAGGGGTGGTGGTAGGTGCACGGTTCCCAAAAATCAAATTTTGAAAAAGCAACTCAAACTGAGAGTCAGTTTATTCAAAAAGGGCTTATCTTCTTTTGTCTTAAATAAAGCATCTCCTGGGGGGGCGCCTGGGTGGCTCAGTGGGTTAAAGCCTCTGCCTTCGGCTCAGGTCATGATCTCAGGGTCCTGGGATCGAGCCCCGCATCGGGCTATCTGCCCAGCAGGAAGCCTGCTTCCCCCTCTCTCTGCCTGCCTCTCTGCCTACTTGTGATCTCTCTCTGTCAAATAAATAAATAAAATCTTAATAAAATAAAATAAAATGAAGTATCTCTGAAGTGGCTGTTTGATCATACAACAAATAATTACCATAATTACGCCCATTTTCACTCCATCCAGTCAGACAATCAATTTAACTGACTCCCCCTCCCCCCACCACTGACTTGACATTGAGGAGAATGGTAGGTAGGAAGAAGAATATCTACATATTAACATTTATGGAATAGCTCTCTAAAATTGTTCTTAAGAGAGCTTATCGAAATAAAACTAAAACCTTGTTAAACATTAGCCCCGCTAATATAAATTGTTGGTTTGAAGGTTATATCTGAATTGTTTGCCTTGTACACCCTTATGGACAGTCTAGATAAAAAAAGGAAATAACATGAACAAGAGAAAGCAGGCAGAGAAAATTTGCAAGAACAGGTGTGTTATTTTTCTACCAATCATCTGAATCCTATCGACCTTTTCTTCAATTTAAGCTATTCTGGTCTATTCTGCTTGCTGTTTATTCTCTGTGCTGGTGCATTTTCATTTCTGCTCTTTTATTGACTTTTGGTTCCCATTCCACTGAAGGTCACAGCTCCCTGGCTACCTTCTCCCGCACCCCTAACAGGAGGCGCAGGAGGCTGGGTCTTCACATACAAAACTAAGTGAGAACACTAACCCAGTTATCCAAAGAGTTGAGATAAAAGCCTTTACGCATCTGAACGATCCATCTAATTGATTCTTTTTTCCACTTTACTTATCGCACCTGTCCTGTGAATACTGTCAGTCACATTCCAGCTGAAGCCATAATTACGCCCATGAATGTTCACTTCATTCAGTCAAACAATCAGTTTAACTGACTTTTCCCCCCACTGACTTGACTGGTCAGTGGGAGTGACAGATTAGTTGTTTCAGAGTCTTACAGAAACAGCCTTCGAAATTATGTTATAAATGCATGTCTTAAGCCAGTTCTGGGTAGTTCTCCGATGCTTCTTGCATCCTGTGCACTTATTAAAGACTCTTTCCATGAATGAGTGGCAGAGCAGCTTTAAAACAATTACAAGCATTTAAAAAGTAATTACCAGAGAATTCCAATGCAAACAAAATATCTATTTTGACTACCATGAACAACTCTGCACAAACATTTCTCTACCTCTCTGTCACAGATGTAACTATCCATTTCACAGAAGATTTAATTACAAATTTGTCTTCCTTATCTTCTAGGCCCACACTGCTGCTCGAGAAAAATAGAAATAATGCAGGTAGTGGTGGCAGAAGAGTTAGAGTCCAGAGAGGTTGAGGATAAAGATTTAAGATTAAGGAGGAATTTTTTTTTTTTTTTTTTTTTTAGTAGTAAGACACATGGCCTTGTAATCATTAACCTAAAAATGTGTTGTTTACAATTCATCAGTAGTTAACATATTCCGAGAAAGTTGAATCATCATCATATCACACACTGCTCCATTTGTAGCTTTATAAGAAATATTTTTTTTTAAATGAATGACATTTCAGATTTAGTCTTTTGATTTACTGTCTTGTTTTGTTTTGTTTCTCTTAGAGAAGTAAGTTATACCACCACCTTTTGGTATGTGTCTCTGTAAACACGGGCGTGCAAATATAATCTATCTGGTATGTATGCTGTTTTCTTAAATTCTATCCTCTTGTGGAAGATAATCTCAAGACATGGGATTTTAAGCATTTGTTAAATTCATGTGAATACTTCTCCAAGAATACTACAGTCCTCTGAACCTCTGTTACATAGCATGGTAGCCTTTAGCCACATGTGGCTGTTGAGCACCTGAAATGTCGCTAGTCTGAATTGAGATGTGTGGCAAGAGTTAGTTAAAAGGAAAAAAAAAAAAAAGACTGCAAAGCATCTCATTAGTAATTTTGCATAATGATTACCTGTTGAAATGATATTTTGGTTTTAGTGGGTTAAATAAAATACATTATTAATTTTAATGTCACCTATGCCTTTTTGCTTTGTCCTGTGAAAACTAGAAAATGTTAAATTTCCAACGGGGCTGGTATTGTATTTCTATTTGCTAGTACTGCTCTAGATAAGGAAGGGCTGTCTCATGAATCTGTAAAAGCACTGAGAGAAGAGACTATTCTATCTGTATGGTTTTGTCTTCAGTGGAGATGGAAGCTGGCACTTTGGGAGGAATGAAACTGATCACTGACTGCATTCTTAATTAGCCTTGGCATTAAAAGGCTTAAGTCCACAGCGGTGCCCACTGGCTAAATTTTTGGCAGAAAAGTACTGCCATTTCAGCTACAGCGAAAAGTTGGTTGGAGGGAGTAGGGGTAGAGCAGAAACAAGAAAGAACGCCAAAACATGGATGGAACTTCGCCATTAAACATAAAAAAAATAAACAATTGCCTAGTTTGGTACTATTTAAGTAGAACAAGGACAGCTAAGTAACTTAATACATTGTGCACTTTCAGGCAAAAAGCAATCTATATTTCCACTCCTTTTCCTGGTAAGGACCCACAGAGGCAATTTTGTGGTTTAGCATAAACTAGTCTTTTGTTCTTGTAGCACATTTTTTGGAAATTTTGCTTTTCTTTGCCAAGACTTTCCTCCCATCCATACCTTAATAAATAGAAGGCTTTTTACCACTATGTTTTTCTTTTTTCACCCTACTTGTCAGGGCTAGAACTACACTCCTTGAGACTAAGTTATTCAGCAGCTAATTGTCTCAGTACAACAGCTAATGTCCTGGGAGAGAGAGTTTACTACTCACACAACAGAACCAAAAGTACGCCTGTGGAGAAGACCAATGCCATTTATAAAAGAAGTTTGCTGTTGCAGCCATAGAACTTTACTTTAAAATACCTCATCCAAAAATAGGCAGAAAATTACCATATCCAATCAGTCAAATTGAAAGCCTGGCTCCTGTCTAACAGTCCCTTGTTTAGGGACCACCTTCCATTCTTTTGAAACACACGGGAGCATGGCTGTCATGAAAATGTAACGCTTCTCCTTGAAATGCTAATCCTTGTTGCCACTTTATCATCCCAATGAACCTGAACCCTCTAATGGGAATTTTATTAAGATAATGGCATTCTTTGTGGTGTTGAGAGAGACGATCTCCTCTGAAATAGATAAAACTCCAAGTCATTCCCAAGCATCACATATCTTGCTATAAGTCAGGCAATGACACAGGTGGTCAAATAAATGCAGAGAAAAAAGTCCACAAACAGGATTATTGCTGCTCCTGCATGCACACTGGGTCTGTATTGATAAAAATATTTTCTGATCGAATAGATTCAATAAGCAATACTTTCACATAACTGTAACATAGGGAGATTAAAAAAAAAAAAAACAACAACGACTTACCTTTACTGGCTTATTATAAGGGGCACAACTTAAGAACAGCCAAAAGGAAGAGATGTATAGACCAAGTATGGGGAGAGGGTGAGGGGTAAGTCTCCATGCTCTGTGTACATCACTCTCTCCGAGCTTCAGTGTGCTCGCCAATCCGGAAACCCTGGAAGATAAATGTAGCACTTTTAAGTATATTATTATATATTTTATGTTTAACTTAGCAATATTTTGAATCACTTTTTTAATCAGAATCTACCACTATCTTCCATATATACACACTATCCACAGCTTCAACCTACATACCATTTTAAGGGGCAGTCAATACAACCTCGAAGTACCTGAATTTCAGGACCTTCGTCCTAGCAGAAAGCGCATGGGTCTCACCCTTTATCTTCTGAAATGCAACTTTTCATGGGGAGACTCAATGCAAGATTATACATTTCCCCCATCTGGATTAGGAGATCATTTTTTATGCTTAGAACCCTGCATGATCTTAAAGTTATTTTTCTATCTGGCTGGCACTTGAACTAAGTTTCCCTTAAAGTAGGGACTATCTGACTACATCACCAGTACCTAGGACACTACTTAGAATATAGAGAGTGATCAGTGTATTGCTGGACTTTTCACAAACAAATACTGGGCAAATTCAATTTTTGCCTCAGCAGGAAATTCTCCCATGCTCTCATTTCTAGTGCTTTGTTATTGTACTTCCAATAAAGCATTCAGTAGAAGTGCTTCGTATGTGCATAAAATTTATGCCAATGGAACAAATGAACTTGGGGAGGATAGGGAAGAGAAAGAAACTATTTACTTAGTGCTGATGAGTTCTTCTAATAAAGCACCTAATGAACATTTAGTCCCAGAGTGAGAATGAAATGGAAGACGTACGTTTGTGATTCCTGTAGTTTGCCTCGGTTTGCATTTGCCTTCCAGAAAGTGAACGTCTTGCTATACAGGTTCTACTATTTAAATATCTATTTATTTATCTATCTATCATCTAATCTATCTGAGATAATGACCAATAAGAAACCCACCACAAAAGAAACAATTGGTCTAATCCCATACATAGGAAAAACTGCCCGGCCATAAGTATTGAAGAATGGTTATGATCCCAGTTTGTCATGTTTTTATGAAAGATTTAAGGGATATTCAAGAGTAATTGAAATGCACAAACTTCTTCTACTTCCCCATAGTAATTAAGAACATAAACTTTCATATCAGAGAGATCTAGAGTTGACTCCTGGTCCTATTCATAGATTAGCAGTTAAACTGAAAAAGCTAGGTGATATCTTAGGCTCCAGTTTTCCTATCTGCAAAATGAGATAATAATAGGGCTGTTGGGAAATCAGATGAATTGTATTTGGAGAATGGATCATTCTACTGATTTTACTAGGTGTTCTACTATACGCTAGGCATAGTAATGGCAATGCATTTAGCTACTAGTATTATTATTCTTATTTCTAATTGTTTTGCTATCCTGCTTTCCTGACTTGCTATCTTTGGAACCCACTAAGCCATTCTTTCTCTGGTGATCACCTTTCTGCAAAGTCCTATTACCTCAGAATAACAGTAATTTTCTCCAGTTTACAGTATAAATAAACAGAATATTCTGATAATTGCGTTTAAATTCAAAAGAAGGATTTTGGCTTTTGTAGTTATTAAGCATTCTCAATATACAAAAGTGGTTAAATGTCATATATATATCCTCTATGTCATATTCACCATAGTAGAATTTTTAAAATTAATTAAAAAATAGTTTCTTCCTAAAATTCTGCAAATAAATAAATGAACAAACACCGATCATTAGATTTCTCATCTTTTAGCTAATATGAAATACATTTCATAATCACTTTGGAATTTTTACATTATTGATCTGTAGGAATCAACACAAGAAAAGCATAGCTCTAAAGTAGACTTAGAAGGAGAAAAATGTTATTTTTTATTTAAACCTTATATTAGTTATTTATGTAGTTCCTCACTATACTCAGATAAGGACATTAGTTTATTTTTCATTTATGAAATGTTAACATTTTTTAAAACTTGAAATTTATCACTGGATGTAATAATGTATAAAATGTATTTGTATATTAACTATATTTGAAAATTCTTAATTATAATTTTAAATTGAGTAAATGGTCATTAAGTTGGGTAATAGCCATTTAGAGAGGAATTGATGATTGATACACAGTCATGTAAGTAAAGTTGCCATGTCCAATACTGCCCTAATAAGACATTTATCTTAGATCTGTGTGTCTAAAATTAATGATTAATTAGTTTAATTTAGTGTAATGCCTCATGAAGGCCCTGTCCTCTGTTCTTAATTTTTTTTTTTTTTTTAGAGAGCAGCTTTAGCACAGGAAGAACTATTCAAGATTCCTATAAATTCCCAGTAGTGATCATCTCTTATTCACAATATTTCTGGTGTACATATTAGTTACTTTCCTATCCCAAAGAAATTTTGACATATTTGCATTATCCCTTGCTGAACATGTGAAATTAACATAACATTTTTTCATATCTTTTGGGGAAAAGTTATCTTTCATCTAAAAATCAGGCATTTGGTTGAATGATATTCTACCTTGTAGTCCAAAATGAACCCAATTTGAAGGTCAATTTCTTTATTTATTTGTTAATAACAAAATAACTCATCCAGTTTATGGTCAAATCATTGAAATGAATCTCAATTGTAGTTCTTCCAATTGGCTCACATTGCAAACATCTCATTTTCAAGAATCGCTACCCGTAGAACGTTCGTCAGATGTTTGCAGACATGCTCATCAACTGTGCGGATATCCTGATACCACAAGGGAAAGGTAACTCCTGGGCAGAGGTTTATAGGAAGTCATACTGATCCAGGTGTTCATTAAAAATGTGGTTTCTTCAGTCCAACACCAGAGGTACTAACTATAAATCTTTGAAGATAAAGCAATTAAATCTACATTTTAAATATTTTAAAAATATTTACTAAGATTTAGATATTAGCATTTACTAATCGTTTTCTTTTCTTTTTTTTTTTTTTTTTTTACTACTAATCGTTTTCTTATGCACAAAGACTAAGTGGTAAAGTCAATGGGTAGATTCCCATATTGAGCAATATCCATCATCAAAGATGTCGAACATGTAACTAAGTGACCTTCTATACTGGATCACATATTTTCCATTCTGGATTATGGCCAACATATAAATATGGTTGAAAATATCATATATCTGGGGTAAAAGCTGTATTAATCATCAAGGCAAAGTGTCTTGCTCAGGTGAAATAACAAACATTGAAAGCTGAGGAGAATGCCTATTTTAGTAAGTACAGGGAAAATAAATGTTTATAAAGTTAACAAGACTGTAGATTAAGAGAACCACTTTTTGAAAAGTGAGGGGTATGGCAAAGGAAAGCATCGGTATGTGTAATAAAGAGAACTTAGGACTTAAGTGGAACCTGTTCCCTGAATGTTAGGGAAGCTTAATGCAAACAACCAAGAAGTTGGAGAACCCAGGAGAAACAGCCTTCCCCTGAATCATTTTCCTACATAACACCTTCTCCATTGCTTCAGTAAATGTGCACACAGCTCAGAACTTTTCCTTTGAATCTCTGTGGAATCAGCCTTGCCTAAACCAATTGTAGCTCTTGGACCAGCAGCATCAGCCTCATATGGGAGTTTGTTCCATATGCAAAATCTCAGATCCCACCCTAGACTGACTGATTCAAATCTGCAAATAAACCAGATGCCCATGTGATTCACATTTCCATAAAAACCTGAGAGGCACAGACCTGAAAAATTTTCAGTTCAAATATTAAGAAACGATATCTGCCTTCTCCTTGTTTCACTGACTTGTTTCACTGACTTGTTTCACTCCTTGTTTGTCTTTTCCTAGTATGGCCTCCTATTCCTTCTTTTTGCTCTCAATCCCACCATCTTGTATGAAGCATTCCTCAGGCACCAGATATAAGGAAGTCCTCTCTCCTAGGAATCTATGTAAATTTTAATTAGGCACTCCTTCTACATTAGTTTTATTTATCTTTTTTTAATTGAGAAAAATTACGATGTTTATTTACATTTGTATCTTCAGCATTCAGCAGTGTGCTTGTCTTATTTTTATTTATTTTTTAAGCCCCTATTTACAGTAGAAATGTTCTAGACTTGGCGACTATGCTAAAAGACGAACCAAACATATAATTCTCTGTATAACAAACAAAAAGTTTGAAATTTTCAAACATGAATGTGGAGAAGAAAGAGTGAAGTCCAACACGACTGTGTGGGTTTGGCTCAGAATATCTATTCTAATTTTCTTCTAGTGTGGCTTCCCTTTCCTGTGAGGAGCAAAAGGCTAAAACAAAAACTTCTCCTATTGCTTTTCAGCTGGTGATCCAAGTTTGGTTCAGATTCCACATCAGATGCAATCACATGAGATTTGAAATTGGGATTCAGATAAGTGGGGTATTGAGCATGTGTTTTATCAATGTGGATTATAGCAAATATGGCATGGTTCTGGAACAAACTCTGTCTCTAAGGCTTGTTGATTTAGCAAAAAAGGTTCCTTGATAGTAGAAAATGTGGCACAATGTGGGACCCTGAAGCTATAATGGCAGCATCCTGATTTTCGCATATGAGGTTTCCAGAGCGGAGCACGGTGATTCTGTTCTGCAACCAGTTACTATAGCTAATGTAGCAGCTCAGATGAAGGCAGTCTTATATTTTTATATGTAACGAGGGATGTCCCCTGATTTGACAAGCAGCTTCCCAATCGTAGCAAGAGAGGTAACTCCTTTGGAAGTCTGGTTCTGTAGTATAGATTTGAGAATAGATTCTGGAATCTCATTCTACAGATCTTTGTTCAAGATCTGTACAGATCTTTGTACAGATCTTAATAAGTCTATAAGCCATCTGACATGCAGTAATAAATCCTTTTATTCAAAATATCTAAAGTGGAGGGGCACCCGGCTGGTTCAGCTGGTATAGCATGTGACTCTCGATCTTGGGGTTGTGAGTTCAAGTCCCACTTGTAGACATTATTTAAAATGTATTGAGAGATTATTTAAAAATTTTTAAAAATCTTTAAAAAATATTGTCTGAAGCGGAATCTGTTCCTTGAGGAATATTGACTGATATGGAACTTCAAAGAGAATATACAGAACACATTAAAGGGTAGTTATTAAAGGCTATTTTTAAAGTAAATCAAGTAATTGAGTCGAATAATATATGACCCTGATAATAGGTCTAGTGTGATCTCTTTCTGTTTCACTTCCAGTTAATTTCTGCTTCCTCCTTTCTATTCCTAATCTATTGTCTTGCTTTTGAGAGAAAAGATAAGAGTAGACTAAACACTCAGCCATAATAGCTGGGAGGAAATGGTTTTTTGAAATGCAATGTCATATTTCTCATTTGCAGTGTTTGGTTTCTCATTATGGTGCAATGATCTTAATTCAAATCAAACTCATTTTCCATTTTATCCTCAAGTGTACACTCTCTTATTACTCTTTTTTTCCCCATAACAACAACAACAAAAAAAACAAACCAAACCAAAAAAAAAAAGAAAAAAAGAAAACAGCTAAACTTCCTTTTCTTTTTCTTCATTAGCCTTTCTTTGGAAAAATTGCATTTAAAAAAAATTATTCAATTTACTTAAAAAAAAAAGCAAAACAGTTTACCCATTTCTACCACCCTTCACCCTTTATCGCTTACAACCACCAGTCTGTTTGTATTGATGAGTCCGTTGGTTTTTGTTTTTGTTTTAGGTTTCACATATAAGAGAAATCATATGGTGTCTGTCTTTTCTCTGTCCGTGTTATTTCACTTATCATAAGGCCTTTGATGCCTTCAGGGTCCATCTGTGTTGTCACAAATGGCAATATTGAATTCTTTTTCATGAATGAATAATAGTCTACTGTGATTTATTCATTCAGCCATTGAAGGACACAGGTTGTTTCCACAATTTGGCTATTATAAATAGTGCTGCAATGAACAGGTGAGTGCATATATCTTTTTGGGTGAGTACTTTTTCTTTGGATGGATACCCAGAAGTGGAATTGCTGAATTATATGGTAGTTTTATTTTTAATTTTTTAAGGAACTTCCATACTGTTTTCCATAACGGTTGCACCAATTTCCATTTCCATTATGAATGCAGAAGGGTTCCCCTTTGTCAACATCCTCACTAACATTTGCCAGTTCTTATCCTTTTGATAATATCTATTCTAACAGATGTCAGGTGAGATCTCTTTGCGGTCTTGATTTGCATTTCCCCAATGATTAATGATGTTGAATATTTTTTCATGTATATGTTGGCCATCTGTATGTCTTCTTTGGAAAAATGTCTTTTTAAATCTTTTACTCATTTTTAAAATCAGATTGAGATTTTGGCGATTAAGTTGTAAGAAATCTTTATATATTTTGGGTATAAGCCCCTTAACAGATATATGATTTGCAAATATTTTTTCTTATTCGATAGGTTGCCTTTTTATTTTGTTGATTGTTTCCTTTGCTGTGCAGAAGTTTTTAGTTTGATGTAGTCCCACTTACTTATTTTTGCTCTTGCTACTTTTACTTTTGGTGTCAATTAAAAAAAAAATTATCACCAAGGCCTATGTCAAGGAGCTTACTGCCTTGTTTTCTTTTAGAAGTTTTACAGTTTTAGTTCTTACATTCAAATCTTTAATCCATTGTTAGTTCATTTTTGTGTATGGCACACCATATATCATATCATATCATATCATATCATATGTGGTCCACTTTCATTCTTTTGCATACAGATGTCCAATTTTTCCAATATTATTTATTGAAGAGACTGTCCTTTCCCCTTTGTCACAAATTAATTGACCATATATGTGTGGGTTTATTTCTGGGCTCTCTATTCCATTCCATTGACCTATGTGTTTGTTTTTATGACAATACCATGCTGTTTTAATTACTATGGTTTTGTAATATAATGAAATTAGGGAGTAACTTGGTTCTTTCACAAAGATCACTTTAGGTATTTGAGATCTTTTGTGGTTCCATAAAATTTTTAGGATTGTTTGCTCTATTTCTGTGAAAAATACCATTGAAATTTTGGTAGGAATAGCTTTGAATCCGTTTATTGCTTTACGTTATATAGACATTTTACAATATTAATTCCATAAGCATGGAATATCTTTCCACTTTTTGTGCATTCTTTAATTTCTTTCATCAATGTCAGAGTTTTCAGAGTATAGGTGTTTCACCTCCTTGGTTAAATTTATTCCTAGGTATTTTACTCTTTTTGTTCAATTGTAAGTAAGATTGTTTTCCGAATTTCTCTTCCTGATAGTTTATTATTTATGTAAAAAGACACAGCAGATTTTTGTGTATTTATTTTGTAAAATATACAATGTAAAAAAAAAAAACTACCATGTTTACGTACATTTGTATCTTTAGTATTCAGCAGTGTGCTTGTCTTATAATTGTTAATTTGCAGAATTTTATGGATTACAAAAATCAGATGATCTAGAAGTCAAGTGATATGGCCAAAAATAGTCAATTGTCATAAGCCAGGATTATGATGACAAATAAAGAGGCTTATTGCAAATACTAATTCAATCAACATTAACTATTAACAAAATTATATCATGATAATGATGATTGCTTTGTTTTCATTTCTAGTGATACAGCTGTTAATTGTTCACAGGCATTTTAAGCTAGCATACGAACTAATAGAAGAACTCTAAAGAATTAGACTAAATTTTAGTTTTTTCATACTGTTTAGTTTGTCTATGTAAGGTAAAAAGGAAATTATACTTTAAAATATAAAGAAATCAAGCCACATATGTCTGAAATGGAAATAACTTGCCTTTATTTAAAAATATACATATTTCCCTTCTTTTCTCATTAAGTCCCCTATATAACTCTCGCTATGGTTAATATCTCTCTTCTGAAACTATATAGCAAAAAAAATAAATAAATTTTTTAGTAACTGAAAACTTGGAGATGAAATAACTTATATGTCTATATTACAAATTTTATTCTAAATAACACGTGAGCTTATGCACAGAGTATTATAAAATGTCAAATTTCCTCTTGAGAATTCTTTCTCAGGAAACTAATTACATCAAAACAAAATAGTTATTTAAAAGGACCATCCATTGGATTAAAAGTGACTTTTATTGTTGTTTTCTTTGTTTTAGTCTCTACAATAAACAAGCATTTCTTTTTTAATAACATGTTTTAAATGAAATGCAAGATAAAGTATTATCTAAATACCAGGTAATATTCATTAGACTACACAATGTACAATAAAGACGTAGTTTTGAGCTATGTCTACACAGTCTATGAATGTGATTATTTTGCCTCTTTAATGGCAAACTCAGTCAGATGAATCTCGAATTAGTAGGTACTATGTCAAACCATGTTAAATCTAACCAGTTTAGGGCATCTGGGTGTCTCAGTTGGCTAAGCAACTGCCTTCAGCTCAGGTCATGATCCCGGAGACCCGGGATCGAGTCCCGCATCGGGCTCCCAGCTCTGTGGGGAGTCTGCTTCTCCCTCTGACCTTCTCCTTTCTCGTGTTCTCTCTCACTTTCTCTCTCTCTCTCTCTCTTAAATAAATAAATAAAATCTTAAAAAAAAATCTAACCAGTTTAACTGACTTATTTTTACTCTCTTTGGTTAGACAGCATTTTTACCTTAGTTTTTAAAAATCTTTAAATGCACAGGTAAAAAAAAAAAAAGGTAGTACCAAAGGACTTATATAAACACCATTATCTCATCTTACTTTTCCCACCAACCCCTACCCCACCATTTCTGTTTTAATCTTTGATGGTTATTGCAGTAATTTTAAAGTGTTGGCTTCCACTACTATTTCCTAATTTAGATAAAAACCTCCTGCTACACAGGTGATAATTTAACTTATATTATGTCTCCCCTTCAGTTTACTCTCTCCTTTTCCTCATTTATAGTTTGTCTAGGGTCTTACATAATCAAACTCTACTCCATGTTTCATTCACTTTCAATATTATCATTTGGCTTCCTACTATGTCAGATGAAAATATTAGCACGTTTACATTTCCTCATTCCCTTCAATTGCTAGGTTTTTTTTTTTTTTAAGTTTATTTATTTTTTAGAGAAAGAATGAGAGTACACATGTGTGAGTGAATGCAGGGGGATGGGCAGAGAGAGTTTTAACATTGTGGATCCTGAGAACAGGACCTTGAGATCAAAACCTAAGCAGAAACCAGGAGTCGGATGCTTAACCCACTGCACCACCCAGGAGCCCCTTCATTTGCCAGCTTTTATGAGATGGACGAGTTCTTTTTCATTTTCAAAGTGTGTGTATTTCGTGTGTGTGTATTTAATTTTTTTTGCCATGTCTTTGTTTTTTTGACCAAACTTTTAGAGTTTTGTCTATTTTATTAGTATTTACAAGAACTTGCTTTTGGATTTGTTTGCCCTCTGTGGTGTGTCTTTGTTGGTTTTGTAGAATTCTTCCCTTTGATGGTAGCAATTTGGATTTTTTTTTTTTTTAGTTGTGTTCTACTTACTATAAAATTTTTCCTTCCTTTCAGGTCAATGGTTTTCTTTCCTTGGTTGGTTTATATAGTTCTTTCTTACTTGTTCTGCTGGTGATCCTTTGATATCCATGGGAATAATGTTACGAATGCTAATATTCTCCTGCCACCAGCCCTAATGTGGGGTACCTGGATCTGTACTCTTGTTAAATCTCTCCTCCGAATAAGAAGATGGGGAAATGCCACATGTATGGGCAGTGTTTGATAACCCACATGAATTCAGCAGATGGAGAACTAGTCATTGCACTACTTTCTTCCAAAATTCTAGAATAGAGTGTTGTTTTTTGATGTCTATGCTAACAGTGGGAATCCTAGCTCTCCATGGTTAGCTAAATATGTTTAGTGTAATGTCTCTGGTTTTTGCTTAGGGGTAGACACCAGGATGCTAGTCGCTGTTAGTGGAATTATCAGGGAGTTGGGGAGGAATGGTGAAGGGTAGGAGAGGAAAGCCCCAGAGCAGCTGCATCATAGGCAGTTTTCCAGGGAAACTTCCTTTGTCCAGACCCTTTCTCACCTTATCACCCTGCACTGTGGACACCAAGACTGGTCTTTCTAAAGTTCATTCTTTGGAGGACCCTCCCACATTATTCTAGCAGGCACGTCATTGATCTTATTCTATTTTTTCATTTATTATAAGATTTCCATCAACTTTTTGCCTTTTTAAGTGTGTCAAATATATTCATAGGCCTCTCTCATTCTTTTTGCTGCTGACTATGGGTTTATTTTGTTTGTTCTCTTTCCATTTGCTATTGTATCTTTAAAATTATGTTCAAGTTTATAGTTTAAAATGGTCTTTAATCTAGAATGCTATTAAGAATCTAAATAAGATCTAGAACTCCATGGAAAAACTCTTCCACATCTTTAACATATTATGCCATAACTAATAACACCAATATAATAATTTCCATATACAAAAACTTAGGTAAGTATGTATTCCCTAAAGTTGGGCTGAGTGGCTTTCCTTCTGTTTTTCTAGGGTGTCTCTTTGCATGATTTTCATGTGACCATTATGCGATAAAAATGTAAGTGTTTAAAGAGCTTGTAAAAAATACACCCAGCTGCATCTTAAGGACACATACTTAAGCATTCTATATGTAGAATATATAAAATATAGTAGTAGTAACATTATCTTGCATGTGTTTAGCATGCCAAAGGATTACATGTTTCGCATGCCCAAGGTTATTAATGTTGACAACACCCCAACTACTATGTGGTAGGTAAAATACCTGACCTCTTTTTACAAATGAGGAACCTGAGACTCAGGCTTATTAAGTTATTGTATCTGTTAAGCCTCGGGTGGTAGGGGATCCTCAATTCCACACCTTTGGCAGCTATGGAGAAAAAAGGCTCTGAGGCTCGAGGTGACTCAAGCCTTCAGCCAGGCTGAAGGAACAAAAGTGGGACAGTGAGAGTCTGGCTATGGCCACCATTCAGCCAAGTCCCAGAAGAAGAAGCAAGTCTTCATTCAAGTTCACAAGTATGGCATGCAGCAGATAACTCATGGCCTGAACAGACCATCCCACTTTAGACATATTAAAACTGACCTTCTGAGCAAAACAACAAACTGGAGAGACTGAACACACCCAACCCTGACTTTTCTGAACATAGGGACTGACACAATCACAGACACCAATCTAGAAACAAACTATACCAAACTATTCTGAACACACTGACTGTCCAATCTGCATCCATACTTAGCACCTAGCACTTTAGACATGGCATTTAGACATAGCACCTAACACTTTAGTCTTGACATGGTCTAGGCTTCCAAACAATAACAACAACAACAAATGATCTGATGTGACGTCATCTGTCATATGCAGAAGATGATTCTCTTTTCTGCTATATAACATAACTAAGCTCCTCTGGGCAATTTTCATGTACTCACTCAAGCCAGCACCCAGTGATCATTTGAAAGGCACAACTGCAAATTTATAGTCTCATGACAGATGACGACAGATCATGATTTTATTTTTAAATATGTATGCATTTCTGAAAATTAATTTATTTGAAATTAATCTTACGTTTTCTGAAATATATTACTGGTCATATTTTGAAGTTAATCCATCTGCATGATGCCTGAATTGATGTAAGAATGATGTAAGAATTTTATTAATTTTAACTGTTACAAGAACAGATATTTTTCTAACAAAATCTGCTTATGCCCTTTAAAACATGCATTTAATCATGTGTTGGTCTCTTAGACTTATTATTTCATATTGAGAAAAAGTAATTATAAATTACATTTGAAATATGAGATACAACTGAGCAATAAAAAGGAATGAACCACGAAAAACAGAGAAGCTTGGATGGCTCTCAAGTGCATTAAGTTCAGGGAAATAAAGCTAAACCCAAAGGTTATATAATGCATAATATCACTGATATTATGATATTGAAATGGCAAAATTATAAGGATAGAAAATGATTAGTAGATGTCAGGTATTAGGCATGGTGGGAAGGTGGGGAAGTATTATAAAATCTTAGCACAAGTGATGATTAATTTTGTATCTTGATTATTTGGGTGGTTATAGGAATCTACAGGTAATCAAATGACAAAGAACTTTATACACATATCATGCCAATATCACTTTCTCGCATTATAATTATGTAAGGTGTCAGGTTCGGGAGAAAATAGGCTAAGAGCACACAGGACTCTTTTACATTATCTTTACAACTTCCTATGAATCTATAATTACTCAAATAAAAGAGGTTTAAAAAATAAAAAAGGACAATTGAAATAAATATTTAAATAGAAAAATGCATTATGTTTAGAAAGAAAAGATTTGCTAGTACAGTGTATATTTGCTTGGTACAACTGCTAGAGAGACAGCATAGCTTACTGTTTAAACATGGATTCTTGAGGTGGATCACAATTTTATGACCTTGGGAAAATTAGTTAACCGCTCTGTCTCTCAGTTTCCTCATCTATAAGATTTACATAATATTAGTACCTACCTGATAGGGTTGATATGAGGATTACAAGTGCTTTGAATTGTAAGGCATTTCAACAGTGCTAAGAACACCATAAGGGACTTATAAGGTAAATAAAAATACAGACAGTAGTATCGTTACTATAAGAGCTTAAGTAATTAAGCTTAATATGCATATTAATAAGCTTAATATGCAATTAATATGCATTAATTATCTATCATAGTGTAGACACTATTTTAAGTGCTGAAGACAGAGTTGTAAAAATAAATAAATAAATAAATAAATAAATAAATAAAGCCCTTGACCTCATCCTGGAGTTTACGTTCCAGAAGAAAGGAAGAAAATAAATTAATAGGTGATATAATGGCAACTAAAGCTAAAAATAGAAGAGGAAGTACAAAAGAAAGCCGTCCCAAGGTCAGAGAGTTTGGCTACAGCAGTCAGGGAGGTGTCTTCTAAGGCAGAGACATATGAGCTGAGAAATAAAGGAAACGAGGGGAAAATGACCAAGGCAGCAACATGTTTGATGTGTCCTGGAAATACCACAGAGTGTAGCACAGCTGACAAGGCGTAAAAGAGGATGAAGTGATAAAAGAGAGAGGTAGTCATCACCAAACCATTGAGGCTTTATAGCCGTGGTATAGACATTGGATTTTACTCTGAAATAGGAAGTCATTGGAACATCTTGAGCAGGGAAATGAAATGACTGCATTTGCATCTTGAAAGAAACATACTACACATCTTATCATCAACAGATTGTAAGGGCACAAGAGCAAGAGAAGAGAAGGCAAATGTATTAGTTTTCTATTGCCACTATAAAAATTGCTGAATGTTGTCACCTGAAAATGACAAAAATTAATTCACTCACAGTTCTAGAGACCAGAAGTCCAAAATCAGTTTAATGGGGCTGATATCATGAGGTTGCTGGTACTCCTTGGCTTGTGACCCCTTTCCTCCCATCAATCCCAATTGTTGCTTCCATTGTCTTCTACTTCCTTCTTTGACCTTCCTGCTTTCTTCTTATAAGGAACCTTGTGATTACAGTTAGGTTTCAACTGGGTGATTCAAGATACTCTCCCCTTCTCAAGATCCTTAATTCAATAACATCTGCAAAGTGCCTTTAGGCATGTAAGGCAATATTCACATGTTCTAGGAATTATGACATGGATATCTTTAACACTATTATGCAGACTACTATAGCACAATTCTAAGAAAGCTAGTGCAGAAGTCCAAGTCAAACCTACATTTTTAGGTTGCTTAGATTAGAAGAAAGTAGAGGAGGTGGGGGCATATTCCAGATAAATTATCTTTGGAATGTGGAGTAGTATTTTTGGTCAATTGGATATAGACATTTGATGGGGAGTTACAGAGGCATCAGGATTATGCCAAAATTATTAACCTGAGCAAACGAGTGATTGTAGGTGCTATCAAATGAGAGGGCTATAATAATCTCTTGAATTATCAGAATAATAAAAAATGTAGATCCAAATAGTGATGGGGGAAAAATCAGCAAGTTGATATAATCTTTGCCAGATAAGTAATAGTGACTGGAGTGATAATTGACAACTGCTCCAAGAAAAGACAACAGGATTACAGTGTGAAATCATTGGTCCACAGGATCTGGAGTATTTTTGGGGAGAACGTGGGAGAGGATAAAAAGCAATGGTCTACCAGAGGCAATGAGAAGCATCTGAGATTAAACTCAGCTTCTGCTGATAAGACATATACGAACTAAAGAACAGCCATCACTTGAGAGGCATGTGTAGGATCAGGGTTCTCTGTTGCAGGTTTCAATAAGAGCAAAAATGTGGGAGCGCCTGGGTGGCTCAGTTGGTTAAGCGTCTGCCGTCAGCTCAGGTCATGATCCCAGGGTCCTGGGATTGAGCTCTGCATCGGGCTCCCTGCTCAGTGAGGAGCCTGCTTCCCCCTCTCCCTCTGCCTGCTGCTCCCCCTGCTTGTGCTCTTTTTTCTGTCAAATAAATAAATAAAATCTTTAAAAAAAATAAAAGCAAAAACGTGAAGGAATGATAAAGAGATTGAATATTCTGTGGATGCCCCCCATGGCAGATGGGAGCAACCTCTCTATACACACTCACACACACACACACACACACACACACACACACACACGCCCCTAAAATTTGTTTGAATGCCAAGACTAATAATGCTACACATGAACCAAGAGGTTCATGTTCAATGGGGACTTTCTGGAGAGAGAATAGGCACCCGAGATCCTTGACACTTAAGTGAAGAGAGAAGTGATGGCATTTATATATACCGTGAAAGTGGATGGCACTGGGTGACAGGTCCCAAGCCTGGGCCGATATTTGCATGGTTTGAGCTTCCATGCTGGTGTCAATGGGAGTACCTGGACTTTTCTATAGTTTTGTCAGATACGGCACAAAAGGGGAAGACAGGGATGTCGGATCTGTAAGCTGTCAGCAACGAAACATTAACAATGAAGTTAGACTTTCATTACACTAAGAATAGAGGGAATTTTGCCAATGACAGGCCATGGGTTCCATAGGGCACATGGAATGTTTACTGCCTGGGTCTGATTGGTGGCAGCTTGAGTCAATTTAAGAGATATATAGGCAGAGCCATAAAGATAATGGTGACCTGAAAAGGTCTGAGCTTCTTGTGGTAATTGTAGTAAATTGGGAGGCAGAGGATGTTGAAACTAGTCCTAATTATGGCCTCCATTTGGGAATAATATTAATAATAGAAACAACAACTGCCATGTAACCAGTATTATTAAAATGATACTTTTTTCCAAAAATAAAATTTTAAATCTTAAACAGCCTACTCAGGTATATAATCCCCCTCCCCACTTTGATTTAGGATCAGAGAGATTATTTATCCACACTTTTATAGCTGGTAAATGTCAACTTTGGGAATCCAAACCCAGAGTGTGTGATTTTAGAGGCTATTCCTTTTCAATCAGGCCAGGCTGCTTTCTTCAGATGGGAGTAGCTAAAATCCACCATGTGATTTCACCTAGTAATTTCATTCACTTAGCAGAGAGGCATCTAGGTTGAACAATTTGCTAATATTGATTTGATTCACCCGGGAAATTCTAGCCTGAAGAACTCAATATATTTTCAAAACGTTTCTTGTTGCTCTCTGACTGATGCCGAAATACCTGAATTAAAAGCAAAAAATGCAATCAAAATCCATCATCCCCAGATAGTCTTGTGTCATGTAACTACTGACTTTGACAACTACCAGATTCACTCTTTGGATGGGTTCCTCCTCTAATTATGTATACAAAGCCAAGAGCTGATAGTTAATCCTTCACTGCTTTCTATTGAAGGTTCCATTCTACAGTGATTTATCACATATCAATTTTAATTCTTGTTGAACCAAAACTTGTCATGCACGATTTCTATTCTGTTGTATTTTTTGGTGAAAGAAAAATGCTTCTAAACACCTTTATTTAATTTAATTTTTTTCTTTTTAGTTGTAAACATGAAAAGATGGATGTTGGTTGATTCCGGGGCTAAGAGTGAAGGCCTATTAAGCTCCGTATGGAATCAGTAACACTGTCTCCGATGATGTATGAATTGTTATGGTTTTGAGTTGACATCTTCCTGAATCTGAATGAGCTGTAGTGCCATGTATAATGTCACTTTTAAAAACAGATTTCATACCTCTGAACCCATACACTGAACAAATGGATAAAAATGGTTCTATAAAAGCAGTGTAATAAGCACTTGATTAACTTTGTCCCATAAAGCTATTAGGGAAAAGCCTGAATTTTTCTCTCCAATGTAAAAAAATGGTCATATACAATAAATACATTTAGATAAAAGCTTAGATAATGTGAAGCCCCCACAAAATTATTTAGTGAATATTGAGGGAGTAATTTTAAGAATTACGGATAGAGATTTTTAAAAAGAAAGTTGCTCAAAATGATGGTATGTGTTAGATTAGAAAGCTAATTATACTTAAAAATCGAACAATAGACATAAATATTTACAGGTGCTTTTTCAACTAGACAGATCTTTTTAAAGTTTATGGTCGTATCTACTTCATTTTTTGTTTGTTTTCTCTACAACTTTTGTGACTGATTAGAGATAATAATGAATGTTTTCATAATTTTATACATTTGACAAAGAATATTCATCTCTACTGTCTCATATTAGGAAAGAATGATTATGATCTTTATCTAATAGCTTAGATCATGAAGGCTCAGAAATTAATAGATTTGCCCGAGCTCACACAGCAATCTGAGACAGTTACACACATCATTTACTCCAAATTCTTTTCTTCTACATCATTCTGTGAATTACAAAAACTTAAATGTTTTATTAAATACAGATATACTGCTGCTAGCACATAAAGCGAGCACTTAGTAAATATTATTGTGTGATTACAGAATATTTTATGTTTTGATTAACCAAAGATAATATATCAATGAAGAATGAAAAACCCTTTAAAGAGACAAGGAGAAAAAGACATCTCAAAGTCATTTCATATATTGGTACATTTAGTGTATAATTTATAATCATAAAGCATATAAATTATATGATTCATGGCTCACATTTATGTTTTAAGCTTCCCAGCCTGAATTATCAGACACCAAGTCTTCTCTTTCTTTAATCTCATTAACAATTCCAAGAGCTATGCATGATACACAGTAAGTGCTTGTTGTAAGAGAACATTGAGATTCAGGGCCAACTCTTTGTCAGTGCAAATGCACTAAGGGATATGGATCTTAAGTAATTTCATTAGAATATAATGATGATGCACAATGCCATGAAAATTTCACTTTTCTGCCCTGAATAGGTTGAGATTAGCCCAGAAACTAAAAAATAAAGTTAAAAAAAAATTTGGTAGGCCCACAGAATTTTTGTGGTTTAATTGAGAAACATTTAAAAACAATGAGATACAACTTAAATCTGGACTTTTTGATTCTACAGAATATTGGAAAACCTGGCTCTCCATTACAAAGGGCATTACTTAGCGGGTCATGAAAAGCAGCTGTCTCTTGTGGGCAATTCCTTTACCCTCCTGTTTGCTACTTTCCCTGACTGGCCTGGCCCTTGGTCTTTGTAGTCACTTGAATTTGTAACTTTATGCAAGGGGCAGTGCTCCTTGATTCAAACTTAAAAGAGAAGGATGTGGTAAAAGGAAGGAATCATGAGACTAGTTTACTTTTTTTATTTTTTATTTTTTAATTTTTTTTCTCTGATTTCCTCTAATTCAATCCTCCCTTCCCTCTCACATGTCCTCCATGTTTTTCCTTATGCTCCACACGTAAGTGAGACCATATGATAATTGACTCTCTCCGCTTGACTTATTTCACTCAACATAATCTCTTCCAGTCCAGTCCATGTTAAAATAAAAGTTGAGTATTCATCCTTTCTG
>CM052883.1:92242624-92262088 GCA_028534135.1 Potos flavus
AATGGTCAAGTTTCATTCTTCTGTATATAGCTGTCCAATTTTCCCAGCACCATTTATTGAAGAGACTGTCTTTTTTCCACTGGATATTTTTTCCTACTTTGTCAAAGATTATTTGACCATAGAGTTGTGGGTCCATATCTGGACTAGTTTACTTTTTTTAATTTTAAAAAATGAAGGCAATATCTCAATAAGAATATAATTTGACTTCATTCTATCCATTTTCGTGCTGTTTTCTAAGATATCAAAATCTCATCTGCCTCTTCCCTCCTCCTGGGAAATCAGTACAATGATCTTCACATAGAATTGTGTAAAGTACTAATATTTATTTTTAAATAAACAGAATTGCAAAGAACAGGTACAAGTAAATTGTTTTGCAGAGATAGCCTGCACATGTCCTCAAATTTTCTTAAAAATCACTAACATACTCCTCGAAAGAAATGCGTATGCTTAGCTTATCCCTCTTCTTTCTAACATTTGTTGCGAGATAGTAAGTGGACTATCAGCACTAAAGTTAGTGTAATTTTAATGATTTGTTTACATTTAAATTGAAAAAATAAAATACTGGATTATTATTCTTAGTGACACAAACGAAACGTTTACATCAGTGGTTCATGTTTACGACATTGTCCAACTCATATCTCAAATTGCATGTAATGCTTTATAGAATTTGGAGCTTATTTAACAAGTGTTCTTAAGACGGTAAACAGAAAATATTATTTTAAAACTTTCCCCATAGGTAGTAAAAACCTTAAGCCTTGGCTTGTAAAAAATATGTAAGCCCTCAAAAAATTTGGCTAAGATTTCATTCTTCTTAGTAATTTGCTCTCAACATCACAGCCACATTGACTTACCCACATTAACGAGAGTCTGTTCAAGTGCAGAAAGCATGAGCAACTAGAATGCAGTTTTTGATTCTATGAGGACACAAGATGTATTATGAGAAGTGCGTTAAGAAAATGGGATTGCCACAATATTAAAGAAAAAGTTTATTACAAATAATTGGTTGCTCTGTTTATGCTCCTTCTGTAGAACTAGGATAAGCAATTTAGGTTACAGAGATTTATAACAGTTTTCATGAAGATGTATGAAATCCCAAACTTGCAAGCTTTTTTAATCCACCTATAAATCATTTTATACATTTAATTTCTCCCTGTATAAATTTTATGGGACCATATACAGGCAGAAAGTTTAAATTACTACATGCTTTCTGAAGAGGGAGATATCTCTGGGATTTTTTTCCCACATGTTTCTTATCTAATACATGATATAAATTCCAAGGGTTCAGTTGTAAATAGTTAGTAAATACCGTTTTATTGCTCAAACATCTGCAGTCCTGTGAGGTATGAAACAATCTATTTTTGAGATAGAACTACTTCAAAGTTGAGTTTTTCTCTACTATGTGAGAGACTAATAGTATACATTCCATCAATCTCAAGAATAACAAGTTCTAATCCCACATCAAACCAATACATTATTATTATAAGGATTTGATCTACAAGTGGGACATAACTGACTCTCAACTTGCATACCTGAATTCAAATCATTATTAAATCTATAATGTGGCGCATTGCTAGATGCAGAAATAGTAGTTCCAATTTACTAAAAACTTTTAGACGGTTTTTCCATCATAGTTTGCAAAAGGGAAGTCATAGGATCCTAGGATATTGTGACAGGTCCTAACTGGGCTTAAGGAGAAGCATTTTCAGTCAGATTCTCCTAATCTTTGAACGCACCTTAGGCCCCTGAGAAGTGATGTTATTACTGTACTACTGAGAGTTCCAAAAGTACTTGTAACCTAATTTTATGGAACTATTTGACTCATTCTGTGACAATCTGCCTATATATGACTTGATATTAAATGCATAAATTAGGCAAAAACAGTGTATTTTTCTCATGTTGATTTGGGGTCGATTTTTTGGGGAGGAGAGGGTGAGGAGGTGATGACAGACTTGATTAAAGTATAGCATATGTATTTCTGGCTCTTTTTCAAATAGATATTTTGACTCCCTCTTTGACCAAACATTAATAATTAGAGTAAAACTGAAAATCAAATTTGAACTCCGTGGGAAACCCCATGGATTTGACTCATCTTCCAAGGTAATGAATCTAGTGCATGCAGTTTTGTTCAGATGGGCTCATTGAAATGGGACTTTGATTTATTTAGCTGGTGTCCTGTGCTTTCCCCAACAACGAGACCTGCTTTGGAAAATGCAATTTCCTTTTGGCACGATTTCAACTCTTTATAGGGGATCTGTCTCCATTCATTTCTTCTCCTTTTCTTTAGGGAAACAAAGCTTTTGCATTGTGAACATTTTAATTTGTGAAGAATAGCACATCTATTCATGCAGATATACAAATTAGAAAAGTACTAACTTTTATATCTGACTGCACTAAGAAAAAGTTAGTTTATCTAAATATTAAAATAGCTATTACAATGACATAAAGACTTTAAAAAGAATCAATTTTTTATGTTTCTGCTTTAAATTAGGTGAGTTTAATCAAATATATATGGGTTGGAATGTAAATTTTTGATTTTAAAATATCTTTTAAGAATGATTTATGACCATAGAGACTTTTTGCTATCTCTGCCTTAAATATTTCCCCACATATAAATTATTTAACGAATTTGATTGATATTGACCAAGCTTTTTGTAGATTTATGGCATATCTACGGCTTGAAGTATTAAGCCTTATTAAGCCTACCTCTTAAAATATGAAGTGGCATTGACTATTGCTCATAAAGTAATAAAGTTTAATTCACTTGAGAGGTCAATAAAACTTTCAGAAACTCCTTTAGGAAGAAAATACTAGAATTACTTTATGCACGCACATTTGAGTGTGTGTTTGTGTGCCCATTTTTAAGCATACTTCTATGCTTCGACTGGAACCTTTCATAAGACCAGGAGTTTAAAAATTTAGTTAGCTATGGAGCTGCCTTGAGCAAGTCATTTAATCATTATAAACATCACCTTAAGAAATGAGAACACTAGTTAGTGCCCAAGTTTCCATCAGACTCCAAAATTCTGTGAACCTATTTACTTTAAGGCAGAGTTTCCCCAATCTGAGTGAGCATCAGGATCATCAAAAAGCTTTATTAAAACACAGATTTTTGTGTCTTGCCCCAGAATTTCTGATATAGTAATTTTGAAGATTAGCCTGTGAATGTGCATTTCTAACAGTTTCCAAGGTGATGCTGATGTAGATGTAGGGATCATGTTTACAGAAATTAATGCTCTAAGGATCTGTCTAAAGTGTTAGTTTATCAACACACCAGACTTTTGTAATTGTGAACTTAAGGACAGGTGAATTTACCTGATTTCAAGTAGATAAAGGACAACAAGTTAGTGGGGCCTGCTTTTGGTGAGCAATACTTATGAACTAAATATATCTTCAAAAGTATCTCCTATATGTGAGAGATCTTATTGTGAATTTGAACACTGATCTACATATTCTTTTTTTAAAGATTTATTTATTTATTTGACAGAGAGATCACAAGTAGGTAGGTAAAGAGGCAGGCAGAGAGAGAAGGGGAAGCAGGCTTCCTGCTGAGCAGCGAACCCATGCGGGGCCTGATCCCAGGACCCTGAGATCATGACCTGAGCCGAAGGCAGAGGCTGTAACCCACTGAGCCACCCAGGCGCTCCATGATCTATATATTCTTAATAGCCCAGTAGAAAATGACATTTAATTGAAGATTAGAAATAAAGATAGGTAGATAGGTGTGTAGGTAAAGAAATAAATAACAGATCCTTCATGTAATCACTGAATATACTAGGGACTCAAAAGAAAATTCAATTTTATTTAAGACACTATAAATAAAATCAATGAGTTAAGCACCACTTTATTACTGCAATTCAGGTTACCCGTTGGGACATTCAAACACAAGTAGTTACGTGTGCTAAAATGATACCATTGTTGGTTATCAACTTGCATTTTAACGCAATAAGTTAACAAACTTGTATTATGTTTATAGTTGTCATCAAATATAACAGGCAACATTAACCTTCTAGAACTTAATTTTGCTTGGATTTTAAATCCATTCTCCATTGCTACAGCAATTTATAGATTTTTTTTTCATACTTGACTTTACAGTTTAAGCATGAAAAAACAATATGCTATAGTACTAAGGTAATTTTCTAGTTTATAGTTTTAGTATCATCCTCTTATTTTCCAACATTTTACATATAACAAAAATTCTATGCTACTAAATTTTTATTCGGTTTAGCAGAAACATGATACCACTAATATTCCCCTAACAAGATAATCAATTCAGCTAGAAACACCACCCACCACCAACAAAAATACTTCCTAGTTATATGCCAATATCTTATCAGAAACATGACATTAATTAATCTAAATTTAGCACTGATTAATTTTGAATGTGGTGTTAGAGTAGCTTGGTTGCTCTAGGGACAAGACTAATTGCAGAAAGAACTGAATTCTAACAGGAAAGAACCAGTTTTCAAACTCCTAACAATTCTGTTTTAAGAAGCTGTTTCATTTCAATTCATAAAACACTTACCGAACATGTACATTTGCCAGGCCTTGAAAATATAAAGTTAGTTCTTGTATGGCGAACTCAAAAAAAGATTACAATGTAGTAGGTAAAAGACAAAGGCAAAGAAACCTTGAAAATTCAGTGATGAAATGTAACAACAAATTTATGTATATAGTAGAGGGATATCTTAGAAGTGGATTATTGTCTCCGTGGGGAAGTGGCATGCCTCACAAAAAAGACTGATAGTTAATCATGTTTTCAGTATTTTTTGTGCATTTTTAAACTTTTTTTTTAAGTTTATTTTTTTAGTAAACTCTACACCTAGTGTGGGGCTCGAACTCACAATCCTGAGATCAAGAGTTGCATGTTCTATCAACTGAGCCAGCCAGGTTCAAAAGGCAAGAACTGAAACCTGGGAACACCAACATTTAAGGACAGAATTACTGGTGGTTCAAAAGAGAAAGAGGAACATCCAGAGAGGGATCATGGAAGCCTTGAAAAGAAAAGCCAAGATGGACAATTTTTGAATAAAAGACCTCTCTTCCACTTATTTATAGTTCAACATATATTAAATAAGTATTTACTATATGCCAGTTACTATCCTGAGAATATTTTGGTGCACAAAATAAGTGTGATCCCAACCACCATGAAGGTTTAAGTTCAATGGGAAGGAAGAACAGTTTTTTTTTGTTTTTGTTTTTGCAAAGTTGTAATAATAAAGTACAAGGTGCAGCATGAGCTCATAGGAGTTTCTGACCTATCTTGGGACATAACTTTTAAGTCAAAGCCTTAAAGGATGAACAATGACTAACTCAGTAACAAGGAGAGTAAATTTATTCCAGGCAGATCTGAGCGGCAGGTATGGAAACTCAGAAGTAAGGGAGATCATGGCATGTTTAGAAAACTAAATATTTGTATGATTGGAAAGTAACACGGGTGGTTCAAATGGGATTGAAGTTGTCATCTTCATTGACTTGTGAGGAACATCTGTTGCTGGTGACCATTTTCTTCTTGAAACACCAGCTTCTCAGATATCATATCATTCCCATTTTCTATCTCTCTGCACTCTTATTTTCAATTATTTTAGTCAAGTCTCCCTCCATTATATAGCCTTTAAATCAGTCTTCACTAGATACAACCTCTCTGCACAATCTCACCTACTCCCATCACTTTCCTTGGCATCTCCTTCAACATCATACAAACTTCCCATATATTTTACTGTAGCCCAGAGTTTTCTTCAGAGCTCTAGACACAATTATATCCAGCTGCCAACTTGGCATCTCCCTTCAGATATCTGTCATCTCAAATTGAACATGTACAAAATGAAACTGATCTTTTTTGCCAAATCTGGTTCATAGTCACTACTCCTCATCTTAGGAGAGGCCCAGCCATTCAATCAGGCCTGAAACCCAGATATATGGCAGATATTCTTGAGCCTACCATTTTCCTTAACTTATATCCAAGACTATCAGGGTAATTTATAACAAAAGTAGTTTGAAATATTTGTTCCTCTATTTTTTTTTCCTGCCACTTGAAGCAAGTTTCTTTATTCTATCTCTAAGGAATGTTTGTTCCAGGACTGAAAGTATAATTTTTTTCCAAGATGATGGCTCTTTCTTTCTATGGTTAATGGCTTCACTGTGGTTTCAGACTAAAAGGAAGAGAACACTATCAAGGAGGTGACCAATCTGAAAGTAGATATCCTTATGCTGGCCCTGAGGAGGATGGCAAAGAAGAAGGTGGGATCCTATGTATGGTAAAACAAACAAACAAACAAACAAACAAAAAAACAAGAGGTAAAATTCTGAGTTTGGACAAAAATGGAAAATGGGCTTTGAGAATTGAGACTAATTTATAAACACGTATTTTTGGTATAATTCTTGGTATACAAATTGAAGCATGCAAGCGGTAGCCTCTCTATATTAACATACCCCTTCACAAATACCCACACAGCCACTCACTGACAGGTTACCTCAAAGCCCAAGAGACTATGTTGTAGCTCCCATACTGGGGAAAGAAGCTTTAATCTCCAGTCCTTTGCCACCATTTCTCACATCCTCATTGCACTCAATTTTCTCAACCAGTTTTCTTTAAGGTTTTGTAAAATAAGGATAGAGTATTTGTAGGCACCTGTAATGTGCCAAGAAATGAGTGTCTTATTCTAGGAACACTCCTGAAAATATCATCAATTAAAGTGAGTTATTGTGGTTTGGTTTTCATTTTGTGAGACTCCTCTGCAAGATAAATAGTCTTAGATGTCCTAGATGAACACATTTGTTTGTGGGTGTATAAGGGGAGTTTCTTAATGCGAGAAAAGCTAGGTTATAAAAAATATTTTTATCTTCTAATTTTAAGGCCCATATATAATCAGTCTTGAAATATTTATATCCCCCCAGTAACTGAGTGACACAACCATCTGTCACTGAACACAATCCTGCAATAATAATAGGCTAATGCTGATACAGGAGAACTTGCATGTTTAAAAGTCCTTTAACCGTTGCTTTATTTACACTTGAGAGTTTTGGGAAACTGGAACTCTGATAGCATGTTATATATCTTTCCTCCTCTTCCTCTTCCTTCTTCTTTTACTCATAATTAAATTTCAATAACCCAGACCTATAATAAAGGGCAAGTCTTGACCATTTCTGTCTCTATCTATGTGACTTAGAAAAAGTCACCTAATTATTTGAATTTTTTTTCTACTAAGTGGCAGATGATCTCAGGTACCTCCCTAAGTTTCACCATTTCATTATGCTATCTACATAAATTTTTTTCTTTAACTATATTGAATATATATATATATTTTTTTCTCTAACTGCTTTATTTTATATATAACATATATTAGAAGAGTAAGGTATATCTATTAGATGTATATTAGAAGAATAAGGTCTATTTAGAGGAAAATCAATCAAAGATCTTCAATATAAGGATCATCTAAGTATCTACTAATGTTTCTCTCATCTATGTAAGAATATTTATGACTGGGAGCATGCTTGTCCTTCACAATGTGTCATCCTTGTTCTAGCTATCTATTGCTGCATTACAAAACATCCCAACATTAGGGGCTTAGAACAACAACGATCGCTTATTTTTACTGGTAGTTCACGAGCTGGGCAGTGCTTATTTCTATTCCATGTGGCAGGAGCTAGGGCAACTTGACTGAGACTGGCTGACCTAATTCCCAGACTGGTCCTCACATGGAGGGCAAATCTGTGCTGCCTGCTGACTAGGAATCGAACTCAGACTGTCACTTGTGCGCTTCAATTCTTCACCATGTGGGTCTCTCTGGAAACGGACTGGGCTTCTTCACAATGTGATAACTGAGTTCTGAGTGTGAATGCTCCAAGGAGGGCATCTCAAGAAGCAACTGTCCCAGAGGCCCAGGCAGAAGATCCAAGGCTTCTTGTGATCTGGCATCAGAAGTCCCAGAAAGTTACTTTAACCACTTTTTTTTTTTTTTTCTTGGTGAATCCAGTCACAAAATCAGCCACTTCAAGGGTGGAGTCCAATTCCTCTCAATGGGCAAAGTAACAAAGAATTTGTATTCATTTTTAATTTACCCCAAACTGTCTCCCTCAAGATTCTTTACTAAAAATTGCTAACTGTGGCCTTTATCTTCTATTGCAATTATATTTTCTACCTAAGGTGGACTTGGTGATATGATTAGGTTTATAATTTTCTATTTCCATCATAAGGATATAGACATAAAGATCATTATAATTTGAGGTGATAAATTTAAAAATAGAATGAGATGTACAATAGAATGAGGTTGTGGATACACAGGAAAGGCAATTACCAACCTTGAAGGTAGAGATGCCTTCATAGAAATGACAATGAAATAATTCTTTCAGTATGATTCAGAGTATGCTGACAGGGTCACTCTACATCCAGGTACAGGTTTACCCTATGCAACACATATAACTTCACTGGAAGATCCAGAGTTGTCAGGTAGGAAAGGGCAAAATTTATTCTAAGCAGTGAAGACAGAATTTTCAAAGGCATGCAATCATGAAAGAATTAATTAGGCTGAAAGAAATGTGAGAATTTTAATTTGGCTAGACAATATCAAAAAGATTAATTTAAAGTGTGGGGTCCTGAGATGCTCACTGGAACAAAATATTTCTGATGTTAATTTTTTTAAGTATTTTAATACTCTTTGTTTTTCAATCATTCAATCGGGTATTAAGGTCAGTGCTTTATTATCTCCAAGAAGGTTTACAGCAGAGTAGAAGCAGAAGTAGCTGGGTGTGAGAAGAAACAAGCTCCCTTTCTTTGGCGGTAGAACAGTATGCACTAAATAAAGTAAATCTAAAAGCAGATTTAGAGAAAGAAGCTAGTAACTTGAGTACTTGTTTGTTACCCTTTTAAAATAATTTTTAAACAATATCACACTAGAACGCCCCATTTCTTTTCACCTATGTTATTCATTAGTCTTGTTTTTACATCCAACATGTTTTACATACATGTTTTACATAGACTCAAACCAAAAGAGAAAAAAAAATCCATTTTCTCCATTTCTACTCAGCTTATGGAAATGCAGCAGACTACACTGTGCACTTTAACTAAAATAGTCCTGCTGAGAAAGGCACTTCTCAGACAGGGATTTCATCTTTCATGCAGACCCCAGACACATTGTATAAATAATGCATACATTACTCCTGCCTGGATAGGGTGATCTTTCCCTTCCACGGCTGCCTCTCCGGGAAGCCATTGTTGCTTCACTTGTAGTCATGCTCTTCTAATTTTTGAAAAGGTTAGCACAGTTTTATCTTTAATAGCCACTTGATCATTGTAGAGATTAACAAGTCATGTTGGAGACATTAGTCAAGGAAGCCGTGGAATACATCGTGAGGTCTTTACATCCCCCCAGACTGTGCAGCAGCACATTGATGGGTATTTTCATGCTGCTCTCTCTAAATTACATGCGGGAATTGAAAGGGTATGTTTATTAGATATGAGCCCATTGGTTTTTAATCAAATTGAGAGAGCTGTGAACAGAGCTATCCACCAATCTTTAACTTCTACTGAGAGTAATGAATTTATCCTTCTTCCCATGACATTTCTCATAGGGACGTCACACCACTTTCTATTCAATCCCCCTTAAAGGCTTTGTGATGATCTAGGGGAGCAGTGAGTCACTGTGGCAAAGGCAGAACTCCTAAATTAATGTCTGATTGTAATTTAAGCAACATCGACCTAGAATAAGGATAAAATACATAAGGGATATTTTAGAGATTCTTTCAGATTGCTGGCATTACAATAAATAAAATATAGTGGAAGAAATAATAAACTGCACTACTGAAATGTATACCACTCTTTCAAGATTCTCTCCTTAATGAAAGTTTCCTAGACTCTTCTCCCTGACATTGAACTTAAATATGTTTCAATCCCCTAGATATACCAAAGCTTCAGTAACTATCTTATGGAACAAGGTCAGTGAACTCTAGCCTGTGGAACAAATCTGGTACTCCATCTGTTGTAAACAAAATTGTATTGAAACACAACCACACCCCCTCCCTAAGGTATTTTCTGTGTCTGCGTTCAAGCTTAAACAGCAAAACTGAATAGCTGCGACAGAGACCAAACAGCCCGCAAAGCCAAAAATATTTTTTCTCTGGCCCTTTACTGAAAATGTTCATCAATTCTTACAAAGTATAAGTACTGGGGCGCCTGGGTGACTCAGTTGGTTAAGTGTCTGCCTTCGGCTCAGGTCATGATCTCAGGGTCCTGAGATCAAGCCCTGGGGTGGTGAGCAGGGAGCCTGCTTCTCCCTCTCCCTTTGCCCCTCCGCCTCTGCTCCTGCTCTGTCTCTCACTTTCTCTCAAATAAATAAATAAAATCTTTAAAACAACAACAACAACAACAAACACAAAGGTGTGAGTACTAAGAAAGTAGTTCTTTTCTAGATAGACGAATTTTGAAGAGAATTTAAGTTTAACACTTCGAACAATTCATTTAAATTTTTCTTTTACAAGGTATATATTTCCCTAACATCTTAAAACAGTTGATATAGATCTTTTTGTAAATATACATTTTTCTGTCATCTTTAACAAAGAACATGCAAAATGATTTAAGTTTTACTTGATGACTATTTAAATCAAACTTGATTTTTCACTGTTAAGTGCAATATTGATACTGCGCTAGAGATATTAGAGTGCAGGAGTAAATGAGCACTTATCCTAGAAATAGGCAGGCACTTACTTTCCAAAAATAAAGAAATAAATCCTCTGATGTTAGCTGAGTTTCTGCTCACTTGATTCTTTACACTAAAGGTAAAGTGAAGGACATAGAACCAGGTTTCACTCTAAGGCTGTATTTCTGCAAAAATGAATTTTATAATGAAAGATTGAAACAGAGTTTTCCCAGGTGGTTTTCTCACCCTTCAGGAAATCATTATCCTCATCACTATTTCTATCCCTATCCTTAGATTTGTCATTGGCATCCGAAACATTGCCTGTGAGTTCTACATCACTGGAACAATGAAGATAAGGTACCTCCTTGTCAGCTTCTACCTGTTTGCCAATTTCACAAGGTGGGAGACAGACATGTCTGTTGCCATTAAAAAAAAAAATAAGTGATAAGATATCTTGCTAAGGACTAATCTTAGAAAATCCTTACAGTTTGACAAAGTGAAGGTTTATTCATATAAAAAGAGTCACCTTTCTTCTTTTAAGAGTACAGTCATTCATATACACAGTAAAAATGATGATAAGATGCAATGAATCTCATATATTGTTGCATATTTTTGATCAACTCTCATTTGTAATGATATTTTATAGATTGAATTATGCTCTGATTTTTAGATTAAATAAATAAAGCAAAATGGGCAAGAAGGAAAATGGTAAAATAAAAATCCTCTTGTCATTAATCTTGCTTCCACAAATGAGTTGTACAGTATTCTAGCAATAGTTTTAGATTTGCCAAATCATATATCTATAAAATAATTTTTCACTGAAAAGATGCGAGTCTGATAAAATTATTTCTTAATTATGGTTTCTTAGATATAAAGGGAAGATTATAATTGTACATATCTCATATGGTATTTGTGAGTAAAATACTTGTAAATCAAGTACTAGAATGACACCTGGTACATAAACAGACTCAATTAAGTGTAAGCATTATTATTTCTGTTGTCAGTCTATCAGAGAGCTTATTGGAAAGAATAGATAAAGTATAATTGAATATTTTTAGGTAACTTTCAATTAAAAATTAATAAGTTTATTTTGTGAGATTTTGAAGTAATAAAATATTGAAAAAAGTAGCATCTAAATATTTAAGCAATATATTCATGACTCATTAGTATATGCATACACAGAAATCAACATAATTGAATTTTACTGGTAATTAAAACTGTTTAGGAGATTGATTATACAAAGAAATATTCCTTATAACACTGATATACACCAAATTGCATATAGTTATAATATTTGACCATTTGTTGATAGCTAAACATATGACTAGCATTATTCTAAGGGTTTATATTCATTTACAAATTAAAATCCTCAAGTATCTTACTATATCTTATATATTATATATCTTACTATTCTCTCAATACATCTTACTATTATCTCAACTTTCAGATGAAGAAACGGAGACATGAAAAAATTAAAAGAATTTCCCAGGACAAAGAGATGATGATTAGGAGAGATCCATAATTTGAACCTAAGTAGTGTAGATCTGGAGCTATGTTCCCTATATCAGCTCAGTCACAGGTATTAGTTCTATACTGTAAGCCTATGTTTATACTGTATACTTACACAGTCTCCATCATGAAAGTCAAAAATAATATCTTGGAGTGGTGTCAGCAAAATAGAAGTCTAGGAAACTCCAGGACCTCATTCCACCTGAAAACATAAAAAAAACCCAGAAATTTGTCGAACTAACCTTATAGGACCATGGAAAATAGTCGGCCAAGCCAAATATCCAATAAAAAAAAGAAAGAAAAAGAAAGAAGGAAAGAAAGAAAGAAAGAAAGAAAGAAAGAGAGAGAGAGAAAGAAGACATCCTCAATAAGGTGGAGAATTTCATGGCATTTTTACTTCCTTTTTTCCTATCCCTTTCTTGGCACAGCACACTTTTGATCTGGAGAAGTCATCAAGGCAGTTCCAAATTCTCTCTCTCAAAGCAAAGGGAGCAGAATCTATCAATTTTATGGAATGCAGCAAAAGTAGTGCTACGAGGGAAATTTATAGCTATAAAGACTTAGATTAAAAAAGAAGAAAGGTCTCAAATCAACAACCTGACTTTACTTTATACTTTAAGGAACTAGAAAGACAAGAGAAAACTAAACACAAAGCTAGCAGAAGGAAATAAAAGTTAGCATGTAGATAGACAATATAAAAACAATAGGGAAAGCAATAAAACTAAAAGTTCATTCTTCAAAAAGATCAACAAAATTAACAAGATTCCTTAGATTGACTAAAAAAAAATGAAAGAATTCTCAAATAACTAAAATTAGAAATGAAAGTGAGGACACTATTACTAATTTAACAAAAATAAAAGGGATTATAAAAGAGTACTATGAATAATTGTAAGCCAACAAATAGTTTGGCCTAGATGATATGCACAGATTTCTAGAAACACAAAGCCTATTAAGACTAAGTCATAAAGAAATAGATAATCAGAATAAATTATAGCTAATAAGGAGGTTGGATCAGTAATCAAAAACTTTCCAACAAAAAACCCTGGACCAGATGGCTTCAGTGGTAAATTATACCAAACATTTAAAGAAGAATTAGGACCAATCCTCTTTAAACCCTTCCAAATAATTAAAGAGAGAGGAAAACTTTCTAGTTCATCCTATGAGGTCAGCATTACCCTGATAGCAAAGTCAGACAAGACAATCTGTGTTCATGGATTGCATGACAATATTGTTTAGACGACAATACTACCCAAAAGCAACCTACAGCTTTGATACAATATCAAAATACTCGTATCGATTTTTGCAGAAATATAAAAATCCAAGCTAAAATTCACATGGAATTTCAAGAGAGTGTTAACAGACAAAACAATCTTGGAAAATAACAAAGTATAAGGGACTCAAACTTCCTTTTCAAAACTTACTATTAATGCTATGGTAATCAAAACAATGTGGTACTGGCATAAAGACAGATACATAGACCAATAGAATAAAATAGAGAGTCCAAAAATAAATTCTTGCATCTATCATCAAATAACCTTTGACAAGGTGCCAAGATTATTCAATGCAAAAAGGACACTCTTTTCAACAAATGGTGTTAAGAAATATGGATATCCTCGTGCAAAAGACTTAAATTGGAACCACTACACTACCACTATCCTGTATACCAAAATTCATGACATTGGATTTGGCAATGATTTCTTGAATATGACACAAAAAGCACAGGCGACAATAACAAAAAGAGAAAAAAATTAGACTTCATCAAAATTACACACTTCTTTGTATCAAAAACACTATCAAGATAGTAAAAGGAAATCCACAGAATGAGAGAAAATATTTGCAAATCATATATCTGATAAGAAATTAATATCTAAAATTATAAAGTTATCCTACAATTCATCAACAATAAAACCAAACAACTCAATTGAAAAAAAAAATTGTCAAAGGACACGAATAGACATTTTTCCAAAGAAGATACACGAAATGTTAATAAGCACATGAAAGTTGAATATTACTAATCATTACAGATATGCAAATTAAAAGTCACATTGAGATATCTATTCACACCTATTAGAATGGCTATTAAAGAAAAAAGAAAGAAAGAGAGAAAGAGAGAGATAGGGAGAGGGAGGAAGGGAGGAAAAGAGGGAAAGAGGAAGGAAAGAAGGAAGGAAGGAAGGAAACGAGGGAGGAAGGAAGGAAGGGAGGAAGGAAGAGGGGAGGAGAGGAAAGAGAAAAAAGTAAAAAAAATACCAAGTATTGGGGAGGATGTGTGGAAATTTCAACCATATGCATTACTAGTGGAAACGTAAGATGGTACAGCTACTGTGGAAAACATAACAGTTCCTCAAAAAATCAAACCTGGGTGGCTCAGTGGTTAAAACCTCTGCCTTCGGCTCAGGTCATGATCTCAGGGTCCTGGGATCAAGCTCCGCCTCAGGCTCTCTGCTCAGCAGGGACCCTGCTCCCCCTGCCCCCGCCTGCCTCTCTGCCTACTTGTGATCTCTCTCTCTGTCGAAAAAATAAATAAAATCTTTAAAAAAAAAAATCAAACTTGTAATTACCTTTTGACCTAGCGTATAGAATTGAAAGCAGGGACTTGAATAGATATTTGTATAGAAATTTTCATAGTAGCATTATTCATAATAGCCAAAAGGTGGAAACAACCCAAATGTCCATCAACAGGTCAATGGACAAATAAAATGTACATATCCATATGATGAAATTAAATTCAGCCATACAAAGGAATAAAATACTAATACATGCTACAACATGGATGAACCTTGAAAACATTATCCTAAGTGAAATGTGCCTGACACAAAAGGACACCTATTGTATGATTCCACTTAGAAGAGGTACCTAGAGTAGACAAATTCATAGAGACAGAAAGTAGAACGGTGGTTACCAGGGGCCGATGGGAGGGAGAAGTGAGGAGTTATAGTTTCTGGATACAAAGTTTCAGTTTGTGATGATCAGTTGTTCGGGAAATGGGTAGTGGTAACAATTGCACAGCAATGTGCATGTGAATGTGAATTCCCAGTATGTTATAGATCCCCATCTGCTCATTTAGATTAAAAGAATACAAAGCAGGAAATAATATTCAGCCAAACAGCAGTTGAAAGAAACATCTCACACCCTAATATAGCTTCCATGCTATTCCACTTTAGAGGACACAGTGAGATGTAAGACATGAGTTTGAGAAAGGTATGGACCCCTTCAATGCAGAATACACATCCTCTGATATACCACATGAGAAGTTACATCAAGTCACTGTCCCCAGTGAAATTCATCTATCAGGGGTTTCACTACAAAAAATGCTGCTATAATCAATACACCATGGAGCTGATAACATTCCACATTATCCCAACTTACTAGTCTGTGGAACAGTATTAGAAGATAAATAAGGTTCATATTTTTCAATGTCTCTGAGTTTGGGTTACACTTGCACACCAGCTGTTTACTCTTTACCTGCAGATGCTATTCCAGATGTTTGACTCTGCCATAGGTTGGATCCTCCAATTACAGCACTAAACTTAAAGCCTAGAGAATACAATTCAGTCCTTGGTTTTGTAATGACATTTTAAGTAGTTTTGCCTGTCAGTGACAAAGTGAGTCAAATCAGCCATAGCCAGGTACCAAATAGAGAAAATCCACACAAGGTGGGCAGGTGGTCCTATGGTAGAACTAGCTGCACACCACTGATGGGTTCCAGATAGGCAGACAAAGTGTAAGACGGGCAGACAGGAAGACATCATAGCAGGCAACATACAACTGTACAAGCAGAGAGAACTTCTGAATTAGGGGTTCAGGTAGATGGTTGGCAGGATGACAAGATTTGACAAAGAGAGCTTGGCAGTTTGAGGAAGCTTGGACACTAGTCATCAGGTAGGAGTTAGTAGGACTCATTTCTTGGATCTGGGTTTCTGAAGAAGGTGTGGGAAGACCAACATGTCCAAGACATGGTCCTCGACTCAGAGGGACAGCTTACTCATACTAGGACTCTTACAGTATCTGTGGGAGAAAGACGAATAAGGATACCAACTCCTGAACTGAGGTGCAAATCAAGATGAAGAGCATCAGTAAAACATTTAATGCTTAGTAAATAAGCTAATTAACTTGTACTCTAAATTCTCAATGGGATGAAATGTGTCCTTGTGTTAAGAACCAGCTCTTACAAATGGGAGTTACATATTCCAACTGTGGTAATGACTCAGACCTTCTATTAGCGTGGAGCAGCTGCCAACATTGTTATAATCATTCTCATATTATTATGATATTTAGCTGTCTTTAACTTCTCCTCTACATTCACAGTTGCCCACAGAGCTAATAGGTAATTCAGAAGGACCTACCTAATAATTACTAATTTTCAGTAAACTCAAAGAGAAGGAATATACATGTTGTCCAGAATGAAAAAATGTACACTTTTTGTACATTTCTATATGTACAAATAATATGTAAGTGTATGTAATGTATACACACATTTATAATATGTAAATGTCCAAAATGTACATTTCTATAGAAATGCTTCTTATAGAATTAACTGATATGATATCAGCAGTATCTATCAGTTAAAATTCCTATCTATTTGGTCTAGAAATTCCATACCTAAACATTTTCCTGAGGATTGTATAAGGATACAAGTCTAAAGACACTAATTGAAAACTGGTTGTAACCAAAAATTAGAGACCCTATATCATATAGTTGTGATGATGACTAAATATGTTAATAGTTATAAAGTGCTTAGAATAAAGTCCAGCATATAATACATGTTTGCTGAATAAAATAGCACATGCGTCTAAAAGGCAGAATGGACAACAAATACTCTCTTATTTAAACAATAGAATGTATGCTGCCCTTAAAAATAATGAAGTAGCTATTCATAAAGATATATTATTGAGTGGAAAAGTAGTTTACAAAACCACATATGGTGTGATTCCATTTTTATAAATACATATGTATGAACTATATAATATAATACAAATAGACATACAAATACATTATAAAGCTGTTCTTCCTAATTATTGTAATCAAATATCAAACATTTGGGTATCATGCTTGGAAAATTATTAATCAATCTTGAGTTAAGAAGAAAGAACAAAATTCCTAGCATTGTTTTCATGTCTGCGAAGGGCTAAGAGGAAAAGAATCTGCATGCTTCATGTACAATACATAGGTACAGTGGTACTAGGTAATTCTTGCTAAGCCTCAGGAAAACCAGAAACTTTGGAGCTATAAAGAATGGCAATATGGAGGGAGGAACAAGATGGAAGAGGAGTGGGAGACTGAGATATCATAAGGAACCAGAAGTTAGTTATCAAACCATTCTGAACACCTACAAACTCAACAGGAGATAGAAGAGAAGAACAACAATTCTAGGAACAGAAAATCAACCACCTTCCAGAAGGTAGGAGGTGCAGAAAAGTGAATCCAAAGCGATGGGAAGATAGGCCGTGGGGGGAGGGGCTGGCTCCCAGCAAGCCACAGAGCAGTGGAGCATAAAATCAGAACTTTTAGAAGTCTGCTCCGCTGAGGGACGTCGCTCCAGAGGCTAAGCAGGCAGGGTGGAGACCCCGCGGGACAGTGTGGTCTCAGGATCCGCAGGGATACAAAAAGACCCAGGGGTGTCTGAGGGTGGCAGAGCTCCCAGGTATCAGACCGGGGAAGCCAATGGCAGAGACGGAGCTGAGAAGTGCACTTGCAGCTCAGGATTACCTTAAACCATGATCCGAGGCATAGTCGGGCCACTGCTCTTCGAGCAGGGATCCCACAAGGGGCAGATCTGGAGAGACCCCTTCCTTTCTCCTTTGGGAGGAGTGATACGGGAGTGTGCTGCAGGAATCTGCTGGGTGTAGAGACTCCAAACGGGGATGTGTGCCAGAGATAGAAACTCTGTCATAGGCCGGCTGAGCTCGGAGTGCGGCCGGAGACCAGGGAGATGGGAGTGATTGACTGCTTTTCTCTAAGGGTGCACTGAGGAGTGGGACCCTGAGCTCTCAGCTCCTACGGGCCAGAGATCGGGAGGCCACCATCTTCATTCCCGTCCTACAGAGCAGTACAGAAAGCATTCAGGGAACAGAAGCTGCAAGACCTAACTCGAGCAGATTACTTAGCCCGACCCTAGCAAAGGTGGTTCCGCCTCCGGCAAAGACATTTGAGAATCACTGCAACAAGCCCCTCCCCTAGAAAATCAGCAAGATTATCCAGCCAAGACCAAGTTCACTGATCAATGAGAACTTTGGAACTCCAGAGTTAGGAAAAAGCAACACACAGATTTCATGGCTCTTTTCCCATGATCCTTTAGTCTTTCAAAGTTAAATTTTCTTAATTTTATTTTTTTCTTATTCTATTTTTTTATTTTCCTTTTTCCAATTTTAACGTTTTTTAACTAGTACCAATCAATACCTTTTTAAAAATATTTTCTAATTTTCATTGTTATAGTCATATTTTATCCCCTCATTGTATTTAAACTTATTTTTTGTATACATATAGGGTTTTTTTCTTTAAAATATTGAGATAAAATTTCTTCTAATAGATCAAAATATACCCTAAATCTAGCATACGGGTTTGTTCTAGTCTCCAGCTTGATCGCATTCTTTCCTCTTTTTTTTTCTTTTTTCAATCAACCTCTTATCTTATCAATTCCTTTTTTAGAATCTTTTTTAATATTCATCTTTACCTCATATTCCATCCCTTCATCATATTTACCCTTATTTTTGTATATTTATAAGTTTTTCTTTCTTTAAAATTTTGGGAAGTAGTTTCTTCAAACAAACCAAAAAACACCCAAATCAAGTGAGGGTCTCTGTTCTATTCACCAGTCTAATATATATATATATATATATATATATATATATATATATATACACACACACACACACACACACACATATATATATATATATTTTTTTTTTTCTCTCTCTTCTTTTTTCTTCTTCTTCTTCCCTCCCCCCCCCCCTTTCTTCAACCCTTGGTTTCGGGTCTCTTCGGATTTGGTTAGTGTATATTTTTCTGGGGTCATTGCTACCGTTTTAGTATTTTGTTCTCTCATTCATCTATTCTTATCTGGATAAAATGACAAGGTGGAAAAACTCACCACAAAAAAAGAACAAGAGGCAGTACCAATAGCTAGGGACCTAATCAATATGGACATTAGTAATATGTCAGAACTAGAGTTCAAAATGACAATTATCAAGGTGCTAGCTGGGCTCGAAAAAAACATGGAAGATATTAGAGAAACCTTTTCTGGAGAAATAAAATCCCTTTCTGGAGAAAGAACTAAAATCTAACCAAGTTGAAATCAAAAAAGCTATTAATGAGGTGCAATAAA
>CM052883.1:92262588-92316771 GCA_028534135.1 Potos flavus
AAAAAAAAATATGGCAATGTAAGTAAAGAAAGAGTTTGTGAGGTTGTTGGGGACAACTGTGAAAATCTAAGCACTTACCACCATCTTTATTTTTTTAAATTTTATTTATTTATTTTTATCTAAATTCAATTTCAGATGTAGTGTTCAATAATTTTCAGTTGTGTGTAACACCTGGTGCTCCTCCCAACTTACCACCATCTTTAAAAGAAGATGACAATAAAAAGGCCCAAGTTTTCTGGAGCATTCCTATCATTTGAGGAAAAGAAAAGTGAAAAACAGTCATCGAATTCCCCAGATAAAAAAGACCAGGTGCTGGGTTGACCCTAGAAGCCTTGTGTGTACTTGAGATTGAGGGGTGCTAAGAAACCCTTTCTAATTTCCTTAACTATTGAAGTTTTTTTGTTGAAACCCTGATTTTACAAGGGAAGTTTCCTTTATGTAAACTGCATGGTAGAAGGCAATTTTTCAACTTTAGAAGTCCCTGCAAGCTAGTAGTTCTGTCTATTCTTTTTCATCTCACACTTCCTTCCCACTTCTGTTATTTCCTAATCGTGTATGTAAAACTTAAGTTGATTGCTTCACATTTTCTAAACAGAAAACTTCTTGGAGGAGTACATTGCACTTCATATCTTCATTATAGTTTCTAAGAACAACACTTTGCATATTACCAGCTTTCCGTAAATTTTAACTAAATGGGTAAACAAAACTCAGCTTTAGTATGATTAAACAACAGGGATAGAGGCCCAATCCTAGTGATGGATGGCATGATAATTATGATTTTTTATCTTAATTATTACTAGAATTTTAATGCAATTAGAAATCTAATTATTGGGGCACCTGGGTGGCTCAGGGGGTTAAAGCCTCTGCCTTTGGCTCAGGTCATCATCTCAGGGTCCTGGGATCGAGCCCCGCATTGGGCTCTCTGCTCAGCAGGGAGCCTGCTTCCCCCTCTCTCTCTGCCTGCCTCTCTGCCTGCTTGTGATCTCTCTCCTCTCTGTCAAATAAATAAAATCTTTAAAAAAAAAGAAATCTAATTATTTATAATTAGATTTATAATTATAATTATAAATAATTATAAATTTATAATTTATAATTATTTGTAATTATTTATAATCGAAATGCCTGCTGTCCATTAACATACTTATCTGAATATATTTAGATTTCCCCTATATGTTATTTTAGGCCTAGAAAAAAAAATGCATAGGGTACAATTAATTTTTCCCCATAGGGGGCTGAAGTCTCTATTGTACATGAAATTTTTGTGTCTAGAAACTTTAAAGCTTTGCTATTCCATTCTGAGATTTAGAAAAAGTAGTGCACGTGGTTTCAAACTTTCTTTTGTTTATATCTAGAAAGCTATTACAACTCTTACAAATAGCAGAAAACTATTAGCACCACTAAATATTCAGAAAAAGCTATACTACGATCAAGTAAAATCAAATGTTAAGACAGATTTAAAATTCAGCTCAGGTAATAGAGTCAAAGTAATGTTAGTCCTAACAACCTTCTCTATGCAAATATCAGTCCTTTAGAAATGAATGAAAACCATAAATGAGGAATAGTTTTAACCTCACTCACTCTTACTTTTAATAACAGTACAATTTGTGTTTTTGTCTTAGAATTTAGCTAATAGTATATACTTAGCAGCTCATACTTTCGCTTCCTATTACACTTTGTTACCCACCCCAGGTCCTTCCAGATTCAGTACCTTCTTCAAAAATAAATCCTCAGAAGAGTCACAATCAGTCTAAGGTCATTGTTTTTAGTGATTCCGCAATGATCTGAATTATATCTCTAAGGCAATTTCACTCATTGATGCAAGCTTTCAATAACATTTCCTTGGCTTTTAACTGTACTGGTTTTTAAGAACTTGCATTTTTCCCACAAGATCTAACGACCTGTATGTCTGCTTGTGACAAAAATAGAGTATTTCAAACTTTTGTTTAACAGTTTAGAACAATGCAAAAGATAACGAGAAAAAGAAATCAATGGAAACAACAACAAGAAAATGTTGGTGAGGCTTATTCTTAAAGTCCTGGTTTTCATTGTGGATATAATGCTTTGGAAACAGTAAAATGGAAGAGAAGAATGTGTTTTCATCCTTCTGGGTCCCCCTGTTATTTTAGTCCTACCCCCCCCCCCACAGTATTAAGTTTTATCATCTGTATCCACCTTGTGTATGTGAATCACTGACCTGTAACTAGTAAATCTGAAGTGAGTTATTACTGTGTCATCTTTGCTATGACCCTGTATTTATAACATCAAAGACAGTTTAAATGTCACCCAATTCTATCTTAAAATCATCACTATTAATTTTCTCACTGAAATAAAATACAGAGATGTTTTGATTCTCACCATGTATTTGGACAACTTAGCTAGATGTTTATACTGGACAATATAATTCATTATTCTGATTAGTTTTTAAATTTTGTGCATGATGCTTATAAACAACAAATATAGTCTCCATCACCATGCACACTAGATTCTTGTAGAAATGGATCTATATTTTCTGAGATGTGAAGCTTAAATGAGCATAGGGCCCTTTTAAAATAAAAGAACAAAAATTATAAGTAAAAATTAAATATAAGCATGAGTGTTATTTAGAGTGAACAAAGAAATATAATAAAATGCAAATTTTAAAAGAACTATGATTTACTGAAAGTATAATAAAATCCAGAAAATAACAATTTTTATTATTTGTGTCTGATGTACTTCTAAAATTCATTTTTCTGCATTTTTTACTATAAATCTTTAGTTACTTTTTGATAGGACAATTATCTTACAATGTCTTTTTTCTAAAGAGAATATAAATGTAGTTCAGTCTTTCCTCTAGAGTGCTTGATTGAATTTTATTATTATTATTATTATTGATAGTTGGAATGCATCAACTATAATTTGTGATTATAGTACTACTATGGATTTTGGCTCACAAATGCATGAATTGTGATAAGTTCTACTGTGTGTGATTTCCTATCCAAAATAAAAATAATGCCTTGTGCATTTAAAATGACATGTGTCTATATTCCTGACAGAATTTACATCCTTAGTTAGCATCTTTAAGAACCATATCCTTTGCTTACAGTTTTATGCACTTGACAATAAGAAAAATTTTCCACATAGTAGCCTATGGTTCCATACATTTCACCTTATTTCATCTCCACTTCTCACATATTCCCAGTGGTGTCTATTACTGTTAAACATCACAATATTGCAAGCCCTGCATTTTTGGATCTTGATGCTGGGTGGGGGAGGGGTTCGCATAGGGGGAGGGGTTCCCATAGTGGAAGGTAGGCACATTCTTGGAAGCCAAGCCTACTTTTGGATAGCTGCAAACAACTGAAATATATTTCACTCAATCCAAACTAAAAGTAATCTCAATTCGACATCCCTTAATTGAGTTTTAAAAATGCCTACAGTCACATCACACCGATACACACAAGGAGGAGTGCCCATTGTATGAGTTATAGCAGAAGGAGCAATGGACTTAACTGATTGGAATGAAAATATCTTAAATGGCAAAGTTAGCAAACACACATGACCATGTAAGGATAGAGTTCTAGTGCCCATTCCAGAGTTCCAAAAGAGGTATATACAAGTGCATTTTATTGTAAATTTACCTCTGAGTATACACAATATTTTAAGCACACAGTTGGCCATTATATATGTTATTTTATTCTTTCAATGAATCTTGAAATTTTGAAATCATTCTTAACTTACAAACAATAAATTATGAATCAGTTAAGTTACATGGGCAAGATTCTACAAGTAGTAAATGATGAAACCAGAATTTAATTCAGGCCTATATTTTTCTGAAGCCCATATTAGGCTCTTTACCCAAGTTGGTCATAGACATTAGTGGACAAAGTAGTTGATGCTTTATAAAAAGCAAATTTCTGAGCCTCATGCCAAGGATCTCAGATTATTCTGATATAGATGGAATGAAGACAACCCACTGAGAAACACTATTTCACCTCATACTACTCTATTATATTCTAATTCCTTAATGCTTACTAAAATTATGAACCAACCATTCACGTAGCTAATTAGAAACCTTGCCTGGTAAATTTGACCTGAGTTAAAGATTCTTGATCAGGATATGGTTCAACCATGGAGAAAAATGTCATTTCAAAGGGAGCCAAAGAAAATCTTGATTCAGAGATTTTTCACATATATCCCTTTGTTCCTTAAGCAATCCTACTGTTAATATCAGCTATATATAATTAAGTTAGCCTTAGAACATCTTCGTCTACTGATCTTTTCAGCCCTTTACTGTGTAAACAGTCTCTATCATGCTCATGAGGCAAATCTTCAGTTCTTCCTAAGTCCTATGGCTGGCACGGGTGGAGGAAGCTAACTTCATTTCAGTCAGGGAGGTGATTCTGGAAATGAGCACCAGAAAGACAATGAACTTCAAGAAGATAAGCCAAAGGCACTTGAGGAGCCCATGAATAATAAAATTTGGAAGACTAACACAGGTGAAATTCATGCTATAGAAACTTAATCTTCCTTTATTTATGTCATATTTACAGGACTACAGGACCAGTCACATAAGTCAAAACCTCTGTGCTCACTCTTTCCTTTTATTTTTAATTTGGTGGGAGGCAATAGGAGTAGCTATAGGTGTATTTGCTTGAGAGTGGAAGGCTATAGAAACATTTCTGCCCCACCTAGTCATGGTGTTGTCCAACATAGATGAAAGCAGTTCACGTGGTCTGCCTAAAGAACTGGCAGAAACCTTCCCTTTTGTTAGACCAAGCAGGCTGTTACACACATAATATTTTCTTGAAGTGTATTTTCTTATTTATTTATTTATCTATCTATCTATATACCCATTTATTTATTTATTTTTAATTTTTTTCTTTTACTAGGCTCTACACTCAATATGAGGCTTCAACTGATGACTCTGAGATCAAGAGTCGCATGCTCTACCGACCGAGCCATGCCGCTGCCCTTGAAATGTGTTTTCATTGCATTATAGTTCCCATCACCATTATTAAAAACATTTATTAAGTACTTTTCCTTTTCAAAGTAATATGTTGACAGATGTAATCTTCGTCCTCTAGGCAGGTTTAGCAATTAATTAAAATTACACGTGCTTACTGAGCAGAACAGACCTTTTTCTTCATTTACAGTAATGACCATTTTGCATACAACTGGTCAAATATAAACCCCAACAAAGCAGGTCAGAGGGCCTGCACAGCATCCTTCTACACCTGGTGGGTTGTGCCTACAGTACACAGTGAGTCAGGAAATAATAATGGTTTCTCTACTATAGTATCCTCTAATTCTGTCTAGCTGCCACTGAGGTTCACATGCCTAGTTAATTCACAAAGATGACCCTAGTAAAGAATATTAAAAAAAAAAAATTCACAGAAAATTCGTTGGACCATTTTACAAAGTCAGGTGTTTGAGAAAATACGATATTAGATATATAGACTCAAAGTAGTTACAACAAAGCCCCCTCCCAAACATATTCTGTAGTTAACATACTGTACTGATGGCTACATGGGGTTTGATTTTCTATACCATATTGCCAGATAAAAAAGGTTTTGAAAATTCACACAGTTGGTTTCAAATAACTCCTAGTTTGTCAAGTTTAATTTACAGGAGTAAACCCCAAGCATGGACTAAAATTGAACAACATTCCTTTGGCACCAAATTCAGAAATAAACGTAGAGGCAAACAGCATGCATATACACATCTACAAAGGACAGGAACACCTGCTCTTCACCTGCAAAATAGACTACTTGAAACCCAGGTCAAGGATACAGAATGTGATTTACAGCTGACTACATCAGTTTAATGCATTCTTTTTCCTTAAGAGAGAAGAGAATGTGGTGCAGTTAAAGTAACAGTTCTTCAGTGTTCTTAAAACTAAAACTCTAAGGATCTCCTTAGCAATGTCTACCAGAGTGTTCGAAAATTAATCACAGTCAACAAATATTTATTAATATTAATAAATTTATTATTAATATTATATCAATTTACTATCATTGCATTGAGGTGTAATTGACACCTCAGGTGTACAACATAATGATCTGATATCTGTATATATTGCAAAATGATGAAATGGTCACTACAGTAAGTCCAGTTAACATGTCATCATACATAGTTACAAAATTTTTTTTTCTTATAATGAGGATTTGTAGGATTTACCCTCCCAGCAACTTTCAAATCTGCAATAAACTATTATTAACTATAGTCACTACGATGGACATTATATCCCATGTTTATTTACTTGTTTATAACTGGAAATTTGTGTCTTTTGACTCCTTCCACTCATTTTGCCCACCCTCCTGCCTCTGGCAACCACCAATTTATTCTCTGTATCTGTGGGGTCTTTTTTGGTTTTGTTTGTTTTTTAAGATTTCACATAAAAGTAAGATCATATAGTATTTGTTTTCCTCAAGCTTATTTTACTTAGCATGATTCCTTCAAGATCCATCCATGTTGTCATAAATATGTCAATTTATTACTTATCTACTATGAGCTCTGAAGGGGACCAAGGATATGCTATCCCAAAACGTGCCACTTTGGCATAAGAATTATTTTGAGCCAAAGGCATTTAAGTTCCTGAAATTCTTTGTCTTCTATAAGCAAGAGGTCCCCAAAGAGCTCAATTTTCATAAATCACATCCCCAAGAATTCTCTTCTTGGAGACAAGAAGCCATCATTTTATACACACACACACACACACACACACACACAAGTATTATATATACATACATGAGTATGTATATATGTAATATTGAGTTTTGATTTATTAGTTAGGTGTTATGTTAAATGTTTTAGATGCATTACAATTTTAATTTTTACTCATGTCCAATGAAGTAAACAAAAATTTTATTCTAACGGTACCTGGGTGGCTCAGTCATTATCTGCTTCGGCTCAGGTCATGAACCCAAGGTCCTGGGATTGAGCCCCACATCAGGCTCCCTGCTCAAGGGGAAGCCTGCTTCTCCCTCTCCCTGCTTGTATTCCCTCTCTCGATGTCTCCTCTCTCTCTGTCAAATAAATAAATAAAGTAGTTTTTAAAAATTGTATTCTAATGAAAAAGTGAAGCTTTAGAAATGTTGAGATACTGTAAGAGACGAAAACAAAACAAAACAAAACAAAACAAAAAACCAAGTACCTTTCTAGTTTCAATGGCTAGGGCCTGCCTGAACAGAAAAACTGAAAAAGAGACAGATAACAACAAGAGGAAAAAAAAGGGGAAAAAGAAAAAACAGATTTAAGCACACACGTACACATGGGAATTCACAAAGAAATATTATTCAAGGAAGTAGACAGAATTTGTCATCTTAGGCTAGGCAAAGAAAAAAATATTTGGGCCTTCTGGGAAGGGAGAGGTAAGTTATGAGAAGGAGACTAGGAAACATGTTGTAAATGAGGGTTGTTTAGTAAGATTTTTTTTCTTTTCTTTTTAATTTATTTTTTATTAAGTTCAGTTAGCCAGCCTATAGTACATCATTAGTTTTCGACGTAGTGTTCAACAATTCATTAGTTGCGTATAAAACCCAGTGCTCATCACAACACATGCCCTCCTTAATATGCGTCGCCCGGGTTTAGTAAGATTTCTTAAGCAGATTATTTTTTAATTATGTGTTTAGTCAGCATACAGTACATCATTAGTTTTTGATGTAGCATTCCATGATTCATTGCTTGTGTATAACACCCAGTGCTCCATGCAATCTGTGCCCTCCTTAATACCCATTACTGGCCTCATCCATCCCCCAAACCCCCTCCCCTCTAAAACCCTCAGTTTGTTTCTCGGAGTCCATAGTCTCTCATGGTTTGTCTCCCCCTCCGATTTTCTCCCCGTCATTTTTTCCCTTCCTTTTCCTAATGTCCTCCATGATATTCCTTATGTTCCACAAATAAGTGAAACCATATGATAATTGACTTTCTCTGCTTGACTTATTTCACTTAGCATAATCTCCTCCAGTCCCATCCATGTTGATGCAAAAGCTCTGTATTCATTCTTTCTGATGGCTGAGTAATATTCCATTGTATATATGAACCACATCTTTTCCATTCGTCTGTTGAAGGGTATCTTGGCTCTTTCCATAGTTTGGCTATTGTGGACATTGCTGCTATGAACACTGGGGTGCATATGGCCCTTCCTTTCACTATATCTGTATCTTTGGGGTAAATACCCAGTAGTGCAATTGCTGGGTCATAGGGTAGCTCTATTTTTAATCTTTTGAGGACTCTCCACACTGTTTTCCAAAGTGGCTGCACCAACTTGCATTCCCACCAACAGTGTAAGAGTGTTCCCCTTTCTCCATAGCCTCTCCAACATTTGTTGTTTCTCGCCTTGTCAATTTTTGCCATTCTAACTGGTATAAGGTGGTATCTCAATGTGGTTTTGATTGCCACAGCAACTTCTTTCAAGACATGTCTCCAAAGGCAAGGGAAACAAAAGTGAAAATGAACTTTTGGGATTTCATTGAGATAAAAAGCTTCTGCACAGCAAAAGAAACAGTCAACAAAACAAAGAGACAACCCACGAACGGGAGAAGATATTTGCAAATAACACTACAGATAAAGGACTGGTATCCAAGATCTATAAAGAACTTCTCAAACTCAATACCCCAAAAAACAAATAATCAAGTCAAAAAATAGGCAGAAGACATGAACAGATACTTCTCAAAAGAAAACATACAAATGGCTAACGGACACATGAAAAAAATGTTCATCATCATTAGCCATCAGAGAAATTCAAATCAAAACCACACTGAGATACCATCTTAAGCAGATTTAAATGGGAAGCTCCTCCATTGATGAGTTGTTAAGATACCTGCTCCTGCCTGGTAGAGGAGAAACTGCACATGGCAATTTCCTTTATACATGTTTATTTCTTTTACAAAAGGGAAACTTATGGTCTCTTTTAGAGTTTTTCCTTTATCTGCTGCTCCTCAATTGCCTTCAAAATGGTCCTTATGCCAAAGAAGCATATTTTGGTTTCCTTCCATACTTTTTTAAGGACATTGTCCTGCAAACACACATAATAATCTGACACATTTAACAATATACATTCTCTCTTTGATGCTTCATAGATCTGAAACATTAATGGTAAAATACTTCCTTCCAAATCGCTGTAAATTGGAATGATATTTGTAAAGTTAAATCTCACTTACTTGTTAAGTTTCCTGAAAGTAATGCCATTGTCTGGCTTATTCACAAATCCACTAATACTAACATAGATGAGTCCATTCAGAACCTGGATAGAACTTTTCAGCAACTTTCCCTCTTTATCTCTTCCTAGGCTGTAGATATTTGGAACTGGATTCTGGTGTTCTGGGTTTCAGAAATTTAAAGGCAACCAGGCTGATTGCAGAAGGGAATTAGAATTTTTTTTTTTTTTTCTAGTAGACCTCTACTAGAACAAGGCAGCTTCCAGGAATGAAGTAGTAACAGTAAGGATTGACTAATCTGTCTCCCCTGATTTCTAGGACCTGCCTTTGAACAGCCCCAGTCAAGCCAACTAGAGCCCATTGACCCCAAGGAAGAATAGCATTAGGAAAAAAAAGAAGAAAAAGAAGAAAGAAGAAAGAAGGAAGAAGAAGAAGAAGAAGAAAAAGAAGAAGAAGATCCTAAAAATGCTATTCTAATGGCCCATTCCTATACAGTTTGAATACAAGAATACTGCTGAATGAACTTAATTTTGCAGAGGGTAAGATATTTTGTTCTGCTCTATTCTGCTGCTTGAATTTATTGTAATAGAAAACACCGAATCCTTATATTTCCCAGTTTATGATAAAGTACAGGAAGTAAAGTATTTAAATGTAAAGAAAACACTTTGACTTAATTTTTAACCTGGAAACTAAACACACCAGTAATTTACAGCTATAAATAATACAATAGGCACCTTGAATAGTAGGACACTGTGAACCTGAAGATACTGTAAACTAAAGCACTTTCGTATTTTATTCATACTTTTTAAATCAGACACATACTACACCAGAATTTGTGTATTATTGTCATTTTTCAGGGTATAGAGCATTATGAAATTTTTTAGTAACTCTGACATCATAAATTCCTCATCTTCCATAAAAACTCAAAATTAAAGAGTCTAGACATATCTGAGTGTTCATCTCTAATCCCTCTGGCTCACACCCTGACTCAAAGCTTTAAAATTTGCTGAAAGGATTTCACCTATCAGAGAAGATTGTATGAAGAGTTTTTAAAATCTGGTGTGTCTAAGAACCACCTGAGGAACTTGTTAAAAGGCAAGTTCCCAGATCTGATCCAGGACATGGATGTGTGATTTATTAGATCTTGACAGATAACTGGTAACAAGCATTTTAAACAGGCACTCCAGCCCTAATGCAAATCAGCCACACATCACACTGAGAAACAAGATATAAGGAATACAGAAAGAACATATAGAGGACTGCTTTGGCTTCTATACTACTATGTGGAAACTAGTGTTGATCGTGAATTTAGACTAGATTAAGAAAAGGTTAACACTAATGACATTAAAACTCCTTGCGTACGGGTTCTCTTTGGCAACTGCTTGCCTGCCTCCTTTTTTTAAATTTTTAACCTTGTGTAATTCACATATTGTTTCAGAGTGCTTGGCAGCTAGAATTTAACTTGGATTAAATTAAAATAACCTTCTCTTCTGCCTCCAAGCACATTGCCAAATTTAGCATGTTTCATGCAATTTAAATAACAAAACAACCTAGGGGCACCTGGGTGGCTCAGTCTGCTAAGAATCTGCCTTTGGCTCAGGTCATGATCCCAGGGTCCTGGAATCAAGCCCCATGTTGTGCTCTCGACTCAGTGGGGGCGTCAGCTTCTCCTACTCCCTTGATCCCTTTCCCTGATCATGCTCACACTCACTTTCTCTCTCAAATAAATAAATAAAATCTTTAAAAAAAAAAAAAACAACAACCTATAGGATAAAGGCCAACATTATTTCTGTGAGAAGAAAACTATTAGGATTTTTAAGAGGCTAAAATAAACACTTAGGTTAGAAACTGTAGCAGATACAATACATTTTAAATATTTTTCAAGGACTTTTGAACAGCCAATACCAAAAGTAATGAAAATAAGGAGATTTTTATGGTGTTGGATGGAACTCTTATAACATATAGAACACTGGATTAAGGAGAGAAAAAAAACATAGTGGTGAATGAGAAGTGTAAAAAAGGAGATAAGAACACATGTGGATTTTATTTTATTTTATTTTATTTATTTATTTTTTAAAAATATTTTATTTATTTTTTTGACAGAGAGGAGAGAGATCACAAGTAGGCAGAGAGGCAGGCAGAGAGAGAAGGGGAAGCAGGCTCCCCACTGAGCAGAGAGCCCGATGCGGGGCTTGATCCCAGCCTGAGCCGAAGGCAGAGGCTTTAACCCACTGAGCCACCCAGGCGCCCCCACATGTGGATTTTACTAGTCTTTCTTTATATTATTTAGCAAAGAGAGTAAATAATGAAATAATCAAGTTAAAAAAAGCACATTCTTACCTTTTTATATCTTATCAAATTATTTCTCTATATTGTGGCATAGGTAATATAGATTGGCTAGCCTTTTCAAATAAATTTTTCTGGAAAAAAATGTTGCCTATAAAACAGAAAAAGTTGAAATGGATATTTTTAAATTCCTGACCATATCTCTTTTGCATGGATTGTAGCTCCTCAAAATAAACTCCCACATGTAATGAACCTGTGTTATATATGATGAGTATCCAACTAGTTGGATGATTAAATATTTTGCTCAAATGTTTAATATATAGTCAGAACCAAACCGATCATTAATTATATAGGATAAGATATTTTGTGTGGAGTCTATAGAAATGCCACATAGGAACAGACCATTACCCAAACAATTTTTATTTCACAAAATAAACAGGATGGTAATTAAAATGAACTTAAGGAATACAATACGTGGAGCAGGTAGTGAATTTCTTTATTTTTTAATCTATGAAGAGCTCATTGGTTCTATTATCAAGTCTGAAAAATCTTAAATTATTAAGTGAGTCATGTACATTGAGGAATTACTTTCTCATGAATTACTGAAACACTTGATTGCATTAGTAACAAATTTATTTCACTGTCGTATTTCAAGTCCAATCTTAACTGAATCTATGGTGCGGAGATAGACCTGCTATAGTACCAGATTTATTGATAGAGATTTAAGAGGTCTCTGCAGTATTCAAATTACTTTATATTCATTTAACACATTTGCTCTAATTAAAAAGTAAGACTTCACTTTCTCAAAAGTCTCCCCGTGTGTATGCTTGAGCCATTTAGCTCAAAAGAAAAAGATCAAGTGACAGATCAAAAGAAAATGTTAGAATATAAATTACATGCTTTAAGTTGCTTTCGCTGGATTTAGAAATGCTCAGATAAAAGCTGAAATTTTAGTGAATGGATCTTGATTTTCTGTATATTCGTTTCCCAATTATACTTTACATATAGGAAATGTCTCAGGCAAATTAGAAGACATGGGTTTTCAATTAGTTCTAATTGAAAGGAAACACCCCATTGTCAAGATATTTGTAGAGTCAGTTGAGACTGTGCAATGTTAGTGGAATAATGGAATTATTTCAAATTCATTTATTTTTTTTTAAGATTTTATTTGTTTATTTGACAGAGAGAGAGATCACAAGTAGGCAGAGAGGCAGGCAGAGAGAGAGGGGGAAGCAGGCTCCCCGCCAAGCAGAGAACCCGATGCGGGGCTCGATCCCAGGACCCTGAGATGATGACCTGAGCCGAAGGCAGAGGCTTTAACCCATTGAGCCACCCAGGTGCCCCAACAAATTCATTTACTTTTCAAGTTAAACTTAAAGATGTCCCAGAATGAGAGAAGATAAGACAAACTCTTTATCTTATCTCTGAAAATAGGAATTATGGGCTTAGAGTCTGACCTAATCATTTAGGCTTAATATGGGACTATCTAAGAAGTAGCTTTCACGTTGGTTTTTTTAGTAAATTGGTTCTAATCTACGTCAAGAGCCAAGTAACTCACAACTCTCTAAGTAGCTGGACGAAAAATACTTCTGCTACACAAGTTGCTACCCAGAGAGCTAAGGAACCTTAATCACATTAGGTTTCTTCCTAAAACTCCAACTGATCTAGAGTATTTAGTCATAACTATAGTTGCTCAGCTTAGAGTGATAACATTCACCTAATGACACTAAAGAAGTAACCAGTTCCCTTTATTAACTTCCATAGCCATGGATTTCAGTTATTTTTTTCATTCATTCATTCTTTCATTGAAGTTCCACGATGTGCCCAGAACACTGTGATGAACATTGGGGTTATTATTATGTACAAAAGAAAAGCACCCATCAAGGAATTACCAGGGTAAGTTATTTCAACATTTTGCAGATGTTTCATCAGTTCTAGCAGAACATTAGAATCTAAGAAAGTGTGTTGCTGAGGATTTTAGATATTAAATATAGTGATAATAGTGAAAATAATCAAAGAAACAAAACCCCAAAACCTACGGGTGCCAGGCAGATAATAGAAAGGAGTAAAGAGTCAATAGAAATTGTGGTGGGCTTGAAGGTATGACATGTCTTGCAGAATTCCTGACTCTTTTTGCCAAATCTGAGTTTTAAGAGAGGCTGATGATTGTGTTTTCTTATATGACTCTCATGATGTTTCACTGAATAATTGATCAATTTAAAAACCAAATCCAACAAAACATTGTGGTAGCCAAACATTCTTTGTCCTGTGTATTTGAACCAGCAGCCATCACTTATCACATTTCATCATAAGCCCCAGATCGTCAAAATTACTGAGACCCTAAGTTGTTTCTTTCTCTAAACGGTAACAGTTTGGTGAGTGCTTGAGCAGAGCATATGTTTCTACACATGTACATCAACAAATTTATTTGTTTTAAGAAATAAATAATTTTGTACTTAACTGTTTTTTTTTTCTTTGGGTTTTTTTTTTTTTTTTTTTTTTGATTTGTTTTGTTTTTAAGAGAGGGAGAGAGGCAGGGAGTAAGGCAGAAGGAGAAAGAGAATCTTAAGCAGGCTCCATGCCCAGTGTGGAGCCCACCTTGGAGCTCAGTCTCACAACCCTGAGATCATGACCTGAGCTGAAATCAAGAGTTGGACACTTAACTGAGCCACCCAGGCACTCTGTGTACCTTTTTAACGATTGCGTTTGATACTTAATAATATATTTTGGAGATCATTTCATGTAACTATTTGAAGAAGTAGGTTAATTTCACTGAATAGTGCATTCTATTCCTTCATAAGGATATATCAAATGTTGCTTTGCCAATTCTCTTTTAATGGGTATTCAGATTATTTCTGAATCTCATTACTAAAAGCAATGTTGCAATAAAATAGCTCTGTATGTGTTTTCATAGTGAGGCTCCTCTTCCAGACTTTATAGGTTAAAGCAAATGGCTGAGACTGTTCTTCCCTAGTCAGCTAGGGAAACCCAAACTTAGTTTGGGCTTCCCAAACTTCGTAAGCTAAGTTTGGGTTTCTAGGTGTGTCTGTTGATAATGTTATTAGGCACATAGGACCTGCAATTATGGTCTATTTTGGGTGAGGCAACTGTTCTAACTCTGAGGATGGGGATGGCAGTGGGGTGTGCCTTTCACTGAGAATAGTTAGAAAGGACTCCTGGATTGGTCCCCTGCCCAAATGAAGTAGGATGGGTACCACAGTTACCTGGATTCTTGGATCAGGCTTACTAAATGGTTAGGACTGGATACTATATTCAGTAATAGATGGAGTTATGAATTAGCCTTCCCTACCCTAGCAGGGTGTCAGGGTGTAGACAGCTTTTTTAGACCCAGGGTGTACACAGCATTTTGTTTGGGAACTCAAATCAGGTCAGAGTGCATACTAAATTCCCCACCAGATGAGTCCACCAGTTTGCTCTGTAGGCTGGGGAAACCCTAGGCTGGGCTCTCTGCTCTAGCGCCACTGTACATAGGGCTATTGAGTGGGTACTGTAGCTTCGTGGGTGCTCTTGTTAGGTTCCCTGGTCAGATAGTCTGAAGGCTATATTTAGCAATTATCAGGTCTATGAATCTGATTCCCTGCCTGGGTGCAGCAGGAGAAGAAGCTCTAAAACCAGCAAAGCTCTTAGTTGTTTTAAGGCAAGCCAACCCACACTGCAATTTTCCAGGCTGAGGAGGGTTGTTGGTTTTCTTTGCAGATTATTGGCTGTACCTGTCCTTCTTCAGGCTCCAGCACCACTCAGCTGCAAAAGAGTTGTCCCCAGACATTCTGGTCAGATGGGGCTAGAAGACACTCTCCATGTGGATGGGGCTATGTCTTTGCTCCCTTGCCTGGGTGGTGGTAAGGCAGCAGGAGTTGGGGGGTGCAGAGGTGAAGGGCTGTTTGAGACTATTCTCAATTTCCCAAATAGGCTCTCTGGTTTGGAAGGGTCTGCTTCTCCTCTCAGCTTTGGCTATGAATTAATTTCTCTGCTTGTGAGTAGCATAGGAACCCTCCATACTTGGTATTGGCTTTGCTCTGGGGGTTATATCAGCTCTGCTCACCCAGCTCTCAGATGGAGCATCACTGGGCCACATAGCTTTAGGAATTGTCACCAGCCCTTCTGGTCAGATGGGGCTAGAAGATATCCTACAGAGCGAGTGGAACTGTGACTCTAGTCTTTGCCTGAGCACGGTCAAACCAGGCTCTAGGGCTGGCAAAATTGCTAGTTTGAGGATCTGAATCTGGCAGATCTACATCCTGCCAAGTTCCCCGGTCAGAGTCCACCTGTGACTTGGTTCTGCAGGTGAGAGCAAAACTGCTGGTTGGGATTACTACCTGAGCATTGCAGGTACAAACCTGGCCTACCAAGATTCTCATGCTGCTTGTTTCAATCTCCCGCCCCCTTCTCCGTCACAGTCAGATTCTCATTTGCGGGGCCCCACCAATTCTCTTGCAGATCCCATGGTGCGAGATCACAATAGGAGCTCCCATAAAGCAACCCCAATGCTGGGGTGGGCTGGTGGTTTTCTTCTGGGTTCTCTTTTCCCACTGGAGCAACCGGAGGCTCAGTAGAGTTCTCTCCACGTGTTGTTGACTGTTGGAGGAAGGGCAATGTGGTCAGCGTGTAGCTTCTTCTCTTACCCTCTAATGCCAATCTGTCTTAGTCCCTGAGGTGTAGGGAGGTGATTCTCATTGGGGGTCTTCAACAGCTTTTACTTATTCTTCTTGTGGAGGAAACAGAGTAAGGAACTGCCTATTTCACTACTTTGGTGACATGACTGTCCACAAGCTTTCTTATTATTTTATTCACCTGATGGGTGAAAAAATTGTATCTCGTGATTTTTTTTTTATTGCTACAATAGAAGTTGAGTTTTACATTTTTATTAATGTTTTGTGCTTAATTTTATGTATATTAAAACACATATTTCTTATCTATTAATTTTCTTCTCATTTTCTTACTGACAACTTGTTATACATTTTGATATTAATCCTTTCTGTTACATATACTTCAAATACTTTATACCAGGATGTTATTCATTCTTTGTTTAAAAACAAATAGTTGTATAATCTGCCATGAAATTTTATGATGGTATCTAGATTTTGTTATATTCTGGAAGATCTTATCAGGAGATTCTTATATTTTGTTTTAATGCTTTAATATCTTTATCACAATCACATTTGAGATTTATTTCCATACATTGTGTGAGATAAAAATCAAAATTAAATTTTTACTTGCAAATAGATTCCTAATAATTCCAACACCATTAATGGATTACTATCCTTTCTTCATTTAAAGCTCCTTCTTTACCATGTGATTTATTGCTAATATTTTCTGGTCTGCTTTTCAGTGTGTTGTGTTCCATTTATCTATTTGTCAATTCCCATGGTAACACTAAATTGTTTAAATTACGACAGCATTACTGCATATTTTGTTAACTTGCAGGGCCAGAATCAACTCTGCCCCTGGAGTGTTATATTTTCAGTGAGTATGCAAAGCTTTGCCAACCTCACTCCTATTTTTGCCAATGCCAGTCTTGTCTATGATAGTTTCCTCATCTTACGTGAGGTGGCTTTTTGGGATGCCCTCCATTTAACAATGCTTCTACTGCTACTACTACCACTGGCTACACAGTATTGGGTATTTACTCTGTGTCAGCTAACTTTCTATGTATTTTAAATATTGATAGTTTTTTAAGGCTGTGCAAAAATATTTTCAAGTATTGTAGCAGATATCAAACACTCCAAGCATATGTTCTCAAATCTTACCATTTTCTAGCACACTGGCTTCCCTGTGATTACTATCAACAGCCAACATCCGTATCTCTTTGTGTCAGAACTGCCCTCACGTTGCCAGACTGTTTTGCCTTTGCACAGAGAGAGGCAAGCTCCAGGGACATTGCCCCAGGATAGCCTTTACCTGTGGCTAACAGTGCAGAGTATACATTCTCTGGTTTCCTGTCCCCATGCCAACTCTGAGGGAAGGCCTCCATTGTCATCAGAGATTCCCTGTGGAACCGAAGCAAACCCTCCTCTGTACTGTACTGATAACTCATCTTTCCCTTTTCTCTCCCACCTCCTTCATTACCTTGCCATATTTTCCTAGGAATACTACTTAATGAATCACTCTCACACAAAAACTTACCTCAATATCTGCTCCTAGGGAACCCATCTTGAGACAGACGGTTATAATATTAAGTTCATATTAAAAAAGAAAAACCAAAATACAGAGAGTTTACAGATCAACTCAATGTCACACAGAAAGTAAGTGGCAAAAATGACTAAATCTTATCATGAAATTATGTGTAAACTCAAGATATTTGGGTTCAATTTACACTTGTCTCTAAAAGTAATCACAGGTTCAACTTCTCCTGGTTCCCTTCCAGTCAAGCCACAGCTCCTGCCAATGAACTCGGTAGTGCCTGCTGTTACTGTCCTGTGGGAGCACTCTCCAGACAACAAGGACTAGAGACTGATAGCGAAGAGTGTGCCAGATGGGCTGTTTAGCCAGATTCTCAGACCACAGTTGTCTGGACCCTGTTTCCCTTGTGCATCTAGGTTAGGGTTGGGCGGAAACTTGTGAAAGAGCTGAAAAGTACACCTGAAGCTGCAGTCATTGTTCTCGGAGGGTGTTTGCAGTCAGATGCAATGACAGACAAATGCACAGAGGCCGTGGCCCCCTGCTTTTCCTATAGGTCCCATCCGTATCTCTCCCTTCTGCTGGCCAGCAGGGGCCCCAGCCCACCCCAGATGCTTGGCTGAGGACACGCACAACTACCAGAAGCAAGTTCCAAAGACCTCTGCATGAGCCCCACTTTTGTTACCTGCTTTGACCCCTGGGTGTACTTGGCTCCTTGGATTTTGCTGAAAGTTTAGAGTCCTTCACCTGAACTGTTCTTTTCAGGAGGATGGGCGAGTGACCTTTTTTTTCATTGTTTAAATACATCACCCAGATTTTCACCTTGCCAGCTTCTCTCATCTTATGCAATATCTTATTCCAAGTCACTTCATCCCTTCATACTTAGTAGCCATGCTTCCCTGATTGAACTCTGACAGATGCAAAAGTGTTCCATATCAAGTTATATCTGAGACTTTCTCCCAAAACACTTGAAATAGCCTCAAAAAGAGAAAACCTTTAAAAAGGTAACTGTCAAATATAGTTTATTTTCTTTATTCTGAGCGTTTTTAGAAGCATCTTCTCTGAATATGCGAGATATCTTTTCCCAAAAAGAGCTTTGCTATTTCTTTTTTTCCTCCTCTCTTTTCGTTTTTGCAACTGTAAAAATACCTAAGGAAGGAATTTTAAAGTAAGAGCATGCTGCATGCCTTTTTTTTCCTCTATTTTTTTTTAGGAAAATTATGTTGCTTTAATATTACTTAAGAACTGACACAACCAGAAAATTAAGAATCTACAAAATCACGTCATGTCAGCTCATGACCATAAAGCTTGACATTTAAATTATGCAAACAAGGGAAATTAAAAAAAAAAAAAGAGTTGGGATATATTAATAAGTAATTTTGCTTTTATTGGTAAAGATATCTCACCATTTTTATGGGTTACTATGGGGTTAACTTATGGCATTTAATGTTAGAGTAAAAAAAATCAATTTTAGATTCCTAACTGAAAGAAGGCAAATTTGAAGTATTTATTCACTTATTTTTTGAAGTATTTAAATTAGATATAAATAGTCAATAATTGAAATACTTCCATGATGATGAAAATCATTAAAATGATCCTAAAATGAAAAAGAAAAAATAGGCTACTATCCTTACGCTACCAATTGACCTAAATAAAAATATTTAATTTTATCACAGTAAAAAAAGAAACTAATGTAAAATTTAGGACATCATGACCCTGGAGAAAATCTCACAGACAGGCAGCATATTGGGTCTCTGTCCTGTGTAAATAATTCTATAAGCACAGAAGCCTGAAGAGTTTCATTACAGCAAATTAATGTCAGGGGAACAATAAAAAGTGACAGAAATATGAAGGGAACTGTAGAAGTCTAGTACAGCAGGGACCTTTAAGAGGGAGATTTATTGTAGCATAGAATGGAGGAAGTCACCTAAATGGAGGAAGGTATGGAAAGAACTCCTTTCTAGCCTTACTTTCCAAGTTCTGGGGGACTTAGAATTGATGATAGTTTTCTCTTACTTCTCCTATCCATGAAATATCAAATGGATCCAAAAAACATTTAAAAAAAACAAAAAACAAAAAAGAAGTAACACGATATAATTTCAGTGTTTGCAAGGAACATCCCTAAAGAAAATGCAGAAAAATGTTTTAATAGAAAAATGTGGAGGTCATAGTAGGAGAAATTGGGAGTAAAAGGTCACAGGAGAAGTTGGGGTTGGACGATCATGTTGGAGAAGTCAGGAATGATGGGTTGTGGCGGGAGAAGTTGATGGTGATAGTTTACAATGGAAGAAGTTGGGACTGACCACAGTGAGAGGTCAGGGTTGACAGATCATCCTCCCATTTGAAGTCTACTCTAAGATATCACTCCTTTTGTGGGGTACAGTGTAGCCCTTCTTTTCCTTCTCCTATAATGACAAATGAGGCAGTAGAGTAGAGATAGTGAAGATTTAATAATTATTTTAATTAAATTTGAAGGTGAAGCATTAGCTCGGACTAGTGTGAGGCAAAAAAAGAGCTTAAATGCAAAATTTAAGGAGACACTTTCTCTAGAGGTCATGAAAAGGCTGTCCCTGCAATTCCATGATCCTGTCAGTGAATTCTTCCTCAAATTTTGTGCACCAGGTACCTCTCTTGCTTTACCAGTACTCCTGGACCTGGGGAGAGGGAGTGTGGTAGAAATCTGTTGATAAAGAAGAATCAAAGGAAGCAATTTTAAGCTAGAGGAGAGAGATACACACATGGACAAAAAAAGAAAGATTTTTGTTTAAAGTGAGAGTTTTAAAGATGCTCCCCTCTACCAAACGACAACAAACAAACAAACAAACAAACGAAACAGGAATGAGTCATCTGGGTGATGAGGAATTATCTAAGTCTGGATGGACTTACCAATGAGAATGTTGCACGTACCATAATACAAAATGTCTGTGATCACCAGAAGTTAGAATTTGGGACACAGTAATAGAGGAGGATGCTAATCAAAGCAGGTAGTTCACTTCAGAAAATTGAAGCACATGATATTAGTCATGTCCTGACAGATACATTGGAACAAGGTGACCAGTGGTTTGAAAACAGTCATATATAGAAGTCACATGAATTGGAGTCCTATGCACAGTTCACAGAGTAAAGACAGACTGAGGCTAGGGAAGATAACTTTAGAACAAGGGAGTGGTTAGTCTTAAAGATATTAGGTACAAACATGGACTAGGAGAATTGAAACAGTGACACCAGTGTGAGAAATTGGCTACCAGGTGAGGCCTGGTCAAAGAAACAGTATGTGATGTCAACTGTCAGATCTTTGAACTGTTAAAATGCTAAAATTTGGGAGCCCAAATTATTCCCAACTAATGAATGAACTAGTACCAGAGAAGTGGCAGAACTGAGCTTTCAGTCAGGTGATCCCAGCTGACCATAAAGAAGAGTCTCAAGGATAATGAACTACAGTAGGCAGATTGATGATCTACCAAAAAGGTCCATGCCCTAATTCTCAGAACCTGTGAATACATTGGATTACATGGAAGAGACATTAAAATTATGGCAGCAGATGGAATGAAGATTGCTAATCAGCTAACCTTATATTACAGAGGCGTGAGGAACCAAGGAATGACAGCAGTCTCTAAAAGCTGGAAAAAGAAAGAAAATCAATTTTTTTCCTAGAGCCTCCAGAAAGGAACATAGCCCCATTAACTCCTTGATTTTAGCCCAGTGAGATCCATTTCATATTTCTGAACTCAAAAAACTGTAATATAAATAACTTCAAAAAAAATAACTTCATGTTGTTTAAACTACTAGCTTTATGTTAGGTACAGCAGCAATAGAAAACTCACACATGAACCAAGTCATCAGTATGAAGTTGATATAATCCTTTCCTCTATTTCCCAACACATATAACTTTTGTCTCAAATTTAGGCAAAGGAAGCTGATAAAATACACAAAATCTAAAGTGAACACAATCAAAGGTCAAAATCCAAGAGACAAACTATGGGATTAAAAGCTTTATTTTTTCTAAGATTTTATTTATTTATTTATTTATTTATTTATTTATTTATTTATTTATATTTGAGAGAGATTGAATGCGAGTTGGAGGGGAGGAGCAGAGGGAAAAGGACAAACTGTGCTGAGCATGGAGCCAATTGGGGGGCTCAATCTTACAACTCCGAGATCATGACCTGAGCCAAAATGAAGACTCCAACGCTTAACTGACTGAGCCACCCAGGTACCTTGGGATTAGAAATTTTATAAGGTTGTCTTCTTTAAGAAGGCTCTACTTCATATGGAACACAAAGAACTGGTTAATTTTGGGTGAATAGAAAAAAAGGTCAACATTTCACTTGAGGGGCTCCTCATAGGCAAGAGCAGAATGCTGGGAATTGAGTGTAAAGCTGATGGTGAAGAGAACACACAGATCTGAAGGAAAGCACATGTGAAGAAGGTAATTCAGATAATGACTGTGTTTTGTGTGAGTGACACTGTCTCTTCATTCATCACATTGTCATACATTGAAGGTCCATTATGTGCCAGGCACCATTTAGATGGTGGATTTACAGTGGTAAATAAGACAGATAAGGCACTTGATCTCCTGGAGCCTATATTCTAGCAGGGATGTATATTTTAGGAAGTACTTTTGTTGATTATCAATTTGTTTCATCTCATTAATCACTACAACCATCAAATGAGGTGATAAGAACTAGGGCATTCTCATTTTATAGGTGGGACACAAAACTGCTCAAGGTTTTCTTCAAGGGCACATAACTGTAGGTGTTAGAACTAGAATTTGAACCCAAATCATGTAAGTCAGAGTGTGTGTGCTTATGCTGCCTGCTAACAAGTGGATAAAAGTTCAGGTGGGTAAGGTAGCCCAGATAGTTGATGACTTTAATATGTTAAAGGTTTTAATTTAAAAACACCCCCACAAAGAATAATGAAAACTACCATTTGTAATGCAATCCTTTTTTTCTAAGTTTTATTTATTTGAGAGACAGAGAGAGAGCGAGAGCATGAGTCGGGGAGGGGCAGAGGGAGAGGGAGAAGTAGACTCCCCACTGAACAGGAACCCCTATGTCAAGCTCGATCCCAAGTTCCTGGAATCCTGACCTGAGCAGAAGGCAGCTGCTTAACTGACTGAGCCACCCAGATGCTCCTGTAATGCAATCTCTGCATTATGCTAAGTGTAGATGTTCTGTATGCCTCAGGGCAATCATTCAGGATGGGCATTATTGTATGCATTTTACAGGTGGAGAAACTAAAGCTCAGAGATCTTAAATGATTGGCCAAGGCCACTCAGCAAGTTAGTGTCAGAGTTGAAATCAAAGCCATGTTTGTACATGAAGAGAAGCAAATGTATGCTTGATACAATTTCATATACTTTCTCAAAACTAAAAGTGGAATAGTGAAAGATCATTTGTTCTATCTCTAAATATATTATTAGACATATTTTTATTTAATTATAACATAATATGGAAGGAGGAAATAAAATGAAAGAAGCAGTATTGGAGCAATCCAGACGCAAAACAGAGCAAATAGCCAGATCTCCTTGTCATTAGAGCCTTTACTTTACTAAAAAACCCTTTCTGTCTTCCCCTATGCCATGGTACAACCTACTTACGAAAGAAAGACTTGGGTCTTTCTTTTCCCACACAAAAGTTGATGTTAATTTTTAGAATTACTTAAATTTAGAAACTGATGCAGAATTGCAAGCATTTATAAAGACAAAAATATTTTCCTGTCTACTTGAAAAAATTTTAAAAAAAGAATGCTATGTCTTAACAATATTCTTTTTTCTCAAGGATCAGAGAAAGATGGTTTTTTCATAAAACTTGGAACAAGAGGGGCGCCTGGGTGGCTCAGTGGGTTAAAGCCTATGCCTTTGGCCCCGGTCATGATCTCAGGGTCCTGGGATCGATTCCCGCATCGGGCTCTCTGCTCAGTGGGGAGCCTCCTTCCCCCTCTTTCTCTGCCTGCCTCTCTGCCTACTTGTGATCTCACTCTGTTAAATAAATAAAGTCTTAAAAAAAAAAAAACTTAGAACAAGAAAAGTTTTTTACAGTGAATTGTTAGTATATGTTTTACTTAATTGTTATATAAATGATTAAACTCCTTATAGTCCTTATTTTTTTCATTCTGATCCACAGAAGTACTTATCGCAAAAGCTTTTTGAGAAAAGCTATTGAGAAGACCAGCAGTTTTTAGCCCCATCTCTTGCGCAATTCTGTATTTTCTTATGCCCTGCCATCAGTTCAATTGGGAGGTTCCTTTGTGAAAATATAATTTATGTATGTTTTATTCGGTAATGTAGAATTTGAAAAAAGGAAAACATTTTTATTACACTTGTCTCCAGTTTCTTAGCTCAGTGCTATACTTTCCTTAGGGTGCATAATGCCAAACCAAGTGTTAAAAAATGGGAAAGAAAACCAATAATTTTGATTTTGGAGAATCTTACAGTGCAAATTAAATATATTTATTGAATAACACATTTTTGAGTATTTGCTATGGGTAGTCATCAAATAGAGAGTGATTTTTTTAAATGAGGGAGTTTTAGGAAAAAAATGCCAATGGGCATGGCACCCTATGTGGTTAATCATGGAGTTCCATTCCCCAGCACGTATGCACAGTCCCTCCTAAGAAGACACTTTATAGTTATCATAATCCATTCCTGGGTCCAATTCTTATCCTGGTGACATGGGATGGACTCACTCTAGGAAATCCATTCTTCTGTCCTTTCATATAAAGTTCACTGAACTCACTCTGGCTACTCATTTATTATATTATCATCTCAATCAGTCTCAGGCAGCCTAGAGTGTGACTGATCTGGGAGCGTGAAGTGGGGAGCTGGTTTATCTACACCACACAGAGCTAGTTTGGTCTTGGAAATTAGAATATCTTTTCTTTTGCCAACATAGTATAAATTCATCAGGCCATTAACTTTTCAGCTCTGCCCCCCCCCAGGTAAACATGAAATTACAAATACAAGACTATAGCCTCAAATTCAGTGCTGTTATCAATTTTTAAAACAAGTCAAAATCAAATCAATTTTTAAAAATGGCAGCACTAACACAAAGGTCTCAGTGGCCTCAGGTTTTATTGAGTGAGAATTCAAATGTGTCACATTGATAGGAAAGCAACAATTCCATTAAAAATACCTGATTTCCAAGTGGCATTTAAGGAAAAGGGAGATGAATACAAAAACAAATAAAATTGAATAGGGGAGCTCGGTTCATAAATTATAAATGATATACCTCTTAGCAGAGTCATAAAACAAGAAAATAAGGTAATTGGACTGACGGCAGGAAGAGGAAAGTTATGTAAATGAAGAGAGCCTTGTTAAAATAATCAAGACAAAGAGATTCACTGATTTAGAAGGTAGCGGCTTTTGAATTGCTGTTATAATTAATCCTTTTCTCTCGGCAGCTATTCTTTCAAATGATTTCTTTTACTTGAAACAAATTAAGGTGTGCTGGACAAGATCAGCATAAGTTGAAGTTTCAAAGTAATGCTACAGCTAGCACTAGCTCTAGAAAGATGCTCTAAAAATTGCAAATGCTCAGAGTATAAAGTAATATGACCCACTTCTTTCCCCCAACTACCATATTTTATGAAGTACTATAAGTGATGATAGAGAATTGATAGAACTCACCACCTCTAGCTCTGGAAATGCTGCTGACAGGTAAGACCTCCCATTTATCTTCAAGTTTTCTTTATTAATCAATATGAGCCTGTTGTTAACATAACTCTGTGGTCCTCAGCCAGGTTTAATGGACACACTAGGCAACACTGTTCCGGTCTGGAAAAAAAAAAGTTCTGGTCTCAAAGAGTATACAACAATACATGGGATTATAATAAACTAAGAAATAAAAGGCAAAATATCTCCCACTGCCATCTACCTGAAAGCATATATACATGTAATGACACACTCCCACTTATATTTCATATATGAAACAAAATAGTTTACAAAATTCTAGCAAATATAATGAATATATTTTCATCTTGGTAAAATTAATTTATATATGACATAACATATATGCTTCTTCTAAAGAACTTGCTTGTTCTGGTGATACATTTTTCAGCACATTTCAATATTCTTTAATTATAGAACACTAAAAAAAATCTGTGTTTGATTTTTACTCTGACCTCATTTGTAGAGAATAAACTCATCTACATGCGTAATTCCTGTATGGGGGTGTAAAGCAACAATTCTGAGTGGATTATTGACCCTGAGAAACTGAGGCCAAGAGATGTTAAATAATTTGTTTAAGCCTCCACAGTTACTTCCTGGAGGAACTTGACTTTGAACCATAACCTTAGCCACTGCATTGTACTACTTCTTTAACACTTTTTCAAATAAGATATTGAATTGGATTTTCAATGACACAAAAATTGGCTGTTTATCTAATCATGTATACTTTTTCATTCACTGTATCCCCACTTACTCCTCATGGACATGATTTGTTTGAAGATGCATGTTTGTAATCACTGACTTTATCTTGGAAAAAAGAGCATTTGTGTATTCATGCCAACTTAATGGCTCAAATATTTTATTATGTAGATATAGATGTTCTACTATAGACAACACCTTAATTATGCTTTTTAATTATGTTTTATTCTATTGAGCCAATTACTATAACTGAAAAAATAGAACCTCGTCTAGCGAAAGCCATGATTCATGGTGCATTTCACACCAAGAGTATTTCCTTTTTTAAATTATTATTATGTTATGTTAGTCACCATACAGTACGTCATAAGTTTTTGGTGTAGTGTTGCATGATTCATTGTTTGCGAATAACACCCAGTGTTTCATGCAATACGTGCCTCTTTAATACCCTCATCCAAGAGTATTTCTTGAAGTGAGAGACAAGTACAGAAAGTCAGCACTAACGAATTTTTAAAACTTTGAGTACAAATATTAAACAGAGTTTAGTACATTTCGCAAAAACTGTGATCATGTTAAATGTATTTATTACTCTCTTTTAGAATTTTGTTATTAAAATTGAAAAGTGATAGAGGAATAGCTCAAAATATTCATTTATCCAAGTATTAGATCATAAAAATGTAGAAGTTGTAAAAGTCACAATGTCTTGATGCAATGGAACCTTCATGACTATGTTTCTTTTAAACCTAATTCAAAGTGGCATCTTTAAAATATTTTCCCAATCCTTTTAAAAATGAATTTTCCATTCATTTCAAAATTACTATCTAAAACAAACAGAAACTCATAATGAGATAAACATAAAGACTCAAATACATAAATGGGTAAATGAATATGCAGTTCACAGAACATAGAACTGAATAATATAATTCAAAAGTATGTTCAATCTTACTTATAAGCATAAAGATTCAAGTTGCTCCCCCCAACCCTTTTTATTTGCAAAGTAACGTGAGTAACATTCAGTGCTGGTGAACATACAGTGAGATGGGTATCCTGATGGATAGCAGGTGTGTTATAAAGGCCTACGGTTTCCTTGGAATTAATCGAATTATATCTATGAGTGACTAATAAATACTTATGATTTTTATTCCAGTATTTTTACTTTCAGAAAGCAGTTCAAGAAAACAATCAGGAATATAAAAATGCCTGCAAATACTAAAAAAAAAAATTTTTAATGGCATTTTTATAAATGTTTAAAGATGGAAGAAGCTTAAGTCCACAAAACAAGGGAATTATTAAATAAATTACTTTATAGTCATGGAATAGTATATTACATAGCCATTAAAATTATGTTCATAAATGTTTAATGTAAAAGAAAATCTTTGCTTTAAAAATAATGTTAAAAAGAATATCTCAATTCTTTAAAATATGTATACACATAGGAAAATCAGGATTTTAATAGCAGGTAAGAGTAAACACCTTTCATTGGTGGAATCTGTAGATTATTTTATTACCTTCTTTACATTTTCAAAATTTGGGAATATATACTACATTTAAAATGATATGTTTTCTGTATGTGTCTATGCATATTTATGCTATGTATACATACACACATATAAATACAAACATATTTATATTTTATAAACCTTTACTATTTAAACATCAAGCTCCTTTCTTGTTACCTATATAGTCTTTTTTTTTTTTTTTTAATATGCCACTTTGGCATATTGATTACTTTATTTATTTATTTATTTATTTATTTATTTAAAAAATTTTTTTTTTTGATTACTTTTTTTAAACTAAACTCTATGCCCGGTGTGGGGTTTGGACTCATGACTCAAAATCAAAAGTCACATGCTCCACCAACTGAGCCAGCCAGGCACTCCCATTATCTATATATTCTTTTGTCTTTCACACAGACATTTTTATATGCAGTTTTACCCCAAAAGAACACTTCATTAATGAATACTTCAGGGGCACCTGGGTGGCTCAGTTGGTTAAGCATCTGTCTTGGGCTGAGGTCATGATCCGGGGGTCCTGGGATCTAGCCCCATGTCAGGCTCCCTGGTCAGCAGGCAGCTTGCTTCTACCTCTCCTCCCCACTTGTGCTCTCTCTTGCTCTCTCTCACTCTGTCTCTCTCTCTCCCAAATAAATAAATAAAATAAAATAAAAAACCCACAAATACTTCAAAAGCATATCATTGTTTGTTCAATTTCTCAGTCTACAAAGTAGCTTTTGCTTATCAAATATTAATAAAGGATTGGTCACTGGTCTCCCTTCTTTAAAATTTATAGGTTCTTTTTAATCTATGCATTTTTTTGGTCTCAGTGGATGAATGCAGTTATAAAATATGTCATCCCACCAATTTGGAATGTATTTCAGTTAGGGGCATTGATTTTCTAAGAGGATAATAACTCTGTATACAATCAAACTGATTGACAAACCCATAGCTCTGTTCTTAATGAACACTATAGCCCATCTGATCTTATCATAGACAAAAGCTTTAAACTTTCTACTCCTCATTATTTATATATATATATATATATATAAAGGAACTTAAATTTTGCAAAAAATTCAGAATGATTCTCCAAAAGTCTAACATTTCTATAGACTAGTGACTTTCCAATTTTTTTATGGAAGTAAAAGCATTTCTTAAATTTTATACAGAACCAAGCTGTTTCTTGCCGTATTGCTTCCACTTCAATTAGCCCCATGCCTCATCTCTCTGAAGGAAGCTTCTAAGACACTTATAAGGATCTCTTGGAACTGCAGAACACATGAAACTACAGCTCTGGACATTTAATTTGTCAAAGATAAAAGAATAATTCATAATGCATCTGGACCAAATTTCAAGTAAATTATGTTTGTCTGTTGCCTGTGTTGTATTTACCATGAGAAACAACACCACAAAACATTCTATCTGAATAGAACATGTTTCAGATCAGAGAATTCTATTTAAGTACCCATGGAAAAAAAATCCTCTTGGGTGTAAGTTTCAGGAAAAGTTTAGCTTCCCCTGACGGTTTTCTGTAAAGAAACTGTGAATCAGGTAACAGTTTCTCTCACTGCATCGGCTGTAAGGAAGCTTAGAGAAATAGACAAATACATATGATGTCATGGTATAAATTCCTGTGAGTTAATATTAAGTCCAACCTTGTTATAGTCTCACCCATTTTTTCCCTTCATCCTCAATCATTTATTTTTTTAAGAATATTTGATGTCAAAAACAATCAGAAACAAAACTGATTTTTCCAGTTTTACTGAGATATAATTGACAATAGCATTGTATTAATGTAAAGTTTAAAATACAATGATTTGATATACATATATATTGTGAAATGATTACCACAGTAATTTTAGTAAACATCCATCACCTGAAATAGTTATAATCTTTTTTTAAGATTTTATCATAGCAACTTTCAAATACACAATACACAATACATACATCATACACAATACATACATCTCGAAAGAACAAAGGTATCTTTGGCAATGGCTAACTGTTCATACCCACCTGTGGATTAGTTTGCATATAGAGAGATATCCTATGGATTATCATGGGGCACTACAGTCAGCCCTGATCTTTTCAAAGTCACATCAATCATGTGATCATAAATGTAATAGAGCATTAATAAAATTAATGCCTGACTCAAAAGTGGAAGAAAACATATACAGAGATTACAGAAAAGGATCTAAAAAAGAGAGATACTTGGGGTCCCTGGGTGGCTTACTTGGTTGGGTGTCTGCCTTTGGCTCAGATCATGGTCTCGGCTTCCTGGGATAGAGCCCCACTTCAGGATCCTTGCTCAGTCGGGAGTCTCCCTCTGCCCACCCCCCACGCAAATTGTGCACGCTCACTCTCTCTCTCAAATAAATAAACAAAATCTTTAAAAAAATAAAAAAGAGATACTTATTTAGAGTAACAATTTAACAAATTACCGTTTAATAGAATGTTAATGATAGCTACCATTTATTGATCTGTTATTATATCCTAGACTTTATGTTAACATTTTAAATATATTATTCTATGTACTCTTTACAAAAACACTACAGAGTAATTATTAAAATCCACATTCAACAAATAAGAAAACGCTCAGAATTTTTTAGCAACTTGCTCCAGTTCAGACAGATTCAAAGCCAGCATTCAAAGCCAGATGTGGCCACAAAGCCAGGATTTTTATCCTGTTTTACGTTGCCTCCTATCTAAGTTTCACAGATCTAACAGTTCATAAAAGGAGAAAAAAAGTAAGCATATGCAAACAAGATCAAAATATTTGTTTACATAGAGGTCACTATAAGTATCTTATACTTGCCAAAAACATTGAAAACATTGTAGACCTCAATTATAAAAGTGAAGTGTAAAGAACAAAGAATATAATAGTTCTTAACTGATGACCTCAATGAACCCTACCTAGAGTTCTGTATTAAATTCTGGGAACTGTGCTTTCAGAGGAACATTGACGAACAGGAGAGCTGCCATAAAACAAGGGTAATAAGAATGTAATGACTGTTATTATTATAGCCGCCTTTCATTTAACACATGTTACGTGCCTGGTGCTATCTTTGTACTTTACAAAGTTCTCTCATTTAATCCTCACAATATTCCTGGGAGCTGGGTGTGATTTTCCTTATTTTACAAAAGAGAAAACTGGAGCTAAGAAAGATTACATAATTCTCCTGAGACCAACAAGCTAATCTATATCAGAGTTGGTGTTTATCTAACAACAAAGCCAGGACACTTCCTATTATACTACCTAGTAATATTGAAAAGAAATGAGGAAGTTTGGTGTTAAAGAGACAAACATTAGGAGGGTTAGGTTTATAGCACTGCACAATTCTAAAGCACTAAACTAGAAACAACTAGAAGGTGGTAAAGGAAGAGAAACTTTCCTACAGTAAGAATTTTCTGTTGATCAGGCAAGTTGGAATATGTCATTTTAAGCCATCCCAATATGACCTCTTGCCCCTCGATGCTATTTTCCTCCACGTTTTTTCATTTCTAATTCAAGGAGTTTCTACTTTGGTTCTCTTAGCCTGGAGTGTTCTTACCTTCTATCTTCTCTCCGAGGAGGTAGCATTTGAGCTGAGCCTTAGTGATAAGAGACATTTCTGTTCTCGGAAAATTAACCCTATCTCATTACTACATTGCCTTTGTTTATTTATTGTTAACTTGTTGGTTGTCTTTCTCCCCCATTAGAATGAATGTTCCAAGAGAACATTGATGAGAACTGTTGTAAGGTATGGAACAGACACTCTGAATATTTGTTGAATACTGAATAAGTGTTGTTAAAGCTATTATGCTTTAAATGGAGTAGTTCTCATTCACTCTAAGAATCTATGGCTCTCCTTTTAGTCTGATAAATAATAAAGGCAGCAAATGGGAATGGTCTGAATAAGTGTTCTCAAAACAGCTTAAAACTTTACAAAAGCCACACTAAAATAGGTTTAAGAATGCATATGGACAAACAAATGTACAACTGTAAAGTAGAACTTGTAAAAAAAAACAAAAACCAAACTAAAGAATTGTGCAAAAGAGTTAGGATTGTCTTAACATAACTCGATTTTTAACTGAACTCAATATAAATTTTCAAAACCCACACACCGTGCTCCTGGTGACAGTGTGTATAGGCAACATGGCAATAAAATACTATTCCTAACACCTATCTGCAAAAGGTATGTTAACTTGTTGGTATGCATTAACACCAGTTTCTTAATGTTTCTGATGTTTTAGGGATAGTGCAGAACATTACACATATATTTTCTTTTTTAATACTCAAAAACACACTTATTTCGGAGATAGTATTTCTAAACTTTAGGTCAGTCTGACCCCATGAGAAAGACGCATAGAACATAACTCTCCTATTGAAGAAGTGATAGTCATTATTTTTGCTCACATTTTATTAGCCAGAGTTAATCATGTCTCTGCTTAGATACAAGAGTGCTAAAAACCAAATGATTGGCTGGATAGCTTTATTCCAGCACCTCCTTCAAAACATGGAAGAAGAGCATGAATCTTTGGTGGGCAGAGTTGCGTCCACCATATAGAAGCAATATGTAGATCAGATTTGCTGCTTGGAACAGATATGCTCCAATAGGCATTTCAATTATGAGACATGATATTTCTACGTTTATACAATGCTGAAAGTTGTAGACATATAATATTTATGAGCTAGACAGAGGCTGATTCTCCCCAACACACTCTCCCATAATTTCTTGCTTTTCCTTGATTAGAAACGGCATGGTAGCTTTCCAAAAAAAAATATCTAATTACTTTTTTTCTCATAAAGCTCTTCATGTATTTACCCCTACATAAAGAATCTCAGTACTACATACTTAACTGACAAATTTACAAGTCTGAGTCTTATTAGATACATATTTCAAATGAATTAGGGATGATGCAATCATATATTTTTTGTCTGGATTTTTAAAAATTTGGTTTTTGAATATTGCAATTTAGCCTCTACTTTCTGTATTTTTACCTCATTTCATCATTCATATCTTTGCATATTCACTAAGTCATGCCTTTGTGATTGATTCTCAGTTATTAAGTTTCTACAGTTATCAGCAACAAAAAATAGGACCACCATTTTTCAAAATGATATTTTTCATCACATTATTGTTTCAGTCCTCATTCTCATAGACTTTTGCCAGGGGAGAGAGAGAGAGACTGAAATCTGAAATAAATCTTACTACTTGTTGTTGTAAACATCATTAAAGGTGTGAGAGACTAATTGACAGGACTTTAAAAATGAATCTCTATTTTAAGAGAAAATGGTGTAATCACTCAAATAATTAAGTGAAAAGAACAGTGGCAGTAATAGGAACTGCAGACAAGTGATCAACAACATAGTCATTAAATCAGACAAAACTAAGGGATAACAGAAAGAACCAAATGGTCTACTGAGAAGAAAATGAAAGAAACAAGTTAATCTTTGGAATTTATCAAGACAACAAAAGCAGTAACAAGTACACTACACGATTCAACATCATCAACTAAAATTACCTTAAAAAGGCAAGATCAACCAATAATTTGTTTTAAGTTACCTATAATATATCTGTACAATGCAATAGAAAAGTTGTTAAATGGCAGGGTTAGCTGAATTCTTTGAAGAACAAAGTAAAAAAGGTGGTAAAATCCAAGTAAGAAATACCTGGTGACTAGAAATAATCACAAGGAAGCCATTGCTATATTTCTCAACTGTTTTGATGTGTATGAAACACTGTAGCATTTCAGTTATTTACATTAAAAAACAGTATTACCATTGGGTTTGGAAAATATTATACTTAAGTTAGAAGAATTTTTTGAGCTCATTTTCTTAGGTTTTTGGTTTTTTTTTTCCATGTGTCATATTGTGAGAAACCCCAGAGATAACCACCAGGCAGTCAAACACATTCTTGGAAGGTTTACCATTTTGTTATAATAATGTAAGTGCTGGTTTGAATGTTGAATCAGTGGTCTTATTTGCTGGGATAAAGTGCAAACTCAAATATCTGAGCATTATCTACAGTCAATGAATCAGAACCTTAGCTCCATTCAACTGTACCAAAGGAAAATTACTGGATTTTGTTTTTAGTGGAATCTTGGCACAATCAGGGTACTCTGTAACAAAGCCATCACTGCTGTACTCACTGGGTGCCTGTAATGGAAATGCTGCCCCTCTCTCTTCTTTCAGAAGAATTATCCAGTCATTCTGGGACCCATAAGCTGTTGAAGATACTGTCTTCTCTTCAAAAATTAGTGTGTGCTGGCTACCTCTAGACCTTTGAGACCATGGGTTATGACATTATGTCCTCTGGCTGAGGACATGGTTTTTCTTTATTTCTGATGCTGGGGGATTGCAGTACAGTGATTTGTGTTGTTTTCATTTAGTTATATCAGTATAGTTAAAAATCAAAAGAAAAAGAACATAAGATCAGCATAAGGTTTGTAACCTTTTTGGCAATTCTTGATAATCCTGTGATAACTTTGGGATAGTTCTATCCAGCAATGTCTCCTCCTTAGAAATCTCCTGTACTCTTCCCCAGCATATATTTACCCTCTTTCCCAGGAGGAATTTGGTCCTTATTTGAAAAAAAAAAAAAAAAAGTTCAGCTGTAAGCATAAAGGTAGTCAGACATAAGAAATTCAGGTATCTGAGATAGATTGATCTTAGCCCCTTCTTTCCACTCACCCGAAAGAAGTCTCTATAATCTTACTGTTTTGGTATACTCCCTATATTTTCTCTATCCAGGATGCAAGAAGAGGAGGTCATATTTGTATTTTACACAAGCCTCCTGTGGCTGTTATTTATTTACATATTTGCTCATTTGTGATGAAGGTCAAGTTCATATCTATAGCCAGTAATAGTTTCTCTTTTGGTTCTGATCCAGATCGAAGTACAGAATAATAACAAATTTTAAAATCCTACACATACGTCACAGAAACTATGTAAGCAAAATCACTCAAAGAGATCTTTCAGTCAGACATTTGGGAACTGAGGTCCAGATGATTAGCTGACACTTGGTACCATAAGCATATTCTCTGGCGTTACTCTGAAGGCCACCTTTAGGTAATTCCCTTTCATGCTGTTGGCTTCCCAAACTCTGCCTAAGAGCATTCTCTGGCTATGCGGTCATGAACATAGAACAGGAAAGATGTGCTACAGAACTAACATGGGGCCTCTCCATCATGGCAGTCTCAATATACTTTTGACTTCCTCAGTTGCTGGAGTGGCCCATGAATAAAAATCTCCATTTTAGGGATGCCTGTGTGACTCAGTTGGTGGGGTGTCTGCCTTGGCTCAGGTCGTGATCCCAGAGTCCTGGGATCGAGTCCTACATCAAGTTCCCTGCTCAGCGGGGGGTCTGCTTCTCCATCTGTCCCTTACCCCGCTCATGCTCTCTCTCTCTCAAATAGATAAAAACTTAAAAAAAAATCTCCATTTTAGAAATATTACAAAAAACATTAGAACAAAAGTTCCAGAGTAAGAGTAAGCTGCCTATTACGTATTATTGCAAAAAAAAAAAAAAAAAAAAAAATTCTAGAGCTAAAACCTGAGTATGTAAGGGTTAATTTTATTAAATGTGTGCATAAGAGAGCTTGTGAGAAAATTGGAAACATGTAGAAGTTAATAAGTACACTACTAAGATAAGCGGCAAACAGAAGTATCCTGTGAAAACCTAATAATATATCACAGGGCAAATTTTCCCTGATTCATGGGTAAGTTATAAATTTAATGCATACAAATACTGCTATAGCCCTGACCCACACAGTTCAGACCCAGGGCAGTGTTGCAGTTAAAATGACACAGCCCATGAGAATAGAACAAATTCAAAATAATTCAAGCCCTTTATTTGACTTGTACTCCTTGAAACAGCATGAAGGTGACAAATAGTCTAGAGCAATGGTTTTTAAATTTCTTTTTATTTTTCTCTGTCTTTGACAGACCTCCCATATACAATACCTCCCTCATTTCTCACTTTGAAAGCTTGTCTTTAAAATCTCTATCCATAGCTCCCAGCTTGCATGTCTTATATTCACATATTTCCTCTCCCCTGCTTTTTTTTTGGGTGGGGGGAGTTGGAAATAGACTGAATATCTTTTGCTAGGACTGGAAAATTGGATCTGGAAAATTTTCCACGGATATTAAGATAACATGTAACAGCATACATTCAACTTGCATGCTTATCAAAGACTATACATGTTAATATTTACTTGCTTACCTTTACAAAATCTGAAATCTCTGTGTGCTTTATTCCTACAATCATACCATTCTCCACCTGAGAAGGTATAGGAAGAGAATGGACTTGGCAGAGGTACATAGTAACCAGGTATCTAACATACCTCATCATTACCCAACTGTGACTTAGAAAGATAAAATAGAGGAGTGGTCATATAAAGACAAAATCATATAGAAGATGATCTTGTAATGAATATTTAGCCAGCCTCTCACGCTTTAGGCCAAAAGTAAGAGGTTAAGATTTGTGAATCCTCCATGTGTTAGTTCTGACATTTAATAAAGTGTGTATTTGATTTCCCTAGGCAAAAGTCATCCTGGTTTACTGTATGTACGAGTGTCAATGGAGAACTATTAAAGGAATAGCAAGGGAGACAATAACAAGAGTACAAACTTGAAGTCCCCAAATTTATTATGGTTAAGGATTACTTTCAGGGTTTGTGTGTGTGTGTGTGGGGGTGGCTGCTGTGTAGGAAAAGCTCCTTTATTGAGGGTGGAAGTGAGGAAGGAAAATACTGAGGAACATGAAAATGTTAATAAATGTTGATCTGTTTCACTTTCTCTCTTGCTAATCTTGGCAGGGCCCTGGCTAAAGACACTGCATATGCAAAGATATTACTCATAATTTACCTAAAACTGCATCATCCTCTCTTAATGAAGTGTTTGAAATTCTGCTTGGATCTTAGCATGAAATTTTCTTGGATGGAGAAATCATAGCTTCTAGAAAATCAAACACCTTAGCAGGGATAAATCTAGAGTATGAAGCCAAAAGGATAAAAAAATATATATGGTAAGTTAGGAAGTCAATAAATATATATATATATTTTGTGATAGTGGTATTTGTAAACTTTTAAAACTGATTGTGGTTAAAATATCTTCTTTTTAAAAAATTTCCAAAAACAAATGACCTTTTGAATATATTGCCAGAACACTCTCTTAACTGAAATCCCTTAAGCTTTAATAACTTCATGATAAATTCATGCTGTACCTTAGCCCTGGCATTGCATTCCTTCCCCATCCCAAAACCAATTCATCCCCTATCCTAACATGCACACATCCAGGAGGGAAAAAGAGACTGTGAAGAAGCGAAGCCAACGGATACTTTTTTTGTCACAAACAAATCAAGTACCAAAGCATCTTTCCGGGTGTATTAACACTCAAACTCAGACATGCAGAGATGAACTAGGAGATGGCTGCAGTTTTGTCACATAAGGCACTGGGTGCCAATAATGTCCAGTCTCTATCCTGGACCTCAGCCTGACCAGGGTTTCCCATGGCTAGGATTGGTGAACATGACTACCTATAAGGACCACATTTGTCAAGAATCTGCCTTCTGACTTTCTAAGTTCCCCTTATGCATCTCGGTTCTGCTGAACAAATGTTTGCAAGTCCCTTTTCTAGTCTCTGGTTGACAGCACATTGTTGTATTTATTCTAATGAGAACATGCACTCACAGTATATCTTTCTGGATTGTTGACATACGGCTATAAGTCTAGCACTTGAGTTCCATTTAGCACTCAGGCCACTATTGTCCCAGGGAAGTGATTCAGTCCTCCATAAAGTCACCACAATTTATTGCAGAGAATCCAGGAATGTCCCTTTCTGTATAATGTATATATTAAAATGTGTAAGATAAAGCCATATTTAAAGAAACTTTTTGCCTTAAATTAATATGTTAGACAAGAAAAAAGGCTGATAATCAGTGAACTGAGTGGCCATCTCAAATTATAAAAGAAAATCAATTTAAATAAAAAAGAGGTGGAATAAAGGAAATAAAGCAACTCAAGAAGAAATTAGTGAAATATAATACAACAAACAATAGGAAAAATTAACAAGGGTGAAAGTTTGTTCTTCATAATTAACAATAACAAGAATTAGTCCCTAGGAAAACAAATAAAAGAAAAGAGAGAAAGTGAAAAGATTAGTCCATTTGAGGAATGGAAAATGGGAGATCCCCCCAAAATTTAAAACTTATTCAACTTAATGCAATTTTATTTGAAAATTTAGGTGAAATTGACAATTAAAAAATTAACTAAAATAGACACAAAAGAAATAAAACAATTGAATATTCTACATCAATTAAAGAAATTGCATGTTATTAAAACTCTTTTTACAAAGAAACTCTCCACAGCACAATGGTTTCATTTAGGAATTCCTCTACACAAATTAAAAAGAAAAAAATAAATAAATAAATAAATAAATAAATAAAAAAGAAAAAGAAAAAAATACCAATCTAATACAAACTCTAGAGAGAATAAAAAAGGTGGGAACACTATCAAACTCCTCAACTCATTTTATGGGAGCAGTATAACCTTGGTAACAAAATTTGACAAAAATATTAACAAAAAAACTAGAGATCAATCTCCTGCATGAGCATAGATAGAAAAATCACAAAGTATTAGCAAATCAAATCCAGCAATACATATAATGGATAAAACATAACAAATAATTTAGACTCATTCCAGAAATGTAAGTTTGGTTTAATATTAACACAGTAAGTCAATTTATTTCACTACATGTGTAGTGCTGTCATAATAATTATGACAAAATTAGTACATAAAACAATACAGATTTATAATTTTGTAGTTCTGTGTGAGAAGAGCAGGTACTTGCATATAATACCCAGTGCTCATCACATCACATGCCCTACTTAATGCCCATCACCCAGTTACCCCATCCCCCCACCAACCTCCCCTTCAGCAACTCTCTGTTTCCTATAGTTAAGAGTCTCTCATGGTTTGTCTCCCTCTCTGATTTCTTCCCATTCAGTTTCCCCTCCCTTCCCTTATGATCCTCTGCACTGCTTCTTATATTCCAAATATGAATGAAACCATATCATAATTGTCTTTGATTGACTTATTTCACTTAGCATAATCCCCTCCAGTTCCATCCATGTCAATGTAAATGGTAGCTATTCATCCTTTCTGATGGCTGAGTAATATTCCATTGTATATATGAACCATGTCTTTTTTATCCATTCATCTGTTGAAGGACATCTCAGCTCCTTCCACAGTTTGAATATTATGGACTCAATGAAGAATTTAATAAAAATTCTAGACCCATGTATGATTTTTTTTAAAGATTTTATTTATTTATTTGACAGAGAGAGAGAGAGATCACAAGTAGGCAGAGAGGCAGGCAGAGAGAGAGCAGGAAGCAGGCTCCTCACTGAGCAGAGAACCCAATGTGGGGCTTAATCCCAGGACCCTGAGATCATGACCTGAGCCGAAGGGAGAGGCTTTAACCCACTGAGCCACCCAGGCGTCCCTAGACCCATGTATGATTTTTTAGAATTTTAGAAAAGTAGAAGCAGAAGAGCAATTCTTTATTCTGTTAAAATGTTTAGAAAAAGTCTTTTATAAAATTTATGAATGAATGAATGAATGAATTCTGGAAATTAAGAATTTGAATCTAATGTTCATATGGAAATAGATAAGCCCAATATAACAATCTTAAAAGAAAATAAACACTACCATATAAAAATTACAAGCTACAATAATTAAGATTGTAGTATTGGCAATAAAATATCCTTATAAAGCAATGGAACACAAGGGAACATCTAGCAAACCCACCCATATGCAGTTCCTTGATGTAACACAAGGTGACACTGCATTGTGATGGGAAAAATGGTGATCTTTCTAATAAATGATGCTAGGTCAATTGAAAATTTGTATAGAAAAAGAAAATAAGAATTTGAACGAGTGGGGCCTGCAGTACTGAAGATACTGACAGAGAGAAGCCAGCTAACTTAACATTTTGATTCTTTTTTTTAATTTTCAGTTCCCCTTGGTAACGTGGTTTGCTTTCAAAGGTACATTAGATGACAGTGTGCTACATATTTTACCACCCTATAATAAGTGTCACTAGCCTTCTATTCTGCAATGTCTGGTTCTTAATATCCATCTCACCATTTGCTCCTTGAATCAAATCACCAATTAGATTATGCAAAGAAAAAGCACAAAACCAGTTCAAATAAATATTGTGAAAATATCTATGCTGCCCAGAGCAATCTACACATTCAGTGCAATCCCTATCAAAATAGCATTGACATTTTCACAGAGCTGGAACAAACAATCTTAAAATTTGTATGGAACCAGGAAAGACCCCGACTTTCCAGGGGATTGTACAAAAATAAAACCAAAGCTGGGGGCATCACGATGCCTGACTTCAAGCTATATTACAAAGCTGTGATTGTCAAAACAGCATGGTATTGGCACAAAAACAGACACATAGTTCAGTGGAACAGAATCCAGAATCCAGAAATGGACCCACAACTCTCTGGTCAAGTAATCTTTAACAAATCAGGAAAGAATATCCAATGGAAAAAAGTCAGTCTCTTCAATAAATGGTGCTGGGAAAGTTGGACAGCCACATGCAGAAGAATGAAACTGGACCATTCTATTACACCATACACAAAGATAAACTCAAAATGGATGAAAGATCTAAATGTGAGACATGAATCCATCAAAATCCTAGAGAAGAACACAGGCAGTAACCTCTGGGACACTGGCCACAGTGACCTCTTTCAAGACATGTCTAAGAAGGCAAGGGAAGCAAGGGCAAAAATGAACTATTGGGACTTCATCAAGATCAAAAGCTTTTGCACAGCAAAGGAAACAGTCAACAAGACTAAGAGGCAACCCACGGAATGAAAGAAGATATTTGCAAATGACATTATGTATAAAGGGCTGGTATCCAAGATTTATGAAGAACTTCTCAAACTCAACACCCAAAAAACAAATAATCCAGTCAATAAATGGGCAGAAGACATGAACAGACACTTCTCCAAAGAAGATATGCAAATGGTTAACAGATACATGAAAAAATGTTCACCATCACTAGCCATCAGGGAAATACAAATCAAAACTACAATGAGATACCATCTTACACCACTTAGAATGACAAAAATTAACAAGACAGGAAACAACAAGTGTTGGCGAGGATGTGGAGAAAGGAGACCCCTCTTACACTGTGGTGGGAATGCAAGTTGATACAGCCACTCTGGAACACAGTGTGGAGGTTCCTCAAGAAGTTAAAAATAGAGCTATCCTATGACCCAGCAATTGCATTACTAGGTATTTACCCCAAAGATACAGACGTAGTGAAAAGAAGGGGCACATACACCCCAATGTTTATGGTAGCAATGCCCACAATAGCCAAACTGTGAAAGGAGCTGAGATGCCCTTCAATAGATGAATAGATAAAGAAGATGTGGTTCATATATACAATGGAATATCACTCAGTCATCAAAAAGAACGAATACCCACCATTTGCATCAACATGGATGGAACTGGAGGGAATTATGTCAAGCAGAGAAAGACAGTTATCATATGGCTTTACTCATATGTGGAACATAAGGAATAGTGTGGAGGACTACAGGGGAAGAGAGGGAAAACTGAATGGGAAGAAATCGGAGAGGGCAACAAACCATGAGCGACTCTGGACTCCAGGAACCAAACTGAGGGTTACAGAAGGGTGAGGTGTGGGGGGATGGAGTAACCGGGTGATGGGTATTAAGGAGGGCACATGTGGTGATGAGCACTGGGTGTTACATGCAACTAATGAATTGTTGAACACTACATCAAAAACTAATGGTGTACTATTTGCTGGCTAATTAAACATAATATTAAAAAAAATAATTAAAAAAACAGTTCAGTATGGCTTGAGTAAAGATATTCTTTCTACGATCCCTTGTTTTCTCTAAAACTAATATTGCATAACTATAACTTAAGGTTTTATTTTCAAATTTTATAAGTTTATTTAAAGGTGGACTAAAATAAACTCTGAGATATATGAAAAAGTTGTGTTAGTTTTAAAAGACACATAAAATCAATAAAAACAAACAAACAAAAAACAGTGAGTGACAGGATGCCTAGATAATTCAAAGGGAAAAACACAAACCAAACCAAAAATGTTAATGTTCATGTATTCAGTGAGCCAGAATGTGAATGTAATATTGCAGAAAGTTCTGACTCCATTTAATTGATATGTGCTTTTGGCAAAATAAGTGAGGATTTGGCCCAAAATAACAGCTTAGACATCTGTGTTCTAAGACCTCTGAGCAAGTGCTCCATGTCATCTATATTCAGGATTGGAAAATTCTGTTATATCCAAATTTCTCTGTCAGTCATGAAATTTAAAATATGACAGAAATATCTTCAAATAGGACAATAATGAATAGATCTCAAAATTATGGGCAAGAACACAATTCTGAATATCAATTGTTTCTTCATTCACAAACTTAGCAGAATAAATACTCTTCTTTTAAATATTCTTTATCTTTACAAAAATGCAGGGTAGGGGGAAGCACCTAGATTTAAAATGTAGGTACAAAAATGAAGAGCGAATGACATAGAGTACCCCGTCCAGAAAAATGCATGATTCATAAGGATTTTGCTTTTAGTAAGGCTGAAGACAGCTGAAAAACTAAGTAATGTAAAAACCTACCAAAGACCTTGAGAGCTGAAATTTTACTCAAGAACTTAGAGAACTTAATCAAAGTTGCCTTTGTTGAAAAGCAGATTTACATTCCAAATGAAAGCATTCAGAGGGCTGGAAATCAGAAGACCAGAGGAAGAAGGAAAGGAAGGTCGCCCCATATATTTCTTATCATCATTGCAATGTTCTCTGCCTTCTCTCGCTCAGCTAAATCACAAAGAAAGGTATTTGGCTCAGAAAACTCTATTGTGGTGTAGGTAGTAAAAGTAGTACAAAGTGCAAGTAACCAATCTCTAGGAAATAAAAGATGGGAAAATTAACATAAGTCAAAACTTAATTAGAAGATCAATGGAAAGAAACTTAATTAGTAGATCAATGGAATCATTAATGTACTCTCCAAACATAACTATAACCCGGTGGGGGTAACTACAAATGGTTAAAATATTTGAGATACATTTAGCTGCTTCACTTTTTAGCATAATATTCATCTTGTATGGGTATCTGAGCACAAATAGAATTCTGACTTATTACTATTAAGTAACTTTTATTTACATTTAAATATGCACTAGGCATTCTGCTAGGTACCTTCCACACATTACCCTCTTCTTTATCTGACCTTGACATGCTGAATTGTCTGAAGGCGTGGTAAAATGCCTCTATTTTTTTCACTGACTTTTAACTCATCTGCCTAATAAAAATTCCAAAGTTTATAGCTCAATGTAAACCTCTTATTAGGAATTCCACATTCTTCTAGCCGGAGTGACATCTGTGATATATCCTAAATATCTCAAATTCAGCATGTCCTAAGCTGATCTCTTGGTTTTCCCATGCAAAGCTAATTTAACTTTAGTCCCTCTTCCCAAATCAGTATCAATTCATCCGCATTTTTTTCCCTCTACCTGTACTCACATATCTAATCTATTAGATCTGACAGTGTTGCCTTGCTTCCCTACTTCATGTGCACCGCCTTCTCTCCATCTCCACCTGCCACTGACTTTGCCAAACATACTGTAATGTCTTCCTTGGACTCCTGCCTTGGAGTCTTCACTGATGTATGCATCCACAGGGACTCTACCCCACTTCTCATTTATAGTCGGCAGAATGATATTTAAATAGGATCATGTCCGTTCCCACTTTAAAGTTTTTAGACTGTAAGAAGGAGAAGAAAAAAAAGTCTTAATCTCCAACAGGTCTTTGGATATTCTGAGCTCTTGTTAAGCCCCAGTTAAATTTCAAGCCAGCAGGAAGCTTGGGAGTAAGAATGACAAAGGAATGGGGCTCAGGGGAGAAAGTGTGCATTTTATTCCCCTTCCATATTAGTGCCTAGCAAAGAACAAGGCAAATGATTTGATTTCAAATAAGGTTCAGTAAATGAAAGAGAACCACCAAAAAGCAATCTCATCTGGTCATATTCTAAACCAAGGCTGGTGCTCTTTTAATATCAATATTGAGGATGATAATATAATGTCCATTTATATAGCACATTATGCATTTACTGTACACAATAACACTATGAGGTCCATTTCAGTTAATCTCTCTCTATAAAAAAATAGAGTATTACACAGTTAAATATATAGTCACGTGGCTATTGGCAAACCTGGGTTTTGTCCCATGTTTGTGTGACTCCAAATCTCACGCTCTTACTGTCTTCTCTTGGCAAGAATTGAACCAGGACATGTTAAAATCATAATAATGCCAGTAAAAGGGTCCCAGATGGAATGTGTGGTCTTTTTCTAAGTAAGCATATTCATACTTCTGTGAATTTTGTTGAGCCTTGGTCAACCCAGTCAGGTGACAGGAGCTGCATAATTTTGGTTTGCTATATAGTTTATCTTTTTTGAATGAGATAAAATTTGCTATGCTTTGAATGTTCATAGTATGTTTCAGCTTTTTTGAATATGTCCACACTATCGTAGAGTTACATTTTTGCTTTAAAACATCGAATTCTTTTTTTTTTAAGAGTGAAAAGAAAAGTTCCAACCACTTTTCAGGAAAAATTTTAGGAATTGGACTTTCTATATAATCTCAGGTACAGAAAATAAACAATTGGACCTCATGTGACTACCACAGTCCCAGAGTGTCTTCACGAGCAGCAGGAAGTCAAGGAAGTCCCCAGACTTCAGAGAGACTCTACTGGATTTGAATATTGTTCCATCATTTTTCAGAAGTGTCAGTTTAGGCCAAATTTTGTCCTCTCTAAACCTAAAATATCGTCGCCTTTGAGACTATGATGATAATACCTAACTTTTAGTGTCCTTTTAAAGATTAGGAATGACAGCTTTCATTATTTATATTCTCACTGATGTCATTATCAACATCACCGTCATCATCATTAATAGCAGAAACGAGCGACAGGTTTTTTTTTTTTCTCTCTTTTACTCTCAAAGTATATCCTTTGCTTTGTCCTTCTTTAGCTTTTTTTTTTTTTTCTTCTTCTTATTTGCTCTCAGAAAAACACAAAGGTGTTAAGATTGATTACATACTTTGCTTTTCCTTCTGGCCACCATTTGTCACTGTTGTAAGTAAACAGTGAAATAAAATCTTCTCTTACTAAATGAGACTCCATACAAATCCCACACAGTCTGTACTTGTTGGAAAAAAGAAAGGTCTCTTCTCCAGGTGTCCAGATTTGATCTTTCTGTATAAATCAATAGTTACCCATATACACCATTCACCCATCTTAGCCACATACCCTTAGTTACACAGGATACAAAATCTACGTTGCCTAACACATACTTTCAGCCATTTCACAAATCCTTATAAAGAAAATCTTCTCATTTAAGCTTGTTACTGTTCAGCTAAGTTCTGTATCCCTATGACATAAATCTAATTAAGACTTTGACAAACACAATTTAGAACTAGAATTCAAAAATACAATTAAAAGGTTTAAATGCAAAGAAAGTGATTTTGGGTATTAAATGTAAATGACATTTTAATTCAAAGAATTCATCGGTTTGGAAGTTAATGAAATTAATGAAGCAAGAAATAAGATGCAAATCCAAAAGTTTATATTCCTCTGCTTAGTTGGCTGCCCTGAGCAAGCCCTGAAGAGGAATCAAAGCCAATTACAGCCATAAGTAATAATTTGGGATGCACTTTCATTAGATAGTTATATATAATAAAATACTCTGAAAAAAATTTCTGAACACATGGCACATTCACTGAAGAGTATCTAAGCGTGTTTGTGTTGGGGAGGCATATTAATGAATGGATGTTGGGAAAATAATTAAAATATTGAAAGTACAGGATAAATATCATCATTCTTATTTTAAAAAGCCACTTTAATGCCCTAAAATTCAAGAGAGAAATTCTAGAATATAACAAAATTTGAAAGCAAAAGCTCTGGGAAACTCTGAAATCTTGAGAAATTATGTTGTCATTCTGAGCAAATGATTACAGGTATGTTGGTGGTGATATCAGCAATTTTCTACTTCTATGGTAGATAACACATACATTTTTCAGGAAAAAAACATGTACAATCATCCATCTACCTCCCATATTATAAGAAAATGTCCACATCTATTTCTTTGAAAAACACTGTTCTAGCAATCATCCAATTAATTGCTTTGTTAAACCCATTCATTTATATCATTTTTTAAAATAAGCAAAAGTATTTTTTGTTGAAAAAATGTTTTAAGCACGGCATAATGTATGATTCATATTAATCTAAAAAATGGTTTGATAATGTAACAGGTATCCTTCCAAAATGTCTCCCAAAGATAATGGCATTTTGGTATCCAAACCATTGTGAAACCCCTCCCTTTCCTGTGTGAGCAGGACCCAGTGATTGCTTCTAATGATTAGAATATAGCAAAAATGTAACTCCTTAGATTAGGTTATAAAAAATTTTATCTTCTATTTTAATGGCACTCTCTTCCTTGTTCTCCTTTGCATCTGCTCTGATGAATCAAGTTGGAGAGGTACACATGACAAGGGATTAAGTGTGGCTTCTGGCCAACTGGCCGCAAAGAACAAGTTTTCAGACCAAATGCCTTTATGGAACTGAATCCTACCTCTACTGGAAGTGAACTTGGAAGCAGATACTTCCCTATTCAAGCTTTTTCTGCAACTATGGCCCCGGCTAACACCTTGGCTCAGTAACTTTTTGAGAGACTCATAAATTGAGGACTCTGTCAAGCCATGCTTAGGATTTTTGATCCACAGAAAGTATAAAATAATAAATGTGTTGTTGGAAACCATTAAGTTTGGGGGGAAATTTTGTTATGTAGCAATAACTAACTAATAAGTATTTTAGAGCATCTGATTTAATCAGGTTTATGACCCAGTTTGTTGCAGAAATACTACTGAGAAACCTCAAGAAAATTAAACCTAACCAGTCAATTAAAATGTCTTGTACTAGAGTGCTATTTTTGTTACTATAAACAATGGTGTTACTATAAATGGTGTTATTATAAAATAAGAAAGGAATCTTGCAGTTATTAAACATAAAAAAAGAAAGTTAAGTTTCTTTTGTTTGAAAACTGAGGACTTCTTTTGTGTGGGTTCTCGGAAAAGATAGTAATATAGCAGTTTTTTTAATATATGAAAATACAGGCAGAAAGTTATTTTAATTCTAACCCTTATTCTGGAAAATCTACAATATATTGGTCCTTCATAAATACAGTACAGTGAACTTTGCTGCCTTCTTTGATACCTTTGATGCAATTACTCAGCCATTACATTGAAAATAGATTGTCACTATATAGTAGTTTAGATCTAGAAAGGAAAAGAAAGGATGGGTAGGCACTTGTCCTAAAACACCCACAGGAAAGGTTTTTGGACTAAAATATTGAACTTTGATAACTTTCTTCTGATTTGAATTTCTCAGTTGACTTGAAGTATATAACAATAATAATTAATAATAATATAAAAAGAAAGCAAACATTTTGCATTTAGAAGTTTCTGTTTTATATAGATAATATATATGTATTGTTGTGTCTGTTGGCCATTTGTATATCCATACTAATTGTTTAAAAATTTCATTACTAGTCAATCAGAGAAAGACAATTATCATATGATCTCTCTGATATGAAGAATTCAAGAGGCAGGGTAGGGGGTTGTGGGGGGTGGGAGAGGGAAATGAAACAAGAGGGGATCAGGAAGGAGACAAACCATAAGAGACTCCTAAACTCATGAAACAAACCGAGGGTGGCTGGGGGGTAGGGGCGGGTAGGGATAGGGTGGCTGGGTTATGGACATGGAGGAGGGTATGTGCTATGGTAAGTGCTGTGAAATGTGTAAGCCTGAGGACCCACAGACATGTACCCTGGGGCAAATAATACATTATGTGTTAATTAAAAAATTAAAAAAATAAAAAAAAATTTCATTACTAGTATTCCCTTGTTTTTGTCAAAGATGTTTTGGAAAAAAAAAAATTCCAGTTGGGCGCCTGGGTGGCTTGGTTGGTTAGGCAGTCTGACCTCGGCTTAGGTCATGACCCAGGGTCCTGGTACTGAACCCTCCATCAGGCTCCATCCTCAGCCAGGTGTCTGCTGATGCCTCCCCCTCTGTACCTCCCCCCACTCATGCTTTCTCTGTCTCTCTCTAAAATAAATAAATAGAATCTTTAAAAAACAACTTTTTTCATTTATGATTCATAATATTTTTAAGTTAATAAACATATTCCTTGGTTATTATATTATTATACTGCAAACATATGAAAGAATATTAAAAGGGAAGATATATCATGAAAAATTAAAAGGGGATATGAGTTAAGTTTTATTCCTTTTTCTTTTTTTTTTAAGATTTTATTTATTTATTTGACAGAGAGAGATCACAAGTAGGCAGAGAGGCAGGCAGAGAGAGAGAGGGGGAAGCAGGCTCCCTACTGAGCAGAGAGCCTGATGCGGGGCTTGATTCCAGGACCCTGAGATCATGACCTGAGCTGAAGGCAGAGGCTTAACCCACTGAGCCACCCAGGTGCCCCAAGTTTTATTCTTTTTAATGTGAAAATACAAAAATAACATTCTTACTTGTGAAAGGCACATTGTCCTTAGATTTGAGCTTTCAAATAAAATATGTATGTTTATATTTAGATTCCTATTTTACATATAAGACTTTACTCAAATTGTAAAAATGCTAAGCCAAATGACTATATAAATTCTGAGAGAAGGATTGTAAAGACTGTTATCACCATAAGAGATGGAAAGAAACACAGTTTGAGTTGTATCCCAGGTGGAATTTGTTACTCTGGAAATTAGAAAAACAAAACCTTTGACATCCATGCCGGGAAATACAGATATGGATATTATTCTAAGAATTACCATGGAACCCCAATCTGTCAATTTAATTTTTATTTTTTTGATTATTACCACATCTAACATATTCTTACATATTTGTTCTTAAACCAGAAAAGATTCCCAACAATGAATTTATGAGGATCTATTAATTACTTAAGTTCTACCTCTCACCACTTTTCTCTTAATCTCCCACCCATTTATGATTATATTATATTTAATCTATTTTCATTTTTATTTATATTCAATTAACATATATTGTATTATTAATTCCAGAGGTAGAGTTTAATGATTCATCAGTTGCATATAACATCTGGTGCTCATTACATCAAGTGCCCTCCTCAATGCCCATCACCCAGTTAGCCTATCCCCCCACCCACCCACCCCCAAGCAACCCTCAGTTTGTTCCCTGTAGTTAAGAGTCTCTTATGGTTTGTCTCCCTCTCTGTTTTCATCTTACTTTATTTTTCCTTCCCTTCCCTTATGTTCATCTGTTTTGTTTCTTAAATTCCACATATAAGTGAAATCATATGGTACTTGTCTTTCTCTGACTTATTTCGTTTAGCATAATACCCTCTAGTTCCATCCACATCATTGCAAATGGCAAGATTTCATTCTTTTGATGGTTGAGTAATATTCCACTGTGTATAAATATATATATATATATCACACCTTCTTTATCCATTCATCTTTTGATGGACATCTGGGCTCTTTCCATAGTTAGGCTATTGTGGACATTGGCTGCTATAAACATTGGGGTGTATGTGCCCTTCAAATCTTTATGTTTTTATCCTTTGGATAAATACCTAGTAGTGCAATTGCTGGGTCTAGGGTAGCTCTATTTTAAACTTTTTTTTTTTTTAAAGATTTTATTTATTTATTTGACAGAGAGGAGAGAGATCACAAGTAGGCAGAGAAGCAGGCAGAGAGAGAGGGGGAAGCAGGCTCCCCGCTGAGCAGAGGGCCCGATGTGGGGCTCGATCCCAGGACCCTGAGATCATGACCTGAGCCGAAGGGAGAGGCTTTAACCCACTGAGCCACCCAGGCGCCTCTATTTTAAGCTTTTTGATGAACTTTCGTATCGTTTTCCAGAGTGGCTGCACCGGTTTGCATTCCCACCCACAGTGTAAAAGAGTTTCCCTTTCTCCACATCCTCATCTACAACTGTTCTGTCCTGAGTTGTTAATTTTAGCCATTCTGAGAGGTGTGAGGTGGTATCTCATTTTGGTTTTGATTTGTATTTCCCTGATGCTGAGTGATGTGGAGCATTTTTTCATGTGTCTGTTGGCCATTTGTATGTCTTCATTAGAGAAATTTCTTTTCATGTTTTCTGCCTATTTCTTCACTGAAATTTTTGTTTGTTGGTGTTGAGTTTGACAAATTGTTTATAGATTTTGGATACTAGCCCTTTATCAAATAAGACATTTGCAAATATCGTCTCCCACTCCAAAGACTGCCTTTTAGTTTTGTTGATAATAGCCTTTGCTATGCAAAAGCTTTTTATCTATATGAAGTCCCAATAGTTTATTTTTACCCTTGTCTCCCTTGCCTTTGAAGATGTGTCTAGCAAGCAGTTGCTGCAGCTGAGATTGAAGAGGTTGTTGCCTGTGTTCTCCTCTAGGATTTTGATGGTTTCCTGTCTCACATTTAGGTCTTTCTTCCATTTTGAGTTTATTTCTGTGTATGGTGTAAGAAAGTGGTCCAGTTTCGTTCTTCTGCATGTGGCTGTCCAATTTTCTCAACGCCATTTGTTGAAGAGAATATCTTGTTTTCCAAGATACTGATATTCTTTCCTGCTTTGTCAAAGATTAGTTGACCATAGAGTTGAGGGTACATTTATGGGTTTTATATTCTGTTCCACTGACCTATGTGTCTGTTTTTGTCCAGTACCATACTGTCTTGATGATTACAGCTTTGTAATGCAGCTTAAATCCAGAATTGTTGTGCCTCCAGCTTTTTTTTTTTTCAACATTCCTTTGGCTATTCAGGTATTATTATTATTTTAAGGATTTATGTATTTATTTGAGAAAGAGAGAGAGAGGGAGGGGGAAGGGCTGAGGGAGAGAAAGAATTTCAAACAGACTCCCCGCTGAGCACAGAGCCTGACACAGGGATCGATCCTAAGACCCTAAGATCATGACCTGAGCCAAAACCAAGAGTTGAACACTTAACCAATTGAGCGACCCAGCCACTCCATACTCATTTATTATTTTAATCACAAGATAGACTAAAAAATATTTCAGTTTTGTTATATCTATTATTGAAAGATCAAGGAAATCTGAAGCAGAAATGAGTATTTGTGAAGAGATTTTATTCTGATAGTCTTTATTTAGTAGTCCTCAAAAGTAGATTATTTTCCTTGAAGCTGTGAGAAGTCCCATAGAAGAATTTGCTAATACATCAATTTGTTCTAGTTGAGGGTCACTACTGTCACTCAGGCTCAGATTACTCACTCTGTCAACCAGAAAGTCAAACATTAAATCTAGGCTCACTATCATGGCTTGCAGCTGGAATTTATCTGTGAGATACCACAAGCCTATAGATAACTGAATTCTAACTTGATCTTCTAACTTTAACGCTGGAAGCAATTTCCTGTAGAAAGGAATGACAGTGGATCTCAAAATGTTTATATTTTTGGCAGTTACAAGAGTGCACAAAAATTTTAAGTCTATTTGAAATGGAATTGTTTATGTGTAACCTGCATAAAGCCATCCCAGACCTTATTCCAAGCTCCTGTGGAGCTGGTTTGAAGAAACTTAACCCAACAGACAAAAATTAAAAAAAGTAACTTGAATTTTCAAAGCAGTCTTTCTCATCAAGAGTACATCCTTAACATCAATAAAACTTCTTGACAACAACTGGGAAAATACAAAAGATCAAGAAATAAGTGTGGTGAGGACAAATTCTTTCCCCTTAACTAGAAGAAGAGAAATTCAAAGCATTTATAATTCTGTATGTTTTCTGTCATTCATTTCATATATATTAAAAATATTTACAAATAAATCATCAGAGAGCTATAGAAAGTTAACAAAAATACCTACATAAGGCTTAGCTATCAACGAAAATTCTGTCTGCTTCAAATGTGGAGTTATTTCTTGCTGTCAATAAAAGCTTTGCTGTGATAATCACATTTCTAATTGGATAAAGTTCTTCAGGCAGAAGAAATAAAACTTCATTGAAAGTTCTTTAAAATATTTTAATTCTAAAAAAAAACATTTTAAGTTAAAAAGTTTGTCAGAGTTTGACATTGTGTGTAAAAACATATTGAAATAGTTGGGGCACCTGAGTGGCACAGCTGGTTAAGCTTCCGACTCTTGGTTTCATCTCAGGTCCTGATCTCAGGGTCTTGAGATCAAGTTCTGCATTGGACTCTGTGCTCAACATGGAGTCTGCTTCAGATTCTCTCTCCCTTGCCCTCTGCCCCACCCACTCATTCTCTCTCTCTCTTTCTAAAATAAGTAAATCTTTAAAAAAATATTAAAATAGTCACCTTTACATAATTTAAATACTATTTGATGGCAAAAAGATGTATTTATGCAGCATTTTTTCTTTTAAAGAATAGAAAATAATATAATGAAAAAAAGCTGTGTTATAGAAGATAATGACAAGTCATATAACTTAATTTGGAGTGTTTTCTTCAAGTGAAATTGTCTGTCTCCTTAAGTGTTAGGAGCAGCACCACTCTATTCCATGGCAGCACCAATTTAGTACTCCAGAAAGACTGATGTGGAATTTAATGTTTCACTATTTATATTAAATTATTTCATTTTCTGGTTCCAATTCGTCTTTGGAATTTTTACTTTTTTATTCCCTTCCAAAAGTAGACAATTTAATTTTTAGAGCATGAATCTTACAAAAATTAAATTCAAATTTGATCCTTTTTCTGGTGTTCAACCATCTTGTCATGTTGTGTTTACTCTGGAGGCTGCTGCCTTATATTGCAATGTGATTTTGCTGTAACTGATAGCTACTCACAAATAAAAGAGAGGAAAATAAAGTTCTGTGATGGTGACAGTGATATGAAAGTTGGAAGTAGAGCTAGATTAGGGGATATTTCTATCCTAGTCTCTATTTTCTAGAGAGCAGGAATTACACTTGGAAGGGCCAGAGTTGATAGTGATGTTGGATCTCTTTAAAACTCATCTAAACGAGTAGTACTATGTTCTACCTCAATTAATTTCCATTACCACCACCATCAACCCTCTCTGGATTTCTCTTTCTTTCTCAGAATAAGTCAAAGGAGAATTGTCCAGAACTCATTTCATCAAGAAGAGAGGCCAAACATCTTCCTCCTCCTCTCAAGTATGTGGGATGCCAATATCTCAGGATTGGCTTATCAGATCAGACTCTTCTAATGCTCATTTCTCTTCATTACCTTTTTTTTCCCATGTGACTGGCCCAAATACAGTACTTCCTAAAAGTTTGGCTTTAATTTAGTAAGAAAAGAAGCCTATTAGATTTGAGACCACATATTTATAGTCCAAACCAGTATACTTATGCTAGGATGAGAGGCATACATTAAGAATATGTTAGGGAGACCCACCTTTGAGTTTGATAAGCCAGTCCAACTTATCAGAGTTTTGTAATTGTTTTACAACTATTTCTACTTCATGAACCTCACAAGAAGTGCAGTTGGTGCTCTGGGTTAATATCTTAAATAACTTAAAGTAAAGCTCATGAACTCTGAAACAGCACCATATTTAAAATTATCATCTCAGCCTCCTAACAACTAAGTGACTTATCTAACTTCTCTTTCTTTCAGGTTCTTTGTCTATAAAATGTAAATAAACACAGCATGTATTTCATAAGAAAGTTAAGTGAATTATCAAAATATTTATATGCCAGCCTATGTTCTACCTTAGTAAATATTTCATGTGCAATTGGAAAGAATGTGCATTCTACTGTTGTTGGGTAGAGTGCTCTGTAGATGGTCGGGTTGCATTATAGATGCTTACTGATATTCTGTCTACTTGTTCTACCAATTACTAGAGAGAGTGTTCAAATCTCCATCTATAATTGCGAATTTGTCAGTTCTAATTTCAGTTCTACCAAGTTTTTGCTTCATGTAGCTTGAATCTCCTTTACAGGGTACATAATAATTTAGGATTGTTATGTTTCCTTGATGAATTGTACCTTTTATTATTACAAAATATCTTATTTTATCTCTAGAAACATTCCTTGCCCTCCAGTCTACTTTGTCTATTATTAATACATGTTCTTCATCCTATCACTAAGGTTTGCCCTGTTTAACCTTTTCCATCCTTTTTCTTTTAACTTGTATCTTTTATTTAAAGTGGGGGTCTAGTAACTAGTGTATAGTTGACTCTTGCATTTTTATCCAAACCAACACACTCTGTCTTTTAACACTTCACATATCCAACAAGGTTTTGTTATTCTTACTGTTTAAAATTTAAATGTCCCCTAGCCTTGTGTTTGATTTAGGAAATGTTTACCTTACAGATTTTTGGTAATTATTCTTTCCCTGGACTTGGTGAATCTTATCTTTTGCATGCACAATTTAGTATTCAGAAAGCATTCAAGGGCACTTCTGTACATATTTCTAGAGCACTCTTTCTGCATTGTTCCTGTCTATATAGTACCTTGTCCTGTATCTCATTTTAAATGTAACTTTCTCCACGATGTGTTTTCTCACACCCTTCCCACCCCCAGAATCTGACTCCAGTGTTCCTTTTTTTTTTTACATTTATTTTATTTATTTTATTTATTTTTAATATTTTTTAATTTTTTAATTAAAGCATAATGTATTATTTGCCCCAGGGTACATGTCTGTGGATCCTCAGGCTTACACATTTCACAGCACTTACCATAGCACATACCCTCCTCAATGTCCATAACCCAGCCACCCTATCCC
>CM052883.1:92317271-92386922 GCA_028534135.1 Potos flavus
ATTGGGACTTCATCAAGATCAAAAGCTTTTGCACAGCAAAGGAAACAGTCAACAAAACCAAAAGACAACCAACAGAATGGGAGAAGATATTCGCAAATGACATATCAGATAAAGGGCTAGTATCCAAAATCTATAAAGAACTTCTCAAACTCAACACCCAAAGAACAAACAATCCAATCAAGAAATGGGCAGAAGATATGAACAGACATTTCTGCAAAGAGGACATTCAAATGGCCAACAGACACATGAAAAAGTGCTCAACATCACTTGGCATCAGAGAAATACAAATCCAGTGTTCCTTTATACTATTTCATGGAAACTTACAATTTTTATTCAAAAGGATACTCACAGTTTGTAATGATATATATTTTTATATGATTATATGATTAAAGAATCTCTCTCCCCCTAAAATCAATTATTAATCGGGCTTCAGGGTTAATTACAAACAATCTGAGCTTAAACGAGGTCAAAGATACTATTACCTTCCTTTGCTCATCATTGTATCTGAGTGTGTATTTAAGTCCTAGGCACATGGTATATACCCAATACAAACTTAGTTGAAGGAATTAATTCATAAATTCACTTTGTGGCTCTTCAGAGACTATTCAGAATCTTCCTGGCTTATCCTTGAGAGTAAGTAAAAGAAGTAAACATTATTATTATATTTACCTGAAAATAAAATTCAGTGCAATAAAATAAAAAACATTTTATAAGATCATTTATTATTCCTTAGTCCTATTAGTAGGTCCTAGCTCTGCTAATGCAAACTGTTTTCTTCAGAAACATAATTCCATCGTTTCTCCAATTGAAACAGGAAACAGCATCAACAAAAATAAAAACATTAAAACCCTTTGAAATAGCTTAAAATAAATAAACTCCCAGTTATCCAGCAAATACCAAAGGCAATAAACAAATTCAACCTAACTTAATCCTTTACCACATTTGAATATGTTTCTTATGGGACTCCACTTTAAAGTTGGTTACAAATCTTCCCAAGTTAAAAAGAAGAGTTGATTTCCTCATTTGGATTGAAATCTCCTGCCCCAGGGTAAAAGTCTTTAAGGGACAGCTTATAACTCCAACTAGGAAACAAAAAAGAACATTCGAAGACATCTAAAGATTAAAACATTATAAGAATGGAACCCCCAAACTTCTATAAGTGGTTAGCATCTACACAGGATGGAGAAAACTAGAAAGAATACCATTCCTATACAGTTAAAACAACTACAATATCAGCAACAAAAACAAAAAGCTGTGATCTACAAAATCAAGTATCTCCTGAGAATAGTCAGAGGGCAGCCACGAAAACAGAGTCAGAGCACAACCACTTAACTTGAAATCTAAGTAATGGTATGCTTTCAAGAAAAGATTGAATGTAAACACTTGTTTTTCTAGGGCAAATGCCATACAAGAAGGTATGAAGCATTCCTATGTTCATTGTAGCATTGTTCATAGCAGTCAAGATATGGGAACAATGTACATGACCTTCAAGAGATAAATGGATAAAGAAGATGTGGTATGCATATACATTGGAATATCGTTCAGCATAACAAAGAAAGAAATCCTGCCCTTTGTGACAACATGGATGGATCCTGAGAGCATTATGCTAAATAAAATAAATGAGACAGAGAAACACAAATACTTTCTGAAATTACATGTAGATGGAATCTAAAACAGCTGAACTCATGGAAGCAGAGACCAGAATGGTACTTACTAGGATCTGCAAAGTAGGGGAAATTGGTAGATGTTGGTCAAAGAATATAAACTTCCAGTTATAAGATGAATTAGGTTCTAGGGAGCTAATGACAGCATGGTGATTACAGTTAACAATATGTTGTAGATTTGAAGATTGTACACCTAATAGAGTAGATCTTAAACATTCTTATCACAAAAAACAAATGGTTATCATTGATATGACGGAAGTATTAACTAAGGCTATGGTGGTAATCACTTCAGTAATATATGGTGTATCAATTTAATTTGCTGTATACCTTAAATATGTACAATGTTATATGTCAATTATATATCAGTGAAGCTGGAGAAAAAATAGTCATAAGAGAAAATGTTGAAGAAAGAACCTTCTATGACTATGTTTTATTTATTGGAAGTTTTAATATCCAGGCTCTTTTTTTTTTTTTCTTTTCCAGGCTCTTTTTCACTGAACAATTTTTGGTACTTTTATCACTCAACTCTCTAACAGTAAATATTCACCCAGTGCAGGTTTCATTTCAAATGCAAACCAACAATAAATTCAAAATATAAAATTTTTAATTTATCTACTACCTTTTTAAAAACTTGTTAACAGTTTGATTTCTGGGTCTGCATTCTTTTTCTGTGTAGATAGACTCTAACCTAGCAGCTTCTCTGATCCCATTGTTTTGTTTGATTGAATTCCACAGGCTTTCAACATTTTTGTTTCTTCTCTGGATCAGGGTTTCTAAAGTTAATGAAATTGGCTCACCTTTTTAAATTATTCCCAGTTCTCAAAACTCAAAATGTTATATTATGCTCCCTTTCTTTCTTGATCTCTCTCCACAGGCTGAAACTGAGTCTCACAGACTTTGTGCTTCTAGGCCTAACCCACTCATACATAAAAGTAGGTATTTTGAAGTTTAATTTTCCAAGAAAATTACAAAAACCACAATTATCAACAACTGAGTGAATCATCTATGTTCAAAATACATTGAATCATTCTCTAAACTGATTTTATTTATGCTTTTAGCAACTTGACCTGGTATCACAATTCTTTTCTATAAAAAAATAGATCTTCCCAACTCTGTATTTTTGACAGGATCTATTTTTGCTGAAATGTTTTCCAGATATGATCTCTAACAAAGGGACCGCCTAGGGAAACCAGCTCTGGCAAATGAACAATGCTGTTCTTGAATAAGATATATTTTTTAAAGTTCTTTTTGTTATTAATACATTTCGGAAGATAAGTAGAGTATTAGTGTGTGGATAGGGAATTTCTGAAAGATTTTTGCTCATAACAGTTTTACATAAGAATTAAATGACTATGTTTAGATTTTGCTGTTGATTATGCATTGCATAAGAATGTACAATGCTGGGGCACTTGGGTGGCTCAGTGGTTAAGTAGCTGCCTTCAGCTCAGGTCATGATCCCAGGGTCATGACTTTGCTCAGGGTCCCTGAGTTCAGTGGAGAGTCTGCTTCTCCCTCCCCCTCCTTGTCTCCCCCAGCTTGTGCTCTCTCTCACTCATTCTCTCTCTCAAACAAATAAATAAATAAAATCTTGAAAAAAAGAATGTACAGTGTTTAGACATTATTTTATATAATTACTATAATCTAATCACAATGTTGATTTCATTCATAGTATTCTAGGACATTCTTTTTAAAAGTAACACAGCACATCAGGTCCAAGAATAATGAAGTCCATACTTAATTATAAGCCAAAATGTTATCTCGCTTTTTTCCCACACATACTTCTGTTATAGATTATTAGGACTTGCTTACTGCTAATAAACAGGAACAGGAAGAAAGATCATTGCATATGATCCCTATAAAAAGATGTTATAGTATTCTTTGCTTTGCCTTTCCTTAGAAATAAATCAAAGCTTAGAGAGGTAAGAAAGATTTTACTTATATGTGGAATTTAAGAAACAAACACACACACACACACACACACACACACACACACACACACACAAACAAGCAAAGGGGGAAAAAAGAAAGAGAGATGCAAATCAAGAAACAGACTCTTAACTATAGAGAACAAACTGATGGTTACCAAAAGGGAGGTGGGGAGGGTGTGTTAAATTAGTGATGGAGATTAAAGGGTGGCTTGTTATGATGAGCACCAGGTGCTGTATGGAAGTGCTGAACCACTCTATTGTACACCTAAAACTAATACACTGTATGTTAACTAATTGGAATTTAAAAAAAAAAACTTAAAAAAAGAAGATGCCTAAAATCTCTCAATTAGGAATAATGCAAGACTTTTTTTAAATGTGCAGTTTAACTCTGGAGCCCATGCTTTAATGCACTGCTTCCCTGTAAGATGGTGAGGGGACATTAGAAATAGACAGAGGTTACAAAGTATCTTTATCACTCAATTCTTTGAGATGTTAAGTGTCTCTTAACTCAAATGCCTTCAAACAAATGCCTTCAAAAACACAATCCAGTATAGTAGCTCCAGTAGTCAAAGTATGTTCCAAGAAGGAATATTAACAATATATTTCTGATCTGCCATATCTCAGAGGAAAACACCAGAAATGTGAGATTAGTCTGCTTTAGAAACATGGGAGGACTGCTCCCCTTTAAAGGCTGTATCTGAAAAACAGCCTTTCTTTGCAGTTTGTAAGTTCTTGGTTGCAAACTATTGAATTCAATTGGACCATAAGAGTGGATTAAAGTTGATTAAAATAGTCTGTTTTTCATTTCTCTAGCTAACTTATGAGCCATCTGGAACAAATTTCATGGAAATTAAAACCTTAAAAGTGCAGTTTGACGTTTTAACTTAAGTAATTTATAACATTTTTGCCACTTTTCCTGAGAAGTAATTACAATTTCACTAATGATAAGATAAAAATGATGGTATGGCCCAATAATGGTAAAAGTGTGGTAAAATAGCTCTCATAGACTGACAACAGTGCTAATTCATACAATTTTTATAAAATCAATGTGAAAAGATGTGTCAAGGACATTATGATATTAATACTCCCTGATTCAACGATTCTGCTTCTAGTATCTTATCATAAAAAAAATAAATGCTATAAACAAACTCATGTATAAGGATATCATCACAGTGGTATTAACAATAAAAAGCGTAAGTATTCCACAATGAAGGAATTAAATAGGATCTGAACACATTCATACAACAAAATAATATGGAGCCATTGAATGCATTTTAAAGTTATGTGATTCCAATCATACAATATGTGCATATGTATGTATAAATATGGATGCGGGTATGTATGTATGTATGAATGTGTAAGTATATATGCATAGCCATATATGTAAATACTTATCAATAAAGAGAAAGAAGGAAAAAGAAGCTAAGTGACCGTAGGTGATTTTTAAAATATTTATCTGGGGGCAACTGGGTGGCTCAGTTGGTTAAGTGTCCACTCTTGATTTCTGCTCGGGTCATGATCTCCAGGTTGTGAGATTGAGCCCTGCTTTGGGCTGTGCACTGAGTATGGAGCCTGCTTGAAATTCTCTCTCTCCCTCCTGCTCTGTCCTGCCACAACTCCCATGTACATGGGCTGTCTCTCTCAATCTCTTAAAAATAAATAAATAAATAAATAAATAAATAAATAAATAAATAAATAAATTTATCTGTATTTTCTAATTTTTTTCTAAAATGAGCATTTGTTATAAATAGGGTTATCTTACATTCAAGATTTCCTAGAACAGCTCCAGTTTCCCCCAGAATAATTACTTACAGTGGCCCGGTCTACTTGGAAAAATATCTTTGAACAATAAATTCTATGGTCCGCCTAAGTATAATTCAGGAAAAAAGGCTTAATAATAACCACAAAGTGGTATAGGATTGGACCATGCATATATGCACAGGAAATTTGAAGGATATATAGAATTTAGCCCAATATCTATCAACACAAACCTACTATAATTTTTAATTACATAAAAGAATAAAGGTTATGAAATTGATATAAACTATGTGGATAATATCATAATTTGTGAACAAAACATATTCAAAGACTATCCGAAATTCCAGCAACTGAGAATGTAATTGTAAAGTTGAGATACTTGAGTTTGAGTAAGCAAATTTTTAAAAGATTTCCTGAAGTATTTGGAGTCAGAGTCTTATAATTCCAACAGCAGGAATTATTAAACTTTGCAAAGGTACTAAAAGTAGAATACTAGATCAAATGTCTCCCAAGGATAGTGAATTAATTTTTTACTTGAATTTCCTCTGGCACTAATAGAAAAATCTGAACCATATAAACAAATATTTAAAAGATACCTCAGAGGATAGTATTCTAATAAATTCTAAGCAGAAAAAGATGAGAAGATCTTATAATGAAATAATTATAAGTCAATGCAACTTTAAGTACATTTTCTCTACTTTAGCACATTTCTCTGCAGTACATTTTATAAATGATCCCTTTAATTAGCATCTTTTTCTGGATACCACATCAAACCAAGCTTAGTCAAGCATTTAGTTCCAACCATCTTTCCACTCCCTCCAATGTCACACTAGCCAGCTTCTGCCTCTCTTCTGAGAAATCTAAGGAAATCAAATTTCAGGAAAGCATTTGACTCAATCAATGAATGGCACAACACTTTAGCTAATACGTTTCTTCTTTATTAACAACAGTATTGGATTAAACAAAGGCTAGATTGTGTTCAGGCCAATAGAGAGACAGATGTTCACGATGTTGATTGGTTATGAGATGAAGGGAGCCAAGATACTCAGGAAGGGAGGCCATCCAGCAAAATGAACCCAACTGCATGGTAATATCTAGTAAACAACATGCAAATGGATGATTCTCGTTTTCTCTCATATGCAGTTTATTCTTCTTCAAATGTAAAGTCATAGACTTTTGTGTGGAATGTATTACATTCATTATATCTGTAAATAATGCTTTCTGGATCCAGTAAATCAAGACGGAGATACAGAATGGGGAGATGCTAATCAAAAGCATCACTTGTACAAAACACATAATCTTAAAGGATTGCCAATTCACTATAAGTCAGAAAAGTGATTCAACAACCATAATAACAACAAAAGCAATAATAGCAGTTCATCGGCTTAGATAGAACAATGAGCAAAGATGAGCAGTGACACCCACTGATACTCTCATCCGTGCTTCTGAGGGTATGTCTGAAATACATATATCCTGTTCTGTAAGCTAGAGATTTAAAGGAACAATTAAAAACAAAATTAAAAAGGGCACCTGGATGGCTCAGTTGGTTAAGTGTCTGTCTTTGGCTCAGGTCATGATCCCAGGATCCTGGGATCGAGCCCCACATCAAACTCCCTGTTCAGGAAGGAGTCTGCTTCTCCCTCTCCCTCTGCTGTTCCCCCTGCTTGTGCTCTCTCTCTCTCTCTGTCAAATAGATAAATGAAATCTTTTAAAAATAATAAAATAAAATAAAATAAAATAGAAACGAAATTAAAAAAATACAAAAGCATACAAACAAAATAAAGAATAACTACAAAAACAACATAAATCAAAAAATAGATCACATACATGGAAAGAGAAGATGGACTAACTGACCATGTGTGGACTGATAGACCTAAGCATATTTACCTTGGAGAAAAGGGGACTTAGTGGGAGTACATAGTTCTCCTCAACAATATAAAAGTGTAGGTATGTGGAAAGGAGACAGTTTAGTCTGTGGGCTTGCAGAGGACAGGCCTAGAGATTATAGACAGAAGGACATTACATGGTTATAAGGATATTACAGAAAATGGAGGGGCTTGACATTACATGAGGCTGTTCTGGGAAATAATGTGGTCCACCCACATCATTAAAGGTATTCACAGAAAGGTTTAATAAGAATACAATAACAACAAAGCTGACATTCTGAACACCAATTATGTGCCAACTGTTCCATATGTAACACTTCACTTAGCCTTCACTACAACTGACATAGGTATCATTAGCCCCGTTTTACATGGGAGGAAACTATCCTATCCAAGTGCATAAATCAATAAGAGGCAAAACCAGAATTTAGAGCTAAGGACTCTAATTTTAGAATCCAGTTCCTACTTTACAGAAGTCTACATAAATCAGTTAAATTGCTGAATTAGACAAATTGATGTCATTTCTACCACTTAACTAACTCTACCATTCCCTGCCTCACAGTCTCTATGGAGATTAGCAAGTTATCTCAGTCTATCCCGTATAAATGCTACCAAGATTGCTCTCTCTTATGTGATCGAAAGACCCTGCATAGCATGCAGTTCCTTCCACACTGCATGCCTGAAGCCAACTAACACCACACCAAACTAAGTACTGTGAGAAATCCAGGAAAGTATAACTTTATCTCTTCCCTCAGGCAACTTTCAATTTGAGCAAGAAAGGTAAGGGTTACAACCACGTGAGAGAAAGGCAAATCCAGTTTGGTGAGAGAAAGGAAGAGAATAGCTGGGATAAGGTCCTTTCCAGAGCTTGCTTAAATTTTGAATGTTTACAAAGACAGGGATCCTTATTTAGGAAAGAAAGCCCAGTCCCAGTAGCCAGAGACATGTTTTCAAATGCTGTGGTTTGAAGGAAAATATATAATTCCACAGCCACACCAGACTCTTTCTGTGAATGGTCTTAGCAGAAGACCTAGGGTACAGAGGGTACCCTAGGGTACAGAGGGTACCCTAGGGTACAGAGAGTATAGGCAGGATTGTCTTATGAAATACTGGGTCAAGGCAGCCCATTTCCCTCTTAAACCATATATTCAACAAGAGAAATGGACAGATAGTCTGGGAGGAGAGAAAAAGCTTGGAAATCAGATATGTGGACCAGCAGCCACATCGAATACCTATAAACAGAGGTGATTTCTCATCCACTTATGTGCAAGATCCACCGACTTTGTTCCTTTTAAAGGAGTAAATATGGGTAGGATAGAGACCAGAACTGGGAAGGTAAGTCGCTTGGGAGCACAAAGAATAACTTCAGTGATAAGAGGTCAGAGGCCAAATTTGCCTATGCACACCACAGGAAGAGTTGATTGGGGGAAAAAAAAAAAGATTCTGCTAGAATGCTAGATACAGTCATCTTAGAAAGGTGGAAGAAGCTCAAATGGGCATACACACCCTTTCCTGGGACACAATGTTTTCTTACAGAGGAAAAGTAATGGTAAAGGTATTTTGAAAATATTATCTTGGTGTGTTTTTCCTGTTGTCCCTAAGAAAGGAGGTTGTTCTCCTGAAATTATAGTCCTAAGAGAAAGGAGGTGAGTGAAACATCCTTGGGAAAGAGGACAATATGACCTGTGTCATCTGAGCCACAGTGAAACACAAAGTGGATGGCTTGCCTCTAATATCCTGGAAGATTTGCGACAATAGAGGAGAGAGGCAGAGAGAAGTGGCAACACTCATTTATTCTGGCCTCTCCTCTATGGGATAATGTCTCAGAATGGAGAGATCTATTAGAGAGGTAGAAGAAGAAGCCAAAAGTAAGTGCTCCTATTCCCACTGGAATTCTAGCAGGACACACATTGCTGGATGCCTCAGCCACACTGTCACACACCAAATTGGAACAGCCATGGCAGAGAACTAAGGGTAAGGAAGTATTTTTAAGCAGAGACAAATAACTTAAGCTTTTGTTTATTTTTAGCTGCATAGTACTGAATTTACTGAACTGGAATAAAATAAGTGTTTTACAATTCCCATATGTGTGGGGACAGATTATAAAAGTTTAGATGAGTTATAGAAAGCAGAAACTGTGCATTTTTTATTTAGTCATCTGAATATAGTATATCCTTTGGCACATCCATAAATGAGCCACTAGACAATTACTGGTAAGTTGCATACTAGGTCAGTCTAACAATTCTAGCTTCCTTGAGGTTCCTAATATTATTGAAAGAAAGACCCTAGCATGTCTTTAGATACCAGATTAGTTATGCTAATAAAACCACCATGTAAAAATTACTGCCTCCTTCCTTCCTATATACCTGCTCTTTTTAAGAAGACAGTGAAACGGCAACTTTCTTTTAAGGATAGCAATAAGCTGTCTTCCAGAAGTTCTTTAGTTCTGGTCCTATCAATAGCATTCACAAATTTATAGATTTTCTACAGTTGCAAAAACAATACTCATCTAAAATACCTGTTTAAAAACATCCAAGGAGTTAAGTAGTGAAACTGTGACCAGCATCCTTGCTTCTAGCCGAAAATATATCTAGGCAAAATAATAGTAAATGTACTATTTGTTCTTAGAGGCTCCATTCAACACATTTAAGTAGTACCCTCTCATTTTGACATTCTTTCTATGTGTTTACTTCCTTTGCCTTTATCCATTTAACACCAGCCCTCACCCTCGCCTTTAATTTATCACATCTCACTGGGCTGTCTGATCCAGTTTTGAAGAAATGCAGGGGATCTGTATTAGTCTTCTATTGCTGCCATAACAAGTTACAACAAACTTAGCAGCTTAAAGAAAACAAATTTATCTTTTTATATTTGTAAGAAAGTAGGTTATAAGTCCAAAACGGATCTCAGTGGGCTAAAACCAAGGCACCAGGAAGTCCAGGTTCCTTTTTAGAGGCTCTAGGTGAGAGTCTACCTCCTTGCTCGTTTGAGTAGTTGGCAGAATTCTATTCTTTGCAGTTATAGAACTGAGGTCCTCACTTCCTTGCTCTTTATCAGCTCACAGCTGATCCCAGCTTCAAGAGGCATCTGCATTCTTTGGCTTATCACCCCTTCCTTCATCTCCAAAATCAACAACAATGGGTAGAGTCCCTCCCATATTTTAAATTTCTCCTCCCTCTCCTTTCCTTCAGCTCTTTGGCTAGCTGGGGTTAAGTTCTCTGGGTATAAGGGTCCATATGATTAAATTGGGCTCACCTAAATAATCTAGAATACTCTAGCTAAGGTCTGTAACCTTAATCATATCTACAAAGTCCTTTTTGTCACATATAGTAATACAGTCACAGATTCTGAGGGTTAAGACTTGTACATCTATAGAGAGACATTATCCTGCCTATCAGAGGCAGACAGTGGATGTTGGTGCTTCTTTTTTTCTTAAATGTTGGGGCTGGCTTAAAAAACATTGCATTTTTAGTTCAAACATGCTGCTTTCATAATATGATGCCATTGATAACCTACCATCCACTGACATTTACATTTTTTTCTCTTCCTTTAAAAGCAAACTCTCAGCCTTTTCAATATGTCAACAAGTTAATCTGATAAATCCATACATGCATCTTTGTAAAGTAAGCTAAGGATGCCACTTCCAAAAACACTGAATATTTGCAGTTCTTATTTAAATGATCCTGATTTCATCATCCCATACGTTACTGATTCAGAGGATGGTGATTTTCACAGGTGTATGGTTTCGTGGTTGGCATCAGAAGAGGGCTCCCTAAAGTCCAGATGGTGTTTATAGGGCACTGTAACTTAGGTATGGCAGAAACACCCTAACATGTACAAAATCATTACTGTTTATCATGAGGTGGATACTGTGGTGTGCCATCAATATCTTCTAGTGGAAATGAGGCATTTATGTCCACAACTGCTGGAGTGCTGCAGGAAGACTGTCCTGAAGGACTGACTAGCTACCACTCTCAAGATAGAAAGTCCTTCCAGGCTCAGGTGACATCAATGCTTGATCAAAATGAGGAAAAAAGACCCAGCCCCTTGTCCAATCCAGGCCAACTCTGACATGCACCTCTAGCTCCAGTACTTCTTGGGAGATCAATGCAGGATTTTGTTGGAGCTAAATCACAACTCCATTTCTCCCTCTTTTCAATCTTGATTTCATCCTCTCTCTTCCGCAGGTACTGATAGAAGGCACACCCTGTAATAAACTTTCCACATGCTAAACTGTCTCAGAGATTGCTTCTGGGGTAAGACAGTCCACAATATTGAGTAAAGCTTAGAGCCTTGTTGGCATGAGAGAAGGTTATGTTGATCATTACTGGTCTGCATAGAAATTGATGTAAATTAAAGTCACCTCAGTATTAAAAAATGAGGATGATGATAACAATGATGACTTTTTTTTAAAATCATGACTAATTACAAATCTGATATTACATGATATATAATAATTTAATAAAGCAACCACATTTTTATGATAAGATGAAAAACAATGGCATACTCTATCACAAAGGTTTGTTCTATCATGTCTTCTCCATAACTTAATGTAGATATGTCAATGTCTTCATTATTAACATAATTCCCTAATGCAGTTGTTAGATTTGTTGTTAAGGGTTATTCAATAGAAAGAAGTTCATAAATGTCATACTGATACAAAACAGTATTTAGAAATAGATCAGTCTTTAATCTTTAATATTCCTCAATATTGTTAGATGATATAAGAAAACATGGGCATTTGGTGAAGTTAATGCAAAGGCTTTGAACCTGCTGAAGAGGTTATATTTTTCTACTTTTGAAGAGTCATTATCCAAATCCCATACCCATAGGACCAATCTGACAACATTATCTTATAAGAAGGAAGAGACGAGAGATAATTCGAAAACTTAGGACACCAAAGCAACTGAGCGGTATTGAGGAAATGAACTATGGAAGAAAAAAGGAATGAGGGTGGAGGGGATTGTAGCAGAAGAAACAAGAGGTCTTGCCAAATGACTGAATGCACAAGGCAAGGTAAAGAATTAAACATAACTTTAAATTTTTGGTCATATTTGACATGGGGCACCATGCTACCTAACAAACAAAAATAGAGAAGTATTTGAAAAGGTGGTTTTGGGATAGAAGATGATGTATTTGGCTTTGAATATACTGAGTTACAGATTTAAACAAATCCAGGACTAAAACATGGCAACTATTTAAATAGTTTAAGCAGCATTATACTAACGATATATCATGGATTTAAAGCAGAAGCAAATAAGTGAATTTAAACAGTACAGATAATTTAAATGAAGTTTTTTTTTTTCCTGCAATTGAATATTCTAAAACTATCAAAGAGTAAACAGAGTAATTTATTGTAATGTTTTCTTTAGTGTAATGCAATTACCAATACAACTAAATATAACACTAATATCTTCTTTCAACTATCATCACAAAAGGAGAGGGATAGCGTAATTAATTCACAGTAGTAGATAACACAAAAGAGCAGTTATTCGAATACATATATTAGGATCTGGATTTGTTTTTACAATGGACAGGATGTGGTTGCTATTCTGGGATTGAATTACATCAAACAGAAAGTGGAAGTCAATAGTGAGGATTTCACTAAGGAGAAGCTGGTGTACCAGATTCCTTTTAGTTAAGCTCTTATTGCTGAGCTTAGGTCATCAAACACAACTAACTGGACCTGAGTGTGCAGTCTTTCCAAGCAGAGGGGATGGTGTAAACAGTGGGTAGAAGGGTGGAGACGCAGGGCACCAAAGCACCTGCAGCTTTGGTCGTTTGTGATATATCAATCTTGGAGCGGTTATACTTTAGCTTTACAGATTTTCAAAGAAAGTAAGTGCAAATCAAGTCATTAGTTTAAAAAATACTGGAAGGAAAACGTTTAACCATTACAATTATAAAATTATTCTAAGTGACTTCTTAGCAGATTAACTGAATGCTGCTAATTACAAATGAAATTTATTATTTCACTCAAACAGGCTTGGATGACAATATGAAAATTTATTCAAATTACTATGTGTATTTAAAAGCAATAGTGTTACATTATGCATTTATAGTATTATACTTCTTTAGAAATAATATTTTTGACTTATCTTTTAAATATACTTATTTTAGTTTTAAAACATTGATTTTTAAGTGGAAGTGCTTATACTTACATAGGATGGCATATTAAATTCAGTTAAGTGTAAGTTGCCACTTTCAATATTCTATCTTTACTTAGTTCTTCTCTCCCCCACTTGTATATCCTCTACTCTCCTACAATAGGTACACATGCGCGCGCACACACACACACACTATCCCTGATTCACATGGATGTGCAAATGTCAGGCAGACTGCAGCAATGACCCTGACTTTCTTCACTCATAAACTGATTATTTAAACAGATACTTCAAAGCAAAGGGGAACTTAGGCTTAATCTTACAGTTGATCCCCCTTTTTCTTTTTCCCTTATGCAAGCCAAATAAGTTTGCTTTAAAAGGTTCCTTCTAAGAATTACAGTTGATGAAGAAAATTTTAAGAAGCTAATCAAGAATTTTTTTTAGAATATAATTAAGAAGATTTGCTTTGTATTTATTTTTGAATAATTTTTCTTTCATAAATGAGAGTAAAAATCTCAAAGTTTGATGAAATTTTCCAAGTGGTATCCAGATGTTATGTGATTATCCCTTCCCTCCCCATTTTAGATCACAGATATTGAAAGAAGATTATTTTATGAGTTAAATATAAAATTTTCTTCTATAAAGGAAATTGGTTTTCTCTCTAATTTATTTGTTTTAATGCTTCTTTTTCTAGATTAACACATGTTGGATTACATATCAGAAAACAAATATTTTGATTTTGGGTCAATGATACCTTTTTTGCTGCATAATTTCTTCAGAATCTCCCCACTAAACTCCCTTTAGTTATATATTGCCTGCTAGAGGAGTAGGTTTTCTTTTAAATTTGCTGACATTATTTTAAGTACTTAAGTTTTTCCTGGATTTAAACAAATGAATCTTGATTAGACTTGCACAGACACTGCTGATATCCGATGTGTATTTTTCTCATTTATATGACTGGCAGCTAGACTACACTTCCTTGCTGTATGTATCTAAATATGCCATATCACCATTTCTCCCCAGTAGAATGTGGGTAGAAGTGACACATGCATTTCCTGGCTGCGGCGGGTAAGAACAGGTGGCCTTTCTCCGTGCTCGCTCTCTTTTCCCATCTATCAACAAAGGAGAGAGAACTTTAAGGATATAAAAGAGGACAAAGCTACAGGCTAGAAGGAGCCCAGGTCCCTAGATTACTATATGAAACAGAGACCCCCTTCCTGACTCGCTCATGACAGAGTCAACAAAAAACAAATTTTTACTATTAAGCATTAAGATATGGAGAATTTTTTTTTATAACAGGTAAGGAGCCCAAGAGAGGTATGAACATATCTACCACTTAGAATTAGATTCAGCAGCATATAATATGCTGTGTTAAACTGAATGTATTTAGCAAAAATAATTTTAAATATATATTTTCCTGGTTTCAAACACTATCAGTGGCTCCTGTTCTGATATTTAGTTTCTTCACTATACAAATTAGAGCTTTTTATTTGTTTTAAATTTTGTCCGATAGTCCTGCCTTTATATTACAACTGCCACAAAACAAATCAAAAGACAAAGGACTTAGAACAAAGTACACATCAAAAAAGAAAAACAAAGGACTGAGATTTAAAAACAAACAAACAAAAAAGCAGAAAGAGAGATTGCATGAGATTTTCAAATCATGGGTATGCCAAGAAGAATGAGTGATCCAGTTGCTGAAATTAGTTTTCCCCCAAAATCAATTCACGAAGTTATTTTAATATATCAAACCATTATTGGTGTCTTGACATTTTTGATAATAGAATTAAGGCAAATTAAGCTTTTATAAAGATTATATTATTGCACCATATAGCTGGTTTCTAAATTAGTAAAAAAAAATGTTGTTTTTTTTAAAGATTTCATTTATTATTTATTTGTCAGAGAGAGAGAGCACAATCAGGCAGAGCAGCAGGCAGAAGCAGAGAGAGAAGCAGGCTCCCCGCTGAGCAAGGAGCCCGATGTGGGACTCGATCCAAGGACCCTGGGATCATGACCTGAGCCAAAGGCAGCCGCTTAACTGACTGAGCCACCCAGGCATCCCAAACATATTGTTTTTAAAAAGAATTTAATGTGATATAAACTTAAAATCAAAAAATAATTTCTTAAAATAAAAATTTTCATTGAATCTTTTCTGGTTGCTGTAGTCACTGACTATATAAAAATCAAGCTTCTCCAGTTATCCCATCCCTCCCTAACTTCTCTAAACCAATTTTTTAAAATTATATGTTATCAGGTACATTCATATATATTTCATATGTGATTTCCATATGCCACTTACATCTTCAATTAAGCTTTAAACTACTTGACAATATCCAGAATCCAATACTTTGTATTCCCCAAGGCACCTAATGAAATGTTGGACATATAATAAGCATGAAATAAACATATGCTTGTTCTTCTTGCAGAACAGAAAGACTTTAAGAATTGATGCCTCCATCAGAAAGGATGAATACCCAACTTTTGTATCAACATGGACGGGACTGGAAGAGATTACGCTGAGTGAAATAAGTCAAGCAGAGAGAGTCAATTACCATATGGTCTCACTTACGTGTGAAGCATAAGGAAAAACATGGAAGACATTGTGAGAGGGAAGGGAGGGGTGAATTGGAGGAAATCTCGGAGGGGCGAAGAACCATGAGAGACTGTGAACTCAGAGCAACAGACTGAGGGTTTTGGAGGGGTGGGGTGGGGGGTTGGGCGAGCCTGGTGGTGGGTATTGAGGAGGGCACGTATTGCATGGAGCACTGCGTGTGGTACATAAACAATGAATCTTGTAACACTGAGAAAATAAAATAAAAGTATTTGGGAAAATAAAAAAAGAAAAAAAGAAAAAAGAAAAAAAAAAGAAAAGAAATAAAATAAAATAATACTATGATAAAAAAAAAAAAAGAATTGATTTTCAAGGCCGAGGACTGGCTATTACTGACTGGGTAAGCTCAGGATGTCGTTTTTTCTACTACCTCTTCAGCAAAAGGTAAAAATTAACATAGTTGAATGCTATTTGTAAAAAGAAAATCAAGAGAAAAAATGGCCAACTTTAGCCAGTTCCCAGTGTAAATATAGCCTCCTGTGTATCAACATTTGATATTGAAAATAGTACTGGAATAATTTATTTTTCCAATTTTATATCTTTAACAATTTAAAAGAATATATTTAGCCATAGGAATAAGGGTTTTTATTAATACAAAATCAGAATGTTTTAAAATCCCTATTTTTACATGAATAGTAAAGTCTAGATAAGCATATATGTATTAAGTTTCAATAAATACTTTAAAACATTCCTTTAGCAATCCATGTCTTTTGTCTAAGTAGAAAAATACCATCATGTCATTTTGTAGCCTCTCAACTGTCACTCTTTCTTTAATTTTCATTATTGTCTTTTTGTTCATTCTATAATATCCTCAAATTGAAAAGAACACAAAAATAAACTGACCATTGACAAGATATTTTCCTGAAAATAAATCAATATTACCACCTTATGGGGAAATTTCTTTTTTTTGGGGGGGGGAAATTTCTATATAATTCATAATACAAGTTAACTGGTCCTCTTAATCTTAAATATTCACTAACACGTATAGAAGTCCTTTTGATTTACACAATTATATAAAAGTAAACTGTGATTAAAAGCTAATTAATATGGGAAACAACTTTTTAATTACAAAAACATGAATTTGAACATTCTTTAAAGCATTTGTGCATAATTTCATGATATATCTTATAAGCCCCAGATATGAACTTTGGAAACTACATAAATATTTGTTAAGTGTTGACAGTCGTAACGAGTTAGGAAATGAATGCTCAAGAGCATGAAGGTTATAGCTCTTCACTAAGCAACTGACCAAGTTCGTATCTACAACTTTTCAAAAACTCATATGTATGTGGTTCTATTAATGTAATATTTGGGCTCAAAAACCGTAGACGTGCCAGGCCTTGTGAAAGATACTTTCATGTATGGTATCTTTTTCAGGAACTCCTAAATGATACACCATGAAGAGATTATAGGAGTGCTACCTAAAATATCAATCCCTCGTGCTGTGGAGTAGCTAGAAGGGTCAGCTACTTGTCTCTGCCTAAGTAGCTTCATTTGGGTTTCTTAAAGGACTGCCCAAGTGAAACTGATTCATGGACATGCTCTTCAAATACCACTGTCGAGTGCAATGAGAAATAGCTGTCTTTCTGCCACCATGCCCTGAGCATGGTCAGTGAGGTGCCCTACGCTTAGACATGTCCATTTGCATGCAGTAGCGTGCGTCATCCTCCTTGGATAAGGGGCCCGTGGAACTTCAGGGAGTGTGTGTTCCATGTGCTCAACTACTAAAAAATCTTAAGAAATACATATGGCCATTTCACGGAAACAAGGTTAGATTATTTTTAAGCTTGGTACACATTTCACCAACAATTTCATTTTTTCTTATCATAATTACATTGCATAGGATTTTTTTTACTATGACATGTCCTAAATAGATATACACAAACACCTTTTATCTTATCCCAGTGTGTCGTATATGTTTAATGTTCCATATATGACATGATGTGAAATATATTGGGAAGTTTATAACCATTTTAATATTAACGAAAACATTAATTTTTATTAATATTTGAAGGTAAAGGTGTGATATTTATAGGCATGCAGGAACAATTTAGATTCATAGCTTATGAGTTGATAATTATTTTAAAGTTTGAATTCTTAGTGATAGCACACAGTACTTACATGGCACTTCATAGGGCCTATACATACTACATTATTTAATTTTTACAACTCTATGAAAAAGGTGTTATTATTATTTCAGATATTTGAAACAGGTAATGTCCGAGAACCACAGAACCAATAAATAGTGAGGTGGAAATCTAACCTGTGGTCTTTGCTAACACTATATACTCTCTCCAAATTTTTAGTTACATTAACCTGAATTTCTAGTTAAATGTTATTAATAACTTATAGCATAGATTCCTATTTTAAGTCAAATAGTAAAAAGTGCATTAACAAACATTATTAACCCCTACTCTGATATGTATTGGTTTTGCAGCTGCTTCCTTTCTATATGATCAATTTCTGTCAACTAATCTTCTTACAAGCATGTTTTCTTTTATAGTGCCAACTTTTAGGGAGAATAAATGCTAGGTGAGAACGATGGAGGGAAAAGATTTGAAATTGGTACATCAACTAAGTTAAGTTTGGTGCCTTGGCTAAATTAAGAAATTAAATTGGGGCAATGCCCATTACTTCTCATGGACAATTTTATGTGGGGAAAAAAAAAAAAAAAAAATTTGCTCTTTGCCAAAATACTAGGAATCTGAACTATATATCTGATCTGTTGATGTTGTCTCTAAATGTTTATAGAGAAGAGTTCTGTATCACCAATTTGGTTTCATCACTTCAAATATTACCTATTTCCAAAAGCCTTTCTTGATAAGTTATGACCACAGTTGACCTGGGTCTTCTCATTTCTCTGTTCTATTAGTTTTAGTAATCATTTTTCATTCTCACTGGACCATGTGTAAAGTAAATCTCAATTATCAAATTGTCCAATATGTATCTAAAATATGTTCCTTGGGAGCCAGAGGATAAATTAGAAAGAAATGCAGATCACCATTATCTCCAGAGGAGACCTAAGTTGCCCAATGTCACACAGTAAGTTAGTGGCAGACTTGTTTAATGTCACCTCTCTTAATACTATATCATTGCTCTTGCTGTCACTAGAGCGAAAATAGCTTCACTTGTCTGTGAACCAGACAGTATGGTTTACTGAACACTTAATGGGAGTGAGCATTAAACTAACATTCTTTCTTCTTTCATAACAAGGTTTGTGAAATAGAGCCTCCTCTACTGAACCCTTCTTGATTGAACAGAAATGAATACAAATTGCCTTGCCCTACTTCTAATTCCAGAGGGCAACTTGAATTTCCACAGTGCGAGAAGTCAAGGAAGCTCTACTAAGGATTTGAATAATCGTAGGACCTAATATTATAACTACTGACTTCCCTGGCTATAACTTTTTAAAAGAATCCTAAATATTTTGGCAGAAAAACTTCCAGCATTATGCCCCTTTTACCACCATACACAAACTACTGTTCACGTTCTGATTTTTTTTTTTTTAACCAGATCTTCACATCAACAAAGACTAAAGAAACTTGTGCTATTTTCTCCAGTAGAATAGTCTGACCTAGGATGGCCATGGCAGACAATCCACCATTTTGTACAACATAGACTCATATAAATATTAGCAATCACCAATGTAAGATGCTAATTTTACAAATGGAGGAAATGACTGCTCGGAGAGGTTAGTGATTTGTACAAGTGACCTCAGTTATAAGCAGAGCTAAGAATGTGACTTTTTATCTTCCAGCACAGGCTCTTACCTCAGCACATGTTTCTTAATAGGTATGTTGGTGTTTTATATGTAACGAATGCAATAAAATACATATTAAAATGCAAATAACTTTACATTTCTATTGACTCTGCTGATTAATTTAGGAAATATTGTTTATCAACACCACAGTTCATTTGGAACATAGCAATTCAAATTCCTGGGTTGGATTCATCTTCTACAATATATAAGGCTTAAAAAATAGCTAAAGACAAAGTTCTGTTGGTAGCTATACAAATAGATAAATACTAGTTCTACATATAGTGTGTAAAAATATATATAGTTACAACACATTTGAGTTTCCACCTACAAGATCAAAAAATGTATTCATTTAACTGGATGCAAGGCACTATTTCTGGTAGATACATTAGTATTTTACATAATAGAAGTGAAAAAAAGGGACAATACCAATATAGCTATGTCACAGTGCTAAGGTGTAATCCATGACAGACACATGGATATTTCAGAGATTAAAATATACAAAGGAATGTGTTCTAGAATTTATAAAATATGCTATATTTATTTATATGCTCTATCTATATTTATAAGAGAGATAGAGATAAAGAAAGGGAGAGATTACTATGTGTCAGGCACTGGGTTCATTGATTTTCCAGGTATACTTTCATTCAATACTCACAACTGTTCTTTGAGTTGGGTGCTATTTTTATTCCACTTTACAGATGAAGGAGCTGGAACTTGCAAAATGACTTTCCAAGATCACATTTTTTTGATAATACTAAACAAGCTCATGTTACTAATTATTTGTTAGGCGATCACGATTCTGTTATGTGACTTGTGCTAAATTGAGTGCTGTCCTCAGATGCATTATATCTAGTTAAGGTATCATGTCTTACACACATGGAACCAACAACAATCCCATATGTTAACAAAGTCTAGTCCATGATCGTATATTGAGTTTTTGCCTAATGCCCTTTTGTGACCAAAAAAGGTGTGCACATAATTTGTGGAAACCAAAACAAACAAATAAGAAAACCCTTGAAACAAGAATTTGCTTCAAAGGACTGAAAATCAAATGGAGCCCAATTTTCCTGCCTTTACAAAAATAAAGTAAAAAAGAAAAAAAATTGAGCATGGATTCTCATTTATTTTTAGTACATTATTTTTGCCCTTTCTTTCCTTTCACTTCTGCTTTCCAGAAATACAATAAAGTCAGTTAAAACTTGAAGAATGGGAAAGCTTGACCAATACACAAGAGATATTCAAATCTCTTTGGATGATTAGGGAATCAGGAGGTGTCTGTTTTGTTTTGTTTTGTTTTCTTAAGACCATGGACAATTTTTAGCAAGTTCAAGGTAATTGGGATTTATGCACTCCCATTTATGTGGTGTTTGTCAAAAAAGGAAAGAATGAAAGAAAGAAACACACACACACACACACACCAAACTAGTATGCATGTCAGAATATCACAGAGAATTCAAACAGAATTGGGATCTTTTGCACTAGGGAACGTATTTACTGAAGCAGAAAGTATCCTCTGTGTGAATAAGCTTCCCTGAAATATCTTGGCATAAATGTATTTAAACTCATTTAGAATACCATACTGTCTATGAATTTTCCATGCTTGTCAAATCCCTCAAACTATACTGCAAGTCACCTCATCGCAGTACTACTCTATTTTGTGATACTTGCTGGTAATAAGCACACACAATTTCAAAACTTAACCTAGGTTCAATTCAAAACCTAATATTTTCAAATTCAATAATCACCATTCGAAATTATCATTTGCTAATGTCATTATGTGTTTTAATAGTTTTAAAATCACATCTCTAAATATCAATTTATTTTATATACATATAAATATATACTTTGTAATATATATATGTATATAATTACATATATATCCTGTAATATAGATCAAATTCATTTGTTAATCTTGGTTTAATGATGGGAATTATTCTGACTTCTATTTGCCTTATCACCTAGGAATATTTCAGAAATGGAAGTTTAAATATTGTTTTTCCTTTTTTCTTTTTTAAAGATTTTTATTTATTTATTTGATACAGAGAGATCACAAGTAGGCAGGCAGGCAGAGAGAGAGGGGGAAGCAGGCTCCCCGCTGAGCAGAGAGCCCGATGCGGGGCTCGATCCCAGGACCCTGAGATCATGACCTGAGCCGAAGGCAGAGGCTTTAATCCACTGAGCCACCCAGGCGCCCCCTCCCCCTTTTTTTAAGTCATTTTTGAGGGCATCTGGGTGGCTGAGTCTGTTAAGCGTCTGCCTTTGGCTCACTCAGGTCATGATCCCAAGATCTTGGGATCAAGCCCCACATCAGGCTGCCTGCTCAACGGGGAGCTTCTATTTCAGGTTTTTCTGCTACTTATTTTACCAATACTTCTGAAATTCAGAGTTTAGCCAGGATTACTCTGGAATTTCTAGCTTCAGTTACAAATTGATGGGGCAGTAAGCCTGGCCATTGTTGAGTCATATACTCACTCTTAAACCTCTCAACTGTGGCCTGACCCTGAGGTTATGTTTGGTGAGTTGGCGATTCTCTTCTGAGCACAGGGATAAAACAATGTGGAAGGGAGTATGCACAGACAATCCCAAAATGTTGACAAGAAAATTTGTTAATTTATCTTTAATGCTCTAGTTTCAATACTATGTACATAGCAGTATATTAGGCCCTGGGAATACACGCTTCAATTCTGAGGATGCAAATGAGAAGAAACTTGAAAACTGACCTACACTATTAATTTCGTTAACATTCTACTGTTAATTATCTACAGATCCAAATGACTCCCTTCAACAGAACACTGGCTCCTCTTTTTTGGTCACATGTATGTTAATGTAAATCCCAGTAACTATATACACTTAGTGATAGTACCACTTAAGTAGTATTCATTATTTTGCCCTTTTGTTGTCATTATTTACAATTATGGAAGTTTTTCCTATTAGAATGTTTAAAGTGATAGTGCTGGAGGACTAAGAAGACATCATAAATAACCACTAGCTAGGATATATCCAGATTTTATTCAGCCAATTTGGGAGGCTTCTTTAAGAAAATGAATAAAAATTATAAACATAAAATTAAGTATGAAAAGGATATTTTAGATTGAAAAATAAAACTATTTTTTTAAATATGACAATTATCACAAGTATTGAAAATTTTGGAAAAATTTTGGAAAAATGACGTTTTTATTTTTATTTTTTTTTAAGATTTTATTTATTTATTTGACAGAGAGAGAGATCACAAGTAGGCAGAGAGGCAGGCAGAGAGAGAGGGGGAAGCAGGCTCCCCGCTGAGCAGAGAGCCCAATGTGGGGCTCGATCCCAGGACCCTGGGATCATGACTTGAGCCAAAGGCAGAGGCTTTAACCTACTGAGCCACTCAGGCGCCCCGGAAAAATGACATTTTTAAATGGATTGACAGACATACCTCTATAATACTTTATTCCTACATGTTTTGGCTTATACTTTTTGATTGCCTCTTCATGTGACAAATTTTATTACCAATATAGAGAATAGAAAGATGATTTATTCTTTTAGCATACATGACTAATTTTTATATTGAATGTTAGACTATATAAGACATAATTTAATCCAGACAATTTTTCAATGTTTGTTATTACTACCAAAAAGTTGTGGGCTATAGTCATAGAAAATTTGAAAAATTCTGTTTTGTGTGGTTTCCATCAAAAAAAAAAAGGAAAGATGTATGGACTGATAACTTTACACTACATTATCAATTATCTATTTGAAATGGATAAACCTCTTTTAACCAGGTATAAATGAAAACCAAATTTTCCTTTGCTTATAACTATATAAATATATATATATAGAGAGAGAGAGAGAGAGAGAATAATATATATATATATATGTATGTATATATATATATATGTATATATATAAAGAATTTTCCACACACTGGCTTTTCTGCCTCTACATGTTTCAAATTCTTTACTTCTTCCATTATTCAAATACTTCCATTGGCAAATGACACTTGACAAGTTAATTCCATAGTAAGATCACTTGATCTAAACCTTCGTTTCACAACTTCAGGTAACCAGCACAGTGATCAGAAAGGATATTCCCAAGTTATTTGTATAGAGGGGATGACAACAATAACCTTAAGTAAATACAAAAGTGACTACAAACCATGATATATGTCATTATCCCCCAAATAATTTTATCTTCCCTATTGCTAATCCTTTAGAATATCCACAACTATTCGAATACCCTGCATACAAAGAGAAAAGTGACTACAGAGCCATGGACTCAATTGAGTGAGGTTTGGCAAAAACACAGGATCATGTAAATAGATTGCTAAGGTTCCTTTTTACGCCTTTGAAGGGCCTATGTAGGTAAGGACCCACACATTTCAGGCCTAATTATCTTCTTGGTACATCCTCTCCAAAATACCTTCCCCCTGACCCTGTCACTGATAGGAACATGTATTTATGAGTAATGAATACATAAAAATGATGCTGTTCTGGTCAGCTCCTGATGTTGTATAGCAGAAATTACAAAATGGGAAGCAGGGTTAGGGAAGTGGGGCCTAGTGTTTTCTCTTCCACTTTCAGATTAAATAGAAAACTAAAATGAAGTGAAACTAATATGATGACTATAATTATCTCGTCCATCACGAGGGAGATTTCAAATCTGGCTGATAGAGGTTAGTTTCGTTGGTATGGCAATCTAGACGTGCCATAAGAATGGAAATGAAAAATTAAAATCAAGTACTATAGAATGAAAATCTAGAACAGTGGCATAATCTCATAATCATAGCTTCTTAAAGCAGAAGCCAAGAACTAGGTCGTGGTCAGGATCAGACACTTCCGCAGCAATAAGAAAGAACAGAATAAAGAGGAAAACACACAAAAGGCAGAGATTTTGTGTAAAAATTTCTCAAGAATGACAACAAAGTTTAGAAATAACAGTGAAAGACAAAGCAGTCTGGAAAAATCAACACTGGTAGGAAGAACTGATGTACAGCATGATTTTCCTAGACTTTAGATCCAGTCTCCTCTCAAGACTGATTACTCAGTTATATTAATAAATGAATCTTTATGAAAAAATCTAATTTTTTTGCTAATTCATTTATCAGTTACTTATTTAGTTTCTGCTATTTGCTAAGCACTACACTTCGCACTGGAGGTTACAATTCACGAAGAAACTATCATTTTGACATCATAGGTTGCCAAAATAACAAGGAGAAATATGAGGCCCAGAAATGTCCAAGAACTGAAATTATTAATAAAACTCTAGATCTCCTAGCAAGAATTTTCAAGTGTCCTGGTCTCATTAACATACTGCCTTAAAATAAAGTCTTTGCAAAGGACAGAAATTATCAAATGGCTTCCAATCACTCTAGGATGAAAGGGATTTTTCTTTTTTTTTGGGGGGGGATGTAGGAGGAGAAGATATAGATTTATTTTTAATTTGCTAAAAATAATACTCAGAACATTTATATTTACTCTCATTGGCTAGAAATGTACAAATGATGGTGTTAAATTGATGATTTACTTAATAATTTTTCTTATTCTCATTGCACACTATTTGTAAATTCCATTAACAAACTTTTTGTTTGTCTTTTTTACAAACTAGAGCATTAAAGGCAGGCAAGGCAAAATTCTAATTATCTTTTGTTGCAAAGCACCATATGTTGCTGCTTTAACATCAGAAAAGACAATGAAGAACATTCAGATATTAAACAAAACTGTGATGAATCTAGCTGGGGTGAAAAAGTTAAGCCGGTCAACACATTGCAAAGTGAATCCATTTATGACACACTTAATCATGCCAAAATATTTACCATTCAGCATAAGCACCCATCATGAAAAGGAAAGATGTGGTTTATCAATTTAATATTCAACATAATTTTGTATCCAGCTGTGGCCCTCAAGAAATCTGAAAACTTTTTGTGCATGTTTGGGGTTAGGAAGGGGGAAGGATGAAAGGGAGGAAGACATGTGGATCCCTTACAAAGCAACCAGATGTTTACTCTGGCACTTTGCATAAAAGTTAAGAGAACATTAAAAATATTGATTGTGTGTGTGCACTTTGGATAAAACTGTTTTTAAGGCTTGCTTTATGATTTATTTGATCTCTTGCAGAGAAGAAAGATGGGAGTTGTTTCTCAAAGATTTTAAAAATAAATATGCATCTAATTTTGTTTGGGGAAATGTTATAATTCCATTATATGGATTTTTAGCTGGAAGGAAAGTATGAAAGGTAATTTTTATCAACTACTACGCAGCAAGTGTGTTCCAGTCATTATCCCTGTGTTCAGGTAGCTGGATACCTCTTCCTTAGGAAGAAATGACTGAGAGCCAACTAGGTATCAGGCACTTGCTTTGTTCTAACAAAGCAATAAAATAGCATTTGTCTAAATCCTAACAAATCAACAGAACAGCATTTGTTCAAAGGCAGACAGGCCTTTTTTCTGCAACTTCCTGTCATGGTAAAAATTTTAAAATAATAGATTTTTCTCAAAGTTGGAAATCATGTCTTTCTGAGACCCATATAAGTATTATAATCAGAATAGCAAGAAAAGCTAGTCTCAAGACTAAACCTAAATAAAGAATCATGAACACCATATTCCAAGGTATTTGAACAAATTCTAACCTTGCCTTCTGAAGACTTTTGATCCAAAGCTACATTCACATAGGAGAAAAATAGTTACTTTGATTTTTTTTAAATCACATAAAACTGGAAAAATATTGATTTGTTGACAGAATTTATCAAGTTTTATTAAGATATTTTTGTACTGTCTAGACTTGTAGCCATGAAGAGCACTTTGCTTTGCTAAATAATTCATTTGATTTGACTTTTACCCCAAATTCTGGTTTTCAGTATTTCAAAAAAATGTTGAGTTTTCTTTAAGTCACTTCTCTCTGTCTCATACATTTTCAACTTGAGGAGACCACAATTTAAATGGTTTTCTTTTTACAGACAGACATACATAAACTGTGAGAAATATGTCATGGCATATCAGCCCCAGTGTTCAGTTAGTGTATCAAATCCTACTTATTTTCCATGTTCCATACTTTGTGCTTGCTCTGCCGCCTACAGCTCCCTCTCCTACACCCCCAACCCCAAATATCCACATTCTGCTTTTTAGCCTCAGAAAGCCCATGGGCCCCCCACTCAGGCACAATGATGCTCTGGACCACAGACTGCTATGCATCAGAATTGCCCTACTTATTCTGTCCTCATTTCTACCCTACCTCTACCAAGGCTCCCATTCTCATGATGGAATTGGAGCTACCCACCATAATAAATGAATCTCACACATATTAAAGGATGGATATTAATAAACAATCCTTCTGGTTGAATTTTTATCTGAAATGAGTTTATTTCCAAATTAATTTCTAACTGAATTGAAAATAAAATGTATTTTTGGTAGGAAAATATTTTTTCAAAAGGCCTTAAAATTAAACTTGCAAAATAAATGAATAATGTTTAAAAATTGACAAATTTCTATTTCATTGATTTTTAGGTTTTTGATATATATCTTTGAATTGTATTTTGACTTCTCATTAAATATTTTTGTGTTCTCTTCTCCTAGTTAAGTTTCTAGGAAAATTATTTATGTATTTATTTATTCTCTCATTTTTAGTTGTATAAATGTGTGAATTCTATAAGCTTTTTGTTCATTTAATCTTACAGAACATCGAATCCTTTCCCAGTAAGAAAAAAAAAAAAAATATATATATATATATAAATATAATAAGTACTATTACCTTAAGATAAAGATATTACAAATCAGGCTGAGTGAGGAGAATCAAGAATCCCTCTACCCCACGCAAGCCTAGCACCTGGTAACCAGCGATAGCAGACTGCTTCTGGAGACGGGGTAAATGTGTGTAAAGTAGCCCCACCTGAAGCATAGGACTGCAGGGACTATTGAGAGCCAACAGTAGAACACTGACATTGAGGAAAGCCCTCTGGCACCCCAGGAACTACACTAAGTTCAAGGTACCTACAGCCAACCACAGGAAGACTTCTGTTTCTACTTAGGACATGGAAAGCCACGAGAGAATGCTGTTCCCACTCTAATAATGAGAACAAATAAACACAAAAACAAAAAACCACCAAACCAAACCAAAATAGATAGGCTGCTTAATTTGATAAAAGTCAACAATTAGGTTTCTAAATTAATTTTGTTAAAATTTGCAACAAAATAATGTTCTAAGAAAAGTAGCTAAAAACAGAAGCATATTATTAAAGTCTCAGGAATGTTAAACTTCTGAAACAATTCACTGAATATTCTATTTTTTTTTAAGATTTTATTTATTTATTTGACAGAGAGAGAGAGATCACAAGTAGGCAGAGAGAGAGGGGGAAGCAGGCTCCCCGCTGAGCAGAGAGCCCGATGCGGCGCTCAATCCCAGGACCCTGAGATCATGACCTGAGCCGAAGGCAGAAGCTTTAACCCACTGAGCCATCCAGGCACCTGAATATTTTATTTTTAAAAAACTTAAAATGCCTGTATATCAAGGCAATGCTATTATTTAATAAACTGATGGCATTCCTTGAATGACTGAATCCCTGCCCTCCATCTGAACAGTAAAGACTTTAGCCTATTGTGACTATTACCAGACCATGTTACTGGATGTTGACACTTCTTCAATTTCTTCCATAAGTGGTGTCAGAATTTCTTCTTTATCAGTCAATCAATCTGCCCACAGAGTCTTCTGTCCTCTCCCTATATTCTCTAAGTTAATTCATACTTTATAGTAAGAGAGACCCAAGCCATAGGGAACTGGACAGAAAGGCTACCTTTCTCGTGGTTTTCCCAGCAATGCCTCATGGCAGCTGCACTCAAGAGATGCCTTGTCTGAGTGACTATCATTGCCACTTATTAACAGGTATCCAATGTCAAAGCATATTCAGTGTGGGATATAGAGACATTTCTTAATGTACTGGTTTCTATTCCTGAGCTTTCAGAGAAGAAATTCAATCAGTGCAGGAAGTAGAATAGAGGAAATAAAGAAAAAGAAAGATATCACTGAGGATTTGTATAAGTTCAATTAAACAATAATGTTGCATACACCTAATAAACACTTTAATCAATATTCTTCAAAAACTATTGTAGTATTTAAAGATTTTTGGTTCAAGAAATGCTTAAGAAATTTACATTTCTGAGAACTTCTGATACATTTAGCCAATTACACATTTTATAAGGAAAGAAACCATTTGACTTTTGAGAGGGAGACAATTAGTAGAGACCATTCCCAAACTTGGTTATTACCTCTCTTCTTTGAAAAACAAGCTGAGTTGTGTCTGGGCCAACATCCTAATTTGATTTTGGTTTTAGTGAAACTCTCCTCAATTTGTTAGGTTTGTTGGCGAGGAAGAGGTGGTTATCAGTCATTTTCTTAGTTTCATAAAAAATTTTGGGGTACCTGGGTGGCTCAGTTGATTAAGCAACTGCCTTCAGCTCCGGTCATGATCCCAGAGTCTGGGGATCGAGTCCCACATCCGGCTCCCAGCTCCATGGGGAGTCTGCTTCTCCCTTTGACCTTCTCCCCTCTCATGCTCGCTCTCACTTTCTCTCTCTCTCTCTCAAATAAATAAATAAAATCTTAAAAAAATTTTCGATGCCATGTAAAATATAACACATTATTACTTCTTAAAATGGAGTTGCTTATACTCCTAATTTATTAAAAATTACAGGAAAAAAGTTTTATAAATGCAAAAACAACGCATCATCATTATACCCTTGGTAATAGATATGACCCCTATGCCTATTTTGTGAAGAATCAGGCTGGGGGATGTAATCTAATATGAAAAAAACTACCTCAAGATTAAAAAACACTGACCAATCCACCAATTTCATCAAGTACTAATAACTTGTTTATTTTCTTGTAGAGAGAATGAGTCCCATTTTACTCAGAATGCATAAAGCATCATTGAGATTTGCTTCAAATTACTCTCCTTATGTGTTGTTTCCCTAACACAACTTTGCAGAATAACTAGTCCTGTATCTAGCTATGTACCTTATGTCGGTAGAAAGAGATGGTTTTTGATAAATCAGGTGACAATGAACGACCAACTCCACATGAATAAAGAACCTACTAGCACTGTTTCTGAATGTCTTTATACACCTAGAACTGAGTTTGGTCTACGGTGAATACTAAATAAATGTTTGTTTGCATATTTTAGTGAATGGTTGAATGAACAACTGCAGATGAATTCCAAAATCACTTTTGTCACCTCTCAGGTTACCTATACTACTGTTAATTATACATTTGGAGGATGATCCTGAATCTCCATGTGCTCAAACAGCCCCGAAGAAGTTGCAGTCACATACCTCAGTGAGAAGGGCCTATAAGAGCCTGATGAAAAAAATTCACAAATGCGAAGACTTAATCTTCTTTGGCAGGGAATTTGCATGTTGATCTGAAAAGCATCTATTCCCTTCTCCTGCACATCTAACAATTTTTTATTATAATTTTAAAGGAAAGTGCCGCACACAGGAAAGTGTCATACACAGGTGACAAGAATGCTGGGATTCTGATGAATTTAAAATGTTAATATGAGGAGAATTATGGATGTTATACAGAAGCTGGAAACTTGGGTCTTTATTGTTGTTCACTCTGCAACTCTAATCAGATGACACTTCTCAAATTACCGATGTATAAAATGAGATTTTTGCTACTATAGCTCCTTTTCATGTGTGAAAATGTTCATCATGATTTAGGTTGAAATGAGTGCCATATAATGTCTAATGTGCAATTAAAATAAGGTGATGTCATGAATTATCCAACAATTTTAGATGTTCTATTCAGGATTTGTTCTTTCTACTTATTTCTCTTAAAGGAATAATATGTTATAGATACAGCATTTTCTATTCCTTCATTAAAAATAGGCGATGATTAAGAATCACAATATGAATGAGTATCATATTAAAAATTTAATAGTTTAATTACTAGATAAATAATAAAATTATAGAGGAAGAGATTTTAAAGATAAATTTGCTTTATAATATTTCCAGAAAATATATGCTTAAAACCCAATAAAGAAAAATTATTATGGCAAGATAGTAGTGGCAGCAATATATGTCAATCTCTATAAATCCAATGCCCCAAGATCGACAAATGAAATAAATAAATATACTTATAAATTGATAAAATTGAAAATTTCTGTTCATTAAAAAAAACAATTAAAAGAATTAATAGGGAAACAAAAACTAAAAGAAAATATTTACTATAGATATACCCCAAAAATACTTTTCAGAATATATAAACAGCTTCCACAAAGCAGTAAGTGAGTAACAATATAATAAAAGGAAAAAGATTTGCACAATTTCAAGCCTTCTCACAAAAGAGTTTCATAAAAGAGTTTCAAATAGCCAGCATAAGTCAAAACGGTGGTTATCTCTGTGGAAATGGGACACAGGAAAGGTGTCTTCTTGAGTTTTTGGAATATTCGATAGTTACGTTTAATAGGCTTAGGCTTTTAGATTCCTGGATTGTGCATTTAAGTTTGTGGATCTACCTGTATGTCTCTTATACTGAAGAAAATAATTTGAAATGAAATAGATGGGCAGCTTTCAAAACTGTTGCTTGATACATATAATAAGAACAGTTTGTATGACTGGAAGTAGAAACTTGACTCTAGTTATCACAGTGGGAAGACAAGCTTCCCACTCAGTTGTCACATCTAAGCCAGTTATTAGAACTACAATCTATTGATTGAGAAAGAAGCTAGGTCAACATGAGGAATACAGTTACAATTTCTGCTATAAATCTACCCCAGGAGGTTATGTATCCTTTCACTAGGGCTACTACAATCTGAGAGAAAATAAATAGCCAGTAAAATCTCATACTTTTTTAGAAATTGATTGTGAATTATTTTACTATCTGAAAAATCAAAATAGCAAATAAAGGAAATATATAGATCAGATAACATATTGTATACTCCAGATAGACATACTTGACTCTCAAACAACTTCCCATATTACTAAGAGATATTTTAGCGGGAAAAGCCATAAAAGCCTTTGGAATCACCCTTTGTGGCTTCATTTTATTTCCTTACACCACCAAAATAGAAAAGCAATGCCTACCTCATGCCATGGGGATTTGTAGAAATTAAAGTACCATCAAATCCTTGAAAGATTCAGGGGTGTTGATTTTTATCACACCTCAATTTATATTTCCTTGCATCATGCAAACATGCAAGGATCATTCGTGAATTTTGAAGAAAAAGCATGCATTACTGAAAACTTAATAAAATTGGAAGGCCAACTGAAATTGCCATTTGAGATATTATATCTTTAGCAGATCAATTCGCCCACCATCAATTGACCTGTAAGTTTTGTTTGTTTGTTTGTTTCTTGGTGGTAGTAAAGACTATCAGAAGCAGTCTGCCTTATAATATGGAGAGAGCAATTAGATGCCCTGCCTCTGAACTACTATGTCAGCTTTTTCTGTTCCCTGTAATACAATTTTCCCAAAGAATCTTAGTATCTTGATATCCTATAAAATATTAAGTTTATCCATTAAATAAATGACATTCTGTTAATTGGACTGAGTGACATTAAGTAGACAGTACCCTTGGTCCCATACCAAGAGACTTACATGTCAAAAGGAGTTAATTCAGGTGCCTGGGTGCCTCAGTTGGTTAACTGACTGCCTTTGGCTTGGCATGATCCTGGAGTCCCAGGATCGAGTCCTGCATCGGGATCCCAGCTCCACAGGGAGTCTGCTTCTCCCTCTGACCTTCTCCCCTTTCATGCTCTCTCTCACTCTCTCTCTCCCTCAAGTAAATAAATAAAATATTTATTAAAAAAAGGAGTTAATTCTTGTGAAAATTCAGGGTCCTGTCATATCAGTGAAATTTCTAGTAGTCTATTGTTCTGAGGTATGCTGGGATATCCGCTGTAAAGTGAGACTAGTTGCTGCATCTTGTGGCACCCTCCACTAGGAAGGAGTGGGCAATTCTAGTTTTAGGATGCAACTATATATTTATGTATGCAACTCAAAAGACTTCTAATTCTGACTGGAGCCCAAATCAAGAAAGGGTTCTGCAAGGAATAGAAGCTATGGTACAAGAAGCCCTGCAACTTGAGCCTTATATGCCAAGAAACCAATTCAATTCTCTCTCTGCTGAACTATTCTTCATATAGGAACATCTTGTAGCCTGGTTTCTGGTCCTTGTGAAGGTGGAAACTGACTGCCTGTTCATGGAAAAGGAGATAACCTTATAAAGTGAACTACCAATCAAGAAACGCGCATCATCTGACCCACCATATTTCCGTATTTGGGATTTGGAAGTAGGCAATGCTCTTAAGCACTACACAATTGTATTTTTCTAGAGATTCATTCTTCAGATGACACATACTGCCATGGTACTACTAAAGAATGGTTTTATAGTCTTAGTTTTGTACTGTTTGAGATACCTTATCCAACAAGGTTTAACGTGGCATAACTGATCAGAGTCCATCCTGATCTCTTTGTTAGTTCTTAAAAGGACATATGATCTGAGACTGGGATCTATGTCTGTTGCATCGCTAATGCTGACCAGGTCCTAAAACAACCCCATCTGTTTTTTGTTTTTGCTTTGTTTTGTTTTGTTTTTCTTAATTTCAGCTTCCCTGAGATGGAGACTATCTGCTGCCTATGAATGCCTATAACCACAGTCCTCATGTACTTGTAACCCCAGGACTGGAACTCTTGATATCTACATGAATCATCTAAGTCTGTTATATGCTTGTTGGTGAGAGGGGAGAGGCCAAAACAACCTTACTTTCTCCTATTGATTCCTAGCCTTTTGTTTTTCCTACTTCCATCCAAGATATGCAATAATCATCTGTACAGTGTGACCTACTAACCATGTGCATATGCACACGCACACACATATATTAACAGCAGGATACTTGGCATGAAATAATTAAGAAGGGACATTCTGACTTCTGTGCATGCAGATTTGGAGAGTGAGGGGACAGGTCCTACCAGCAACATGGCCTCACAGGAAGCATCACAATGGCTGTATTTCTGGCTAGTGGGGAAGAATCTTTGTTCACTTCAGTCCTGGATGAGACATTTCTGTTTTCCACAAGAGGGATTAAAAGCTAACTCTCTCCATGAACAGAATATTGATTATAGAGAACACAAATTAAAAAGCAAGAAGACCAAGTCTGTTGTAGGGAAGAAAGGAGGAAGAGAGATTAAAATGTTTTCCTAGTTTATGACTAAGGTAGCTAGACTATATTTTGTAAAATTTTTCAGTAATCTGCCTTTCATATAAATTTTGAACACTCATTATATCTACCACTCATGTAAATTATTGAATATTACCAATTAAGTCAGGTATATTGAAGTTTTCTCCCTCTCCCAAACATGGGAAATGACAGAAAGAAAGAAAAGTAAATTAAGATATTTATGATGAGAATGGTGGGTGGGAAGCAACAGTGGACAAATGTTTTTAAGCCAAGTTTTAGAAAAAAAGATGGAAAAATGATAACTGACTATAGAGTTAAAAAAATTGAATCTATGTGCCTCCAAAGGGAAATACCTTCAAGAAGTGAGCTGGTAAGCTCTGCAGGTCAGCTGAGGCTCTCAGAGCTTGGAAGCATCACAGAACCTGCAAGCAGGAAGCAAAGAGTAGGGCTTGGGTGAGTGTCTATGAACAGTGTATGTGGCCTTCTAGGGCTTCCCCTGATGCATGCATGAGATGACTGCTACTTCTCATCAATACTGCAGGAGATGGGATGTTTTGCTCTGTTAAGCAAATGAAGTTAAGAGACTGGAAGTCCCCAAGCACAGGGGAAGGAAGAAGAGAGACAGAGGCTGAGAAACAAGAATTTCGTGAAAGCATGCATTAGGAACTGTGGACCCTCAGCAACCTCCCCTAGTCCCATCACGGAAGATCGCCAAGCAGGCAAATTGTAATCCCACCCCGGCAGGCCCAGGCAAGAGACAGAAGACTTTTGCCCTAGAGAAACTGAATAACCCAAAGAATAGTTCTTTAAACTAACACTTACATTTCATTCATTTCAGAATGAATATTCCAGAAGAAATATTTTTTGACATCTCTGATTATGATGCCAAACACTTACATGATTGCCAGAAGGGCACATACACTGCATTTGCTTGCCCTACAGCACCAACACATTCTTGCTCTAAATAAGTGCTAATAAATATTTTCTGAGTCCATTAACAAATTCAGCCACATCCTTGTCAAATCTCGTTATCAAACATCACAAAGTGCTGGAAGAAACTTTTGTAGGTCAGCTAATATGTTCCCTTGACATAATAACTTCTAAACAGAGTTTTCTATCATATTTCTGTCCAATGTCAAGACAGAAGTGAACAAACCCACATGCAACTTTAGAGCTCTTATATTTTTGCTTCAGTGAAGCTAAACCAAATTATTTAATAGCTTAAAGTCAATCTCCTATCTTTTCAAAATTTCAACATCAGCATTCATGAAAGGTTTTGGTGGAGTTTCAGACTAGCAACTAAAAAAGACACTCATAGTCTACTGCGTATCCATGGAAATAGAAAATGAGTAGACTTTTTGATATGATTATGCTATCTTTGGGATAGGTCATAATGACACCAGGTGAAAGGAAATGCAGGACAGAAAAGGGCCTGAAGCAAGCCCGTCCTCATTAATTTTATCTCAACTCCGCTGCTCTCATTTGTCATTGGCACTGTATTTTTCAACCCTCCAGCTCTGTAAGAAAATGTCTAGTTGTTTCTAAAATTCATTGAGAAGTCTGGCTTTCATGAAATATTTTTGATAACTCACTTTTTATTTACTAGAAAGGGTTAAGAATCCCTTATTGTATTAATTTCTTGGTTATAGTTAATGTTCTAATTTTTAGAATAACTCATTGTGTTTCTTTTCACTGATACCCTTAGCAAAGCAGTCATCCTTTTAAAATTTCTCGTTTTTAAATACTGCATCATTGATTCCTATGAGGATTAAATAATATAATATGTGTAAAGTGCTTAGCACAGTACCTGGCAGAGTAAGTGCACATTAACTGGTAGCTGTTTGGGTTGTTATATCATTATCACTATTAGCTTGCAATTTCATGCACTTTACATTTAATATCTTAAAAAAACAAGTATTTTCGTCTATCTGGTTAATGGCTAAATCATGTAGGACCATATAATCAAATGTTATTCCTTCTTTCTGACACGATCTCTTTCTTTCTTAATTTTTTTTTTTTTTTTTGAGCGTAAATACAAAGTCATGAAGACTCAAGTTTGCATAATTGGAGTTTTAAGAATCCTCGTTTTTCTCGGTTATATTAGCTTTTAATGTAAATGTCGAGTAAAGGGTTAATCCCACTTTTGCTTTGTCCTTTTTTTGAATAATCTCCACCAATAAATATTTCTGTTCCCTTTTATTCCTTAGAAACCAAGAGAGAAAAATGCGTATTTCATATTATTCAATTATATCCATTTTTTACTTAAATATCTGCTCATTAAGTAGAATATTTGTTGCTCTCTCTTGCTGTATTCAATTTCTTTTACAAAACTTAAGTGCATTAAATTTCACCAGTCTTTTGTAATTAGAGTTACAAACATTGAGGTGTGCCTTGGATGTATCCCTTTATGCCTTACGCCCATTTTCATGGTATCCCTTCTCCTTTGCATTTATGTTTGACATCTTATATTTTTAACAAAATATAATGAAATAGTTGCATTAATTTATGCCACAGTGGCTCTGGCAGACCCCATGCTGACTTTCAGTTCTGCCTTGTTCTCATCTAATACCCTTGAGATGCATGTGCAGTGAACAACATAATTCATTTAAAACTCAGTTGTATCTGAAAAACAGCCAATGATAACCGGTTTCTCCTTTCTAAGACCTTCTCGGATTCAGCGTAACAATATATGTATCGATTACATACACACATATACTCACACACTTTTTCCACAACTTTACTCCAATAATACCTTCTCACAGAGCTCTTTCACACCAATGCAAAATTTCTCTGCTAGCTCCTGCCTTCTCAGGATATTCTCTTGCTTTAGATTTCTCCTTAGTGATTGTAACTCTAATACTCCTAGGTTTTATTAACTTACGCTTGACTGCCTCTCCTGTAAGAAGTTATAATCCAGAGAGTAGGGTTTTGTTGGTTTTGCTCACTGCACTTTTACCAGTGCCTAGAACAGTGTCTGGCACGAGAGGGACACATGACGCACCTCCGTCCCATCTCGTTCCATGTAAATAGGATTTCCTGGAGCGTAACTGGTGTCCCTGGCATTGTGCAAAATAGTGACCTCATCTGCCATTCACTAGGCATAAAATAAATGTTAAAGAAATAAATGACTGTATTAACCAGTAAATGCAATATCATAGATAAGATATCTTGGGAATTTTCAGGAGTTTGTTTGTTTTTTTTTAAATAAATGTAGAACCTAAAACTGCTCTAAAAACTAAAGTTTTAAAAAAAAAGAGACTCTGCCAGATTAATCCATGTTTATTCATATATAATCATTAAAACTAAGTCTTATTTTTTTGTCATTAATCCAGTATAGGGTTAAATAAGGTAAGTACATACAGATATACTTTCTAAAATTATTTAGAAATAATAATTTCTAAAGAAAAAATACTTTCTAAAATTAAGTAATTCAGAATTCAGACAGTATTAATTATCAGGCTTTAATTGTCTCCTTGATTTAGGTAACCATCCAGTTTCTCTGTTTTTCTCTGGATTAAAAAAGGCCAGGAATCTGAATCGATTAATTCTGTTTTATTCCTCCTCATTTAGCAAATATTTATTGAGCATTTGTTAGGTTCCAGGTGCAGTATTAGATGTCTTACTGCTTGTTATTTAAATTGAATACTGACAAAAGCTATATAGTGCTGTGTTTAGCTCCGCTATTCTTTCGGATTATCAGAGATTGTTCAGGCAAGTCTTTGAAGACTGAAATGTACATATCCTGAGAATTTAGCTTATTTTGCCTTTCCTGAGGATCAGTAATGAATGCAATGTCTAAAAATATCCTTACTGGAAATAAACGTGATATTTCCACTATAAAAAATTAAATAAAAAATCAAACACACACAGTTAATACATTTAACACTTTCTTATATTTTGAATACAAATCCATGTTTGTTTTTGGAAATATAGAGAGATATTTGAAAAAGAAAATATGAGGTTGCATTTAGTGCCGATTTCAACCCTAGGGAAACTTACTTTTAAATTAATGGCTACTAAGAAAAATATCAATATTTTTTAATTATTAAAATTCTTTTGCTGAAGTATGTCATGTTCCATATCATTTTCTCAACTGAATCTATCTATGATACAAAATAATTTCCATCAAAAGGGATCCCATGCAGCAGGTAACTCTGAGGCTGTCTACCTAAAACAGGTAATTGAGGGGATATGAGTGCCCTAGTTCAAATGACAACCAAACCTCAAGTTTGTTTTTGTATGCCCACAAATTTCAACAGTTGGCCTTGGGTTTCTAATAAACGGTTTAGGTGTGTAGTATAAGATAGTGGCACACTTAACTAATTTTCTGAATTTCTTTGTCCTTGGGTTCTATCAGTTTATTTCCTGAAATTCAGTCTTTGTTAAAAGTACCAATCCAGGGTCTTCACACTTCTCCAGGCATTTTTATTGTGGTCGTTTGTTTGCTTGCTTAAAAAATGTCTTAAACTGAAATACATTTTTAAAAGGAACAAAGTTAAAAAGAATTATGGATATTGATGTAGAATTTATATCACTTTATATTACTACTCCAAGGTCATTAAAAACAGGAAAAACAAAGGTGAGGAAAGTTGAAAATTACTTCCTAAATCAAATGATAATTGTTTCACTGACAACCTAAATTTCAAGTGGAAAATGCAGTTATAAGATGCTGGAATAGTCATCTCATGTGGAATATGTTTGACCTTGTTCATGTTTTTTAAGGGGAAAAGAATTCATAGGTGTATTCTTTTCATTTTTTTTTTTTTTCTTTTAGGTTTCTGTACCGAAAGAGCTGATGTATCTACCTTCAAAGGACAGAACCAAAAAGCCACAATGATGACAAGATCGCAGTACATGGGGCCCTGTAAGCATCTTAGATCCAGGAATGTACCATATACTTTCCAATTGTGAGATAGATTTACTACACAAGTGCACACTGAGGCCTCCTGAATATGGGAGAACTGTCCATCCTCAGATTAATCATTTCTTGGCCAGGAAAAGTTCAGACCATCAGCCTCTGGCTGACTGTCTTTGGAGGACCACTGGGAGATTATTTAATCCTATAGGCCTCTAAAAGATGATACCTACACTAAATGAGTTCCTTCTAAAGCTGCACTTTACCTGTTGGCCAATTTGGCTCACCCTATCCCACAAAATTCTCCTAAGGATAACACTTTTTAGTCAGATACATCAAATTCCAGTTTGAAGGGATCATCACGCTATCAGGGAGAGAGGCTGGGGGCCATAATCTTAATTGGCCACATTGAATGTTACAAGAATATAGCCATATGGACTATAGGTGCTAAGCGTTTGTCACAAACACATAAAAACAATTATAAATGTAACCCAAGTTTGAGGTACAGAAATAAAACACAAAAATCTCTGCAAAGTTTTCGTTTCCTGGGGTGCCTGGGTGGCTCAGTGGGTTAAAGCCTCTGCCTTCCGCTCAGGTTGAGCCCCCGCATTGGGCTCTCTGCTCAGCTGGGAGCCTGCTTCCCCCTTTCTCTCTGCCTGCCTCTCTGCCTACTTGTTATCTTTCTCTGTCAAATAAATAAATAAAATCTTAAAAAAAAAAGTTTTCGTTTCCTTTGTCAGGAAACAAATAAGAGCTCCTCTGTACCTAATGGCATTCATTATGTCTTTTGTTAGAAGCAGTATTGAATACTCTAATAAGATACTTTAAAAATTATTTCCTGAAACTGAAATGTTTGAGATGGAATCGGTGTTCTTAAGAGTACTATATACAAAACAAGGACCTCACCTGAAAGGGAACCATATATTAAAATCTCCTTCCTTATCAAGCATTTCTGTTGGGTCTTAAACCTCAAGCATTTGGTTTTCGCAGAGATAAATGTGGAAGTATATCTCTCTGGTTACTAAGCAAATTATTCTTTGCTTTCAGGCGTTTGCTTTCCCCCAGAGTTAATCAGAACCAGTCATGTCACTGCCCAGTATCTTTGAAGACCACCATTTTGTCTTGTCTGATTTCCTTCATCTCTGAATGCTCCTGTCTCTCTACTTCAAAAAATAGGGGCCTGTTTTTTGTCCCAAAGACAGGCCCCTCCGCTTGTTTACCATCAAATACACCCAGATATTCTTTAACTGTCACTCTTCCTTTCCATTTAGGGAAATCCCCACAGGATATCTAGATTTTCACTATCTCAAGAAAGAAGGAAAAAAGCAACACACCTTGGGTGAAGACCAGCTTTTTCCCAGCCTCCTCTCTGTCTGTGAAATACTTCTCAGCTGGTAGGGAAGAGGATTAAGGAGAAAGATTCCATGTTATAATGTTTCTTCTTCTCAGAGATACCTTCTTATGGCTGCTCAATTTTACACCAATATATGCATTTCTGTAATTTTTTTGTTTGAGCTATTGGTAAATGTGGCCTCTGGTATAGAAGTCAAATAAACTAGCAGGGATAATATTTTAATATCAACTGATTCAAGAGGATCATGAATCGGGAGGGTTTAATCTCCTTTGTTTCTGCTTAAAATGTCCAGCTTTCAGGTGTCAGACAGCACTGTCTTCATACTAAGTCACAAATACTGTCTCACTTCAAAACTTAGTTTATCTAGTCCAATATACCAATCAAAATCAATTCAGTATTAAATCTTCTTCTTCCCAAATTGAGGCCTTACTTTGGCCTAAATCTGAAAAGGCACAGATGATATTTCTGGCTTTTTTTGTCTCCTTTTTTATTTTTCCTCCTCCCATCTGCCCAGTTGCTAGCTACTTCTGACCCAGTTGCCAAAGTCAGAGTTCAGAGAGGAAGTGTGCTAAGAGAGGTAAGAGAGATAAACTCCACATCAATTGGGTACTATTTCTATCGGCTTTGTTCTCACTCAATGGGTGGATATTTACAGATGACTCACTGCCTTGAGGTATACGTTTTTCTGGGCTCTTTCTTGGTAGAATCAATCATTGGATACTTTCTCATGTAGATCTCTTGACTCTAGAAGATGCATTTGTATCTCTAGCGATAAGTTGTAACCCCTTCCTCAGCTCTTAGTAAACTGGTCCTTTTATCCATCTTCTTGCTTCTGGGTTCTATTGTCCTTCTAGAGCCCACGTCAGTTCCTAGGAAGACACCCTTACCCTGACAAATCCTTGGAGAAGAGGACTATCCTAACATAGGCCTGTCTACTACACACGTTGCCTGCTTTAGCTTTCTCTGGAGTAAATCTGGTCCCAGACCTCTGAGTCTCCCAGTAGTAGAGAACACATGTCAAGTCCTCCAGTCCTCCCAAGGAAGAGCCCCTCATTAGGCCTGAGGTGTTTGACATGGTCCCCCACTGCACCTCTCTCCTAGTTGTAAATCGTTTTTTGAAATGTCCGTAATGAAAATCTGTCTCGCTTTGATATCTTATAAGTATTTTATTGGCACCCAAGATGAGAGAGTAATAGTTCTGTTCTATCTTAATATCCTGTGTACAGCTTTCAAATTTATGAGGATTTTGGTGGGTACATGTGATTCATTGGTCGTTGCATATAATCACAGACATTCATGGAGCACCTTCTATGTGCCAAGAACTATGGGTGGTAATAAGGACACCACATTTCTACCTGATTCGTTATTTTCATGAGTAAAGTAAAATAAATAACAATAATAATCAAACTCTGAAATACTCTTTCAATAATATTTAACAATAACTTTCCCAATTTTTACACTATTTAACACTAACTTTTATTAGGAAAAGATAGCAAAGCTATGCATGAGCATAGCTTTTTGTTTGTTTGTTTCATTTGATACCTGCTCCAATGCCCTGATCCTCATTTTCTAGGGTTAATGATCAGAAAAAATAAGCATCCTTTTTTTTTTTTAAATAAGCATCCTTTATAAAACCTCTAGTTATGAAACTATCTTTTTACTCTTTTTGTTTTAATTTAATTTCTTTTTTTGAGGTCTGGTTGATGTATAGTTTCAGGTATACAACATAATGATTTGATAATTGTATACAGTGCAAAATGATCACAATTAATTTAGTTAACATCTGTCACCTTACATAGTTAGAAAATTTTATTTTCTTGTGATGAGAACTTTTAAGATCTATTCTCTTAGGAACTTTCGAATATGCAATACAGTATTTTTAGCTACAATCACCATGTTATACATTATATTCCCATGACTTATTATTTTATAACAGAAAGTTTGTACCTTTTGATACCCTTCACCCTTACACTAATATATACATTTCTGTTCTGTGATTCTTATCTTCAGAATTCTTATAAGATGGGTGTTCAGACATACCTAACTTATATGCCTGATGCCTTGTCCCTTACTTACTCCTTTGGTAACATAGTGATTGCTTGCCTATATGCTCCAAATCTACAGAACTGGGCATCATAAAGCAGGGTTAGTAACTTAAATTCTATATTCTCTCCATAAATTTTCCCAACCTCCTCCCACCAATACAGGCACACTGTTTCACAAACACACATCTACATGTGGGCATAAAATGAAGCCCAAACCTCCCTCTTTCCCAGAACAAACACAAATTTAGACATTTATATTCTACTGTACTCATTAGCAAGTGAAAAACAAATGCTTCAAGATAGTAGAATATGAGGTCTTCATGTATTTCTTTATGCAAATTTAAATCGGTAGTTTAGTTTTGGAAACAGACAGTGAAGAAAGTTTCAAGAGGGAAGTAATTTTTAAGAAATATTTTAATGTTGTGCACATTTATTTGAACAAAATGACAGAATAATGTGTGTATGTTTGCAAGGAGTAAGTTTAAGGGACCTCAAATAAGCCTCTAGTCAATATTCTCTTGTTTTTTTTTTCCTATGTTTTAATATGGACAAATTACATTTGTGGTTTTTAAATTAAAATCATTTCTACATACTATGGTCACTATTTAAATAATGTAGCTTTTGCTTAGCTATGGCTTACCCACTTAGGGGCTTTTTTTTTTTTTTTGAAATGTATTTAGACTTTCTGAGCCTCAGTTTCCTCATTGTTGTAGGGATTGAGTATGAAAATATATATTAAATTATCTTGTAAACTCTGGAATGCTAGAAAAAAATAAACAATGAGGCAGAGGACAGCAAATAAAACCATCATTATCTGGATCATCATTTTCCAACCAGTGAACTTCAGAGTTATTCCAGGGAATCACAACATTGAGGGTCATAATAAAGTCAGATTCCATTCTATTTTTCTGTAAATTAATAAAATAAATACTTTAAAGTTTTCGCTTTTAAACATAATTCAGAACACTTGAGTGCTTATTCAGTAAGCATGCATAGCATTACTGGGAAGCATGTAGCACTTTCATAATTCAACTGTTCTATCAGCTGGACAACCACTCAGTAGTTTTAACTATTGAGAAGTTTTCATTTATTTTTCACTCAGTCATGTATTGTTTTTTATTCTAAAAGTGGGCTGATGATTACAAATAAAGTGTGTAAATAACACCGATATTGTATAGAACGCATATATCATATATCATGAACCACATGTATCATGAACCATGCAAAAATGGAAAATATTTTTCAATGTTGAAGAGAATAAATAACATCATACAACATTTTGAAAGAGGTTGGTAAATGCTTCTTAATCAGACAAATTAATGTGGAGCTATTCTTCTCAATATAAGGAAGAAGAGCTCACATCTTGTCCAGAGCATGCCTCTCTCTACTTCAGTGACTTTTGCTTGAGGTATTATGAAAATAGTTTGAAAATTAACATAACAAATACTTTTTTCAATGATTCCAAATATAAAAGACATTTTTCGTTAGAGTGACAAGTAGCTGACAGTTTTTCATTTGGATGTTTTGATGCAGCTTCCTAAGCCAATATTAGACATTCTTTAATGAAAATTCCATTTTAAATTATTTTTAGCCAATCATTAAATAAACTGAATCTCTTGTATTCATGGTCTTTATAGTATCAGATGGTGGCATCAGAATGATGCCTAACTAACAACTGAGTTTAATGAGGAAAACTCGCTTATAAGAGGAAATACGTTTGAATCTCCTTAAGAGGAAACCAACTTATATTTGATATCTATTTAATACAAAGATGCTTTCTTCAAATACATTTAAGATGTTTTCTGACTTAATTTAAGACAGATATTTGGGACCATCTGTTTTCTTATACTTGTTTACTAAGGAAAATAATAGCAGCTTTTATGCGAATAGTAAAGAATATAATAACATTTAAAATAGCACCAAAGTCAAAAGGAGAATAAAATAGTAGTTAAGAATAAATAAAATTTCTAATCATGCTATATGTAATTATTCCTCATTTTAGTAGTGTCTGTCCATAGATAGATACATCATGTATAATTGCTAAGTTCTACTTCATTTCGAAATGGTGAATGTAATAAAACATATTTTATTGAGTCAGGAAAATTAAAAAGAGAATACATGTAAATAGTTGGCACATTACCTGGAAAACAGGAAATTCTCAATAAATGTTTTGGGTCTTATTACTAAGATCAGTGAAGGGGGGCTACAGTATGGCAAATAAGATACATGCTTAAAATAAAATCAGTAAATTGATATCTCCTATGCTTCCAAAAATTTGCCTTAAGTACAAAGGATGAGTTTTTATTATATCAAAAGCTATTTATTAGGATTACAGCTTATACCCCTGCTATATAAAAATGAGATATCCAGAATTTTATAGAGAAAGCAAAATAGCATAATTAAGGAAATATTTCACATTTGTTTTAAAACAAACCTCACTTCTAGTACTATAATAATATCCTTTTACAAATAACATCAGAACAAACAATAAATTTATGAAACTAATTGGTTTCATACAAGCTGAGCTAATGAGTGTCGTTTGGGTCAGATACTCAAATTACAAATAAATGTTATCGTTTATCAACTGAACACTTTCCTCAATAAATCTTTGCACTGCTTTTCTTACTTCTCAGGCATATCGTTTGTGATTCCCTTCTGATTTAGTAATTCATGTTTACCTGTGTCTGACCTCTCCCGCAGAGGAAACTTCTATCTTCAAACAGCAGCTAATTCAAATATTGCATAATGCAAAATATAATTTGCACATTTAATTTTACTACCATAGTCATTTTTCATCTCCCCCAACAGATCGACCCCAGAAAAAGTGTTTGCTTCTATGGAGAAACTCCCAGTTCACCTTTACAAAGAAGCATTCATCTGTTTTCTGCTGGCAAAGACCACCCTCAGTATGGACAGCAAGTTTTCTTATCTACTTGATTCAATAGGATGTTTATGTGGATAATTCCCTTGAAATCCAGCTTGATTTATAAACAATCTTCTCCACTCTATTGAGCCATTAAATCCAGAATATTAGCACATTTGGGATATACATAGAGATAATAATGGCATCCAAAAGAAGAGTCCAGCAAAAATTATTTTCAAGAGAACATTTTTAGAGGGATGAAGTAATATTAGCTACAGAGGTAAGCAATATAAGATTTCTCAAATGAAGATGAGAATGATGGCATCTCTTTGGTCTCAAGGATGAGCATTGTTATGAGATATGCATTTTGCACTATATGAAAGAAGATAAGATCTATGGCTCACTTAGCTTCGTTTTATTTTTACCACCTAAAGTTCCTTTTGTCCAGATTGTCTCACTCATTTGTTTCATTTTATTCAAATTTGTATTTCATATATTATTGTAAATCTTCATTCCTTCTGAAATAAATCAAGGAATATATGAATAAATGAATAATGATAAATAATGAACCAAGAAACAGTGCTCGATGTATGACTAGTAGAATGAATGAAAATATACTGTATTAGTTAAAGTATTTCCTGGGAGATGAGGTAAAGGTGAAAAGATTGAGGTTTTAATTTAAAAAAAAAATGATGCAAAATAGGGCAGTAGCAAATTCCTAAAACATATTTTTTTCAAGGGCCTGCCATGCATTTTATTTTTTTTATTTTTTTCCTTTTACCACCCTTGGCCTCTTTCCTACATCTCACTTCTCTCTATTCTAAGACATTTATGGTAATTGACACAAAACCCTCAGTTACTGTGGTTTAATTAAAAAAAAGTCATTCTATTAATATGATAAAATTAGTTATTCATATCCCTGATATTAAAGGATGGAAAGAAATTGGTAGGGTATCCAAGTGATGAAATAAAAGAAAGAGAGAAGAAAGAAAGAAAGAAAGAAAGAAAGAAAGAAAGAAAGAAAGAAAGAAAGAAAGAAAGGAAGGAAGGAAGAAGGAAGGAAGGAAGGAAGGAAGGAAGGAAGGAAGGAAGGAAGGAAGGAAGGAAAGAAAGAAAGAAAGAAAGAAAGGAAGGAAGGAAACGAGGAAGGAAGAAAAGAGAGAGAGAGAGAAGTGAACAGTAAGCCTGGGATGGATGGAGGGTTGGGAAGAAAACCAATTACTCATTGAAGGTGTCAAGAGAAGAGCTGATGACATGAATCCATCACTTCTCACCATAAAGGTGAATGATGGCGCAGACACTTAGACTCAGGAATGAGAAGAAAAAGGTACATGCAGTGTTCTTCTATTTATACCTGATAGAGATATGAAAAGAAAATGAGGGATGGGATTACTAAAGAAAAATTCCAGACAGTTAAGCAATTTTAGGAATGATTCATTTTGAGATATGGTCATCAATTATTTATAAGGGTTAATAAATAGATTTATAAGCAAGAGGTACATGGAATCTAGAAATACATAAATGCCCTACAAATTATTTACAACCCCGACAAGTCATAACACATGAACTACCATTGAAAACACCATTTACTTGACTTTAAAATTTGCACCATAAACTATAAATGGGCCGGTTATGGAGCATCAGCCATTTGTAATGTGCTGTGCAATATTTAACATCAACTAAATGTGTTTTCACTAGCTGCTGACCAGTTGGACTAATTTAATAAGAATTCCTAGTGCCTGATGATTTATTTGTAGGTAAAATGATCATAAATATTTAACGGTCTTAATATCAGAGAAATAATTTGTAAATGGAATATCATAACTCAGATTTAGTGTGTGCCGTTTATTATTAAACATACAAAATTAAAAAATAAAAATAAAAACAATTGCCAGAAAAAATTATGCCACGTGTTGCTTTTAACGCCATAGGTTTCCAGCCTTTCATATTTACTTTTTCTCTTTTATTTTCACATTCAGGTCATCTCATAATATTCCTTTCATTTGTTCATCTGCTCTCATTTCTTTGTATCTCTTTTGTTCTAATTCTCTAGTTGTTTCACAGCAAGCTCTTGGTTTTCAAAGGGAGATGTCCTTCTATTACGCGTGGCAGTAAACAAGTGGAAATATTCACTAGGTATCCTGCTTGCTGAATGAATAGCTGCAATCATCAGAGTCTGCCATCACCTCAGAGACTCTGTCACAATTCTCAGTCCAGTTGGTGTCTTATTGTGTCCTTGTTCATCAAGAACCCCCCTTTCCCAAATGTAATGTCTACAAATGCATAGAAGTTTCTGATAATAACTTTAGAGTGACATCCAAATGTATTATTTTGTGTATTACTAAAAGAGGTAATTAAGTATTCTGTCTTTAAAATGCCAGGACATCACAATCTCTTCATATTTTGTTTCATTTGTTGGCATAGGCTAACTACATTGGAAACAAAATATGGAAGTTGCTGAACTAAGTACAAGTTTATTGCTCATTCATTCTACATCCCAAATATAAGATTTCAGAGGGCTCTGCTCACTCAGACACCCCTGCTGGAGGAGCCCTGGACTCCAAGACACTGGTAAGAAGAGAAGCTGAAACTAGTTTCAGTTTAGGTCAATCAGTTCCTGTTTGCATTTTATGGTATCTTAAAACAGTTTTAAGACTGTTCCCCAATTCTTGTCATTTGGCAATTTTTATTTATTTTTATTTTTTTAAAGATTTTATTTGTCAGAGAGAGAAAGCGCACAAGCAGGGGCAGAAGGGAAGGGGAGAAGCAGGCTCCCTGCTGAGCAAGGAGCCCAATGTGGGACTGGATCCCAAGACCCTGGGGCCATGACCTGAGCCAAAAGCAGATGCTTAACCGACCGAGTCACCCAGGCGTCCAGCAATTTTTAATATGTAAAATATTAATATATTTGAAAAGTCAAATATATAAAAGATGTGCTCAGAAAAGCCCCACACATTGTAGTTACCATTTTTATTTAGTTTCTATATTATTCTTCTTGCATTTATTCTTTTTCAAAAAATTACCCTCTCTTTCAGAAAAATGTAACATAGTTTATTCTGTTTTTTTTCCTCTAAACAGTATCGATCCAGGAAATTACACCATGTCAACTTACAGAGCCCTTCCTCATTCTGTTTCTAGGGCTGCACATTCTCTACTGTGAGAATGCATGTCTTCTCCAACTGATCTCCTCTGTATGGTTATGCAGGCTGTGTCTAATATTTCACTGGTATAATGATGCTTCAGCGAATATTTTGTGCATATCTGTGTTCATGTTGTCAGAAGTATACCTGTAGGATAAACTTTCACTAAAGAGGATACTGTCAAAAATTTAACTTCTGCTCAATTTCATAAATGAGAAAGGTTTTTTATTATCATTCCCTTCATTATATGAGTGTATTTGACATTGTCTCATATGTTTGAAGAACACTTGCTTAATTTTCTGTGAACTCTCTGCTTGTGTCTTTAATCCATTTTTCAAAAGTATTTGTATCCCCTCAAATATTAGACTTTTTTATATGTCAGGGATATATATTTATATATATTTAGGGATATCCTATTTAATATTATATATAATATTATATTTAATATAAATATATATTTTATATATTTAGGGATATCCTTTATCTCTGATTCATACTTCAATATTTTCTTCTAGTGTATTGTCTCTGTACTTTGCATATGATGTGGTTTTTGTTAGACAAAACAAAATTTTTCTTCATTTTTATGTCAGATCTCTCTTATTGCTCCTTCACTTTGAGTAATAGAAAATTTCCTCTCCATATCAAAGTTATAAAAAGAGTCACCCAAGTTCTCTTTTAGCGTGTTTGTATGGTTCAATTATTTTTACATTTGCATCTCTGGTCTATTTGGACTATTTTTATTAGAGTACAGATTCAAGGTGTTTCATCCTCAATAAACCTGTCCACTGAATAGCATTTCTCTCCGTTTTCCTTCTCTAATCTCTCCCTAATTCCTCTAATTTCCCTCTCTAACGATTCCCTTATCTAAAGTTACCATCAGAATCATTAAAGAAGTTGAATAATCTGCTTTATAAATATGAGTTTCCCTTATATCGATTCTTACTTTCCTTTCCTATTTATCTTTGCTTTGGGAACAAAGAACTTTAATATCTCAGTGGCATAAACAACAAGGATTTATTTCTGGTCACATTAAGTGATGGCACTGGGTTATTGTGTTTCAGGTTTGCTGGGCTGCAGGTAGACTGGGTTTCTGTCCCTCATCCCTTCTCATTCCAGGGCTCAGACAGAAAAAGATGCCTCTCTCTAGGTATGCCTTATTTCATGCAGAAAGCAGAAACAAGAAAGCACTAGCTAAACCATGCAATCACATTAAACTTCCACCCAAATGCCAAAACACACCACTCAGCCAAAACATGTCACTCTTCCAAACCCGAAGTCAATGAAACAGGGAGGTCATGTAACAATAGGCAGAAAAGTAGCAGCCTGTAAAAGGGAAGGTGAAAATAGCTGGGAAAAATGAATCCTACGTATCACCTCTGTTTAATTTAATAATAAAAGTGAGATTCTATTAAATATATTAGTTTAACAATGTCTTAATTACAAATAAAAAGTAACCTTAGGAAATCTGGAGGATATAAAAAAATAGTAAATAAGGAAGCGAGCATTATGTATAAACTCAACATTTAGGTATAAAGACTATTAATGTTTTATGTATCTCCATGAGTTAATATCACAATATACTGTTCAAAGTATTATCAATTTTCCAATGCTATTATTACTGGATGAAATAAGATTTTCTTTTAGAAAAGATGGCTATATTTATGTGTGGTATATTAAAAATATATAGTTCAAGTGTGCAAAAATATCTTGCAGTTTATTGATTTTTTTTCTCTACCTCGAGCCTTTTAAAGTACTATTTCTGTTCCTTTAAATCTGTCTATGGAAAGGGACTTTTAAATGACAGTTCATTTATTTTCTACATGAGTCATCCAATTAAAGGACCTTTACCAAGGTTGTTAGACTTTCAAATTTACATAATTTGACAGTTGGCTCATTTGATAGCCTTTACTTTAAGAATGTCATCTTGCTAGTTGTCTATTTTATTGTTTTAAAATTATGCTTATGCTGCTGAAGACTGCAGAAAGAATGACTCAAAAATCTTAGCCTGAATATGAGCCAATAAGACATATACATGCTTAATTCATAGACTCCAACTTTCCTGAGAGCCTCATATGCCCAAAATCTCTGATAAAGAATAAGCACTGGATGTATTTTGAAAGGGTGCATTAATGAATCATGTCTCTCCCCCACCCATGCTCAAATTGATCAAAGAAAAATCCAGTTTCATACAAGTCACAGGCATGTTCTAGAGAATATCTGACCTTTTCAGCAAATATGATTTGAGAGCCTTCTGTGTGACACTCTGCTATATATCAGGGCTAAATTGATGAATAAGATAGTACCTCTGCTCTTGGCAGCAAGGAACTTTCAGCTGGCTCTGTGCAAGAGCCATGAATGGACTGATATTAGCAATATATCTTTAGATGCAACATTTAGACAGGTTAGGCTAACCCAGAGGTTCTCATTCTTGAATGATTATTAGAATAGCCTGCACGATTTTTAATAATATCAATACTTTGGCCTCATCCAATTCTAATTTAATTAGTCTGGGATAAGGATTATACATAGATGGTTTTAAAAGCTCCTCAGGTAATTCTAATATATAACCTTGGTTCAGAATCATTAGTCTAATTTGTCTAGTACCTTGCTATTATGAATGTGGTTCTTGGACTAGCATCATTTCTATGGCATAAGAGGTTACTAGAAAGGCAGAATCTTAGGGCTTATCTCAAACTTAGTTTATCAGAAGCAATATTTTGGCAAGATTTTTCAGGAAATTTAGGTGCATATTAAAATTTAATGTGCTGTGTTCAGTGTATAAAGTATTAGGACAAAATGATGCCTTGGGGATGGTTGAGAGAAACGAGTGGTATAATACCAAAAATGTCAGGAATTTTCTTGGTAAAAACACCAAGTATCCACAGTCTATACTACAGATTGAATTCAGTAATGATCATCAGCTAGATCTTGTCTACAGACTTAACACATTTTCTGAATGTATTAGTGTTGAAGTTGGCCAAAGGGGATTTTGAACTATTACTCAAAGAGATTTAAGATATATATGAGGGCATGAAGGATATATATATTGCATGAGGACAAATTCAAAAGCTTCTTACTAAAGCATAAAGATAGGGGCATTTAAGTGTATATTTAAAAGATAACCCAAGTCATGCCTGGCAGAACCCTGAGGAACAGAGAGAGTAGTAAAACTCTGATCAAAGATCTCAGATTTGATTTCTTCCTGCAGGAGTTCTATTTGGCAAGACCTATTAGAATATAGTGGAGTTGGCTTACAATTGGCTTTGGTAAGAGAAATGTCTTGGTTATTTCTAACCTTTGAGTCTGTGTTTGTTGATTTTTTTTTAATGCAATAATAAGCAAAGATATTGAATCACTAATCAAAAACAAAAGAACAAAGAAAACCCAGGACAAGATGGCTTGATAGACGAATTCAACCAAACATTTAAAGAAGAATACCAATTCTTCTCAAACCTCTCCAAAAAATAGATGAGGAGGGAACACTTCCAAACTTATTTTACGAGGCCAGCATCATGCCATACCCTACCAGACAAGGACTCTATGAGAAAAGAAAAATACAGGGCAGTATTTCTGATGAACATAGATGCAAAAATCTTCAATAGAATATTAGCAAACTAAATTCAAGAACATATTAAAAGAATCATATATGTGATGACCAAGTGGAATTTATTCCAAGGATGTAACAATGGTTCAAATTCTGCAAATCAGTCAATGTAATACATCGCATTAACAAAATGAAGGATAAAAATCATATGATCGTGTCAATAGTTGCATAAGCATTTGACAAAATTCAACATCCATTCATGATAAAACTCTGAATACTTCAAAAGGAAGGTTTATATACCTCAGAATAACGAAGTCCAAATATAACAAGCCCACAGCTAACATCATATTCAGTAGTGAAAAGTTGAAATCTTTTCCTCTAAGTTCAGGACCAAGATAAGGATGCATTCTCCTGCCACTTTTATTCAACATAGTATTGTAAGTCCTAGTGAGAGCAATTAGGCAAGAAAAATAAATAAATGAAATGCATCCAAGTCAGAAAAGAAGAAGTAAAATTGTCTCTGTTTGCAGGTGACATATTATTATATAGAGAAAATTCTAAATTCTCCACCAAAAAACATTTAGAACTAATAAGTAAATCTGGTAAAGTTGCAGGATTCAGGATTCAAAATCAATATATGAAAACCAGTTACATTTTTATACATTAACAATAAACTATCACAAAAAGAAATTAAGAAAACAATCCCATTAAAAGGAATAGCATTAAAAATAGCATTAAAAGGAATAAAATACTTAAGAACAAATTTAACCAAGGAGGTGAAAGATCTATACAACAAAAACTATAAGACACTGAGGAAAGACATTGAAGAAACAAATAAATGGAAAGATATTTTGAGCTCATGGATTGGAAGAATTAGTATTGTTAAAATGTTTATAATACCCAAAGCAATCTACTGATTTAATGCAATCCCTGTCAAAGTCCCCAAAGCATTTTTCACAGGAATAGAACAATCCTAAAATCTGTATGGAAGCATGAATAGCCAAAGCAATCCTGAGAAGAATAAAGGTAAAGACATTACTTCCCTGATGTCAAACTATAGTACAAAACTACAGTAATCAAAACAGTGTAGTATTGTCACAAAAACTAATGCATAGGTCAACAGAACAGAAGCGAGAGCCCAGAAAAAAAATATTCTATATATATATGGTCAACTAAATTTCAAAAAATGAGCCAGGGAAATAAAAGTTTTCAAGAAACGCATTGAGAAAACTGATAGCCACATGCAAAAGAATGAAACTGGAACCCTGTCTTACACTATACACAAAAATCAACTCAAAAATGATTGAAGACTAGTATCTGAGACCGGAAGCTATAAAACTCCCAGAAGAAAATACTGCACAAGCTCCCAGACATCGGTCTTAAAAATTACTTTTCTTCACTTGACAACAAAAGCAAAAGCTACAAAAGCAAATTAAACAAATAGGACTTTATTAAACTAAAAGGCTTCTGTACAGCAAAGGAAACTATCAAAAATATGAAAAAGGAAACCTACCAAACTGGAGATATTTGCAAAAAAAAAAATAATATACAAAGAACTCATACAATTCAATAGCAAATACATATATATATATATATATACACACACACACACATACATACATACACACACACACACATACATGCATATGTACATACCCCAATGTAAAAAAACGGGCAAAGGACCTGAATAGACACTTTTCCAAATTAAAAAAAAAAATGTCGGACTCATAGAAAAAGAATAGAAACCAAAGTGGTTGCCAGGGGCTTGAAATGGAGGAAATAGGAAGATGTTGATACATAGGACAGACTTTCAGTTATAAGATGAGTATTTTTTGAGAATCTAATGTTTAACATGATGACTATAGTTGATAACACTTTATTGCATAAATAAAATTTGATAAGAGAGTAGAACTTAAATGTTCTCACACACACAATAAATATGTGAGGTGATGGATATATTAATTATTAACTCCATGGGGGGAATCCATTCACAATGTATATGTATATTGAATCATCAGATTGTGCACTTTAAATATCTTATAATTTTATTTCTCAATTATACCTCAATAAAGCTGAAAAAGATAAAAATAAATATATTGTGTTATGAATCTCTAAAAAGCCCTATGATGTTTTTCCATTTCCTCCTCTTTAAAGAACAAAGGTCAATTTTACTCTACTAATTGAATATCATGGATAATTTTCCGAGGTTTCCTCCCTGTTCACTGATTATAACCCTACTCTTAGATATAAGTTATAGATATAGTTGATATGCAAAATAGGCACTCAGAGTCTGCATTTATTTCTTTAGTGTAACACTGCAAGGAAGAGAAATGAGATATTTTCCTATTCCGTTACTAGACTGCTGACAACGTCTTCCTCCCCACCAGATTATTTGAAAGTTGTACATGAGATACATGAGTGAATGAAAAATTTTGGTTAGCTGAGTGACATCTATTTTCTTTGCAACTTCATATTATCAACTTTATATCAGAATTTAATGTTGCCAAAAAAAAATTTTTTTAATTAAAAAAAAAAGTATTTAATGCCCAACTGTCAGTTGCTTTGACTCTGTACCACTACTTAGCTATAATTTCACTACTGCAGCTGCTTGCTACCATTACTACTACTAATCCTATTCACAGTTAATACATTATGGATACCAAGGAAGAAGATCACATACATAGTTTAATTAAATACTTAGAAAAATTCTGTGAGGTAGGTATCATTATTCCCTTTTTAACAGATGAATAAACATATTTCCACATGTAGTAACCCATAAATGTGCATAAAGGAATAACAGTAAGACAACAATTATAAGCAGTTACCATGTTTCAACAACAGTTCTAAAGTTTTATTTCTATCACTTCACTCTCCTGCTGAATTGCACTTTACTGGAATTACATCCTGGGCCAGAAAGATTGATATGTGTATTCCCTTCTTCCTTTGTTGATTTAACATTTGCAGTTTCCTGTGCTTTTATGAAAATTGAGTAGGAAATGTGAGTTAAACAGTGATCTGGCAGCCATGTTACTATGAAGAATTTTATCACTCGTTAGTAATTTGTAATGCTTCTAATTATGAAATGCTCCTGGTTAAGACAATTTACCAATATGTAAGAGATGAATCACTGACTTCTACACCTGAAACCATATTTACCATGTGTGTTAATGAACTAGAATTTAAATTAAAACTTGAAACGAAAAAAAAAAACAGCTTGGGAAATTTCTCTTTGACAATGATTTAAGACTTACTCCTTCAGTCTATGTGTCTTTAGTCTTCCTTTCCTCCTTTATATCACTCTAGCATACAAATCTGACCATGCTAATCCTTTGCACAATATTTTTTAATGACTCTCCATAGGCCATTGGACAAACTTTAAACTGATTACCTGGAAGGCAATGCCCTTTGTGATCTGGCCACTGCTGAAATACATAACCTCATGCTTTTCTGCTCTTCCCTTTTCACTTTGAATTTTAACAATATTCAACTATTTGCCAGGTCTGTCCATGTATGGGTACGGGCATTATACATGACACACTTCTATTCCTCCTTGAGCTGCTCTTAAATACTTCCCTAAACTTGACAATGCCCCTGCCTTTGTTTCCTCTTATTTTTCCTCAGTACTTTTTCTTGTTTTTTTTTTTTTTTTTAAGACTTTATTTACTTATTTGTCAGAGAGAAAGACAGCATGCATAAGCAGAGGGAGCGGCAGACAGAGGGAGAAGCAGGCCCCCTGATGAGCAAGGAGCCTGACATGGGATTCGATCCCAGGACCCTGGGATCATGACCTGAGCTGAAGGCAGACACTTAACCGACTGAGCCACCCAGGTGTCCCCTTTTCCTCAGTACTTTGTACAAAATATGTCTGTAACAGTAAATGTCCATTAATTCACAAAATAAAATACAGTGACTGTTCATAATATCATAGGGGCCTTCATTAAGATTCTTTCCTCACCACCCTGCCCACTTTGGGAAGAGTGCTCTCAACTCTGTTTTTTTGTTTTTGTTTTTTTTTTTTTAAGATTTTATTTATTTATTTGTCAGAGAGAGAGTGAGAGAGAGATCACAAGTAGGCAGAGAGGCAGGCACAGGCAGAGGGAGAAGCAGGCTCTCTGCCGAGCAAGGAGCCCGATGCGGGACTCGATCCCAGGACCCTGGCTGGGATCATGACCTGAGCTGAAGGCAGAGGCTTTAACCCACTGAGCCACCCAGGCGTCCCTCAACTCTGTTTTAAACCTGAACTCTACATTCCTTATTTCCACTCTTTGACCTGAAGCCTTATATTGAGGTCCTCTCCTCTCCTGAGACTTTTTAGGCTTTCTGTTTCATTTATTCCTAGACTGAATTTTGAATTCCATCTTTCCAATTTCATTTTGTTTGGTGCTTTTGTTGTTGTTGTTTGTTTTGTTTTGTTTTTGGCCAGAAATGCACCCAATAGCACAGAGTCCAGACTCCTGAATCTCAGCGTAGGAAAAGCACTAGACGTTTCAATATAAATGACAGAGTCCTACAAGCACTTTTTTTTACATTAATTTTTTTCCTTAGTCCATCTTGAAGGGAGGAATTATTTGTATGTGTGGCATAGAAAAAATTATATGTTTAATTAGGATATATTTATTTAGGACATAATAACATATTATAATATATTATAATTTTATATGTCCTAATAAATATATCCTATGTATATCCTAATTAAACATATAATAACATATATAACATAAACATAATATAATGTAACATATTAACATATTATAATATATAATATATAATAATTTTTATATCCTAATTATACATATACCCTATATATATATCCTAAATATATATATTTGAAATCCTATATATATGTGTATGTTTAATTAGGATTATATACATAATTCTTTTTTTTATATACATAATTCTAATTAAATAAATGAACAACTAAATTAATTTGTTATTACTATATCGGTCACTACAGGGCTATTTTTGACACTAGTATTCTACTCAATTTTCTCTCAAGTAGTTATGATCTAAGAGAGTGTTTTATAAATTGTACTCTGTGGAGTCCTCAGAGGGTGATATGGGTATGCTGGAGGCAGGGGATGAAAGACTAGGAGGGCCAAGCAGGCAGGGCTCCAAGCAGCTCACATGCATTTCAAGCAGAGAAAATCCCCTGGTGTGCATTTTATGTGTTGGACTTCTTCCAAATATTTCAGCTGAATAAATGTTTCCAAGACTAAAAAAATTTTAAAACTCCAAAACCACTGATGCAAAACTAAACTAAGAAGTGGCAAAGGGTAACTTCCAATAGCACTTAAGCCCACTTACCTTGTCTCGATTGTACTTTAATAAATTTCCATGAACTCAAAACTTTTCTAACTATGATACTGAATTTTGCCAAGAAGACAAACAAAGCATTACATGCTTGGCAAAGTTGCTTCTACATCTTTAATGATGACAGACTTCCCAAGAATATCTGATGGACCAAATCTGCATAACCAAAAGGATTTATTTACCCCAGCATTTCTTCACATAGGAAATTCAATGATTAATAATTTCATACCACTTTAACTCCTTGGCACCTAGAACTTGAAATGCCTCCTGCCTGGAAGACAATTGCCAACAATGAACACCTTGGAAAAGTGCTAATGCAAAAGGATTAGTAAGCTAGTGCAGATAAAATGAATTATGCTTAGCACTTACGGGTTTTCTATGGGCAGTAGTAGGATAAATGAGGTATAATTAGTACCGTACATTTTGTGCCAGAGGCAATATCTAGCTCTGTAGTGCTTTATGCTACTTGATACACCAGTCTCCACAGTATGTTCTTCCAAGCTGCTGCTGACAGAGCAAAGTAACACACAGAGACAAAATCCTTCAAGTTCCTGTGTTCCTTGAAATAAAGGAAGATAAAAAAAATCAATGCATTATGTTAATTTGAGAATCAAATAAAAATGTACTGTGGATTTTTTTTTTTACCTATCTCCTATGGCTATTAATCCGCACCAAAAAATCAAAGGGGATGGTTAATCTCTTTAAAAGGACTTGAAAATTTCAAAGATACTTTTGAATTCTATTTTATTCTTTTCTTTTTTCAGTACCGATAATCCCCATATTTTCAAAGGAAAGGGGACTTTGGGGTTTAAGTGATTTCTCTCATAGTGTCAATATCTGTAGCAGAGACATCCCAAGACAGTCTGAAGCTTTATGACCCTTTAAGGAAAAGTGGTAAAATGTCATCCCTGCTTTTTCTAAATAGATGGCATATTGATAGCAATGAACATTATTTGCCAACATTAGCACAGAAAGAATGCCCCATTTCAAATCTTCGTACCGAGAACATAAGGACAAGGAGCTATACAATGAGGACATCGCATGTTTATGAAAGTTATGCTTTGATCCAATGAGACCTAAATTGGTATGTCATACACTTTGCCTTCATTAACGTGTGTTATCACTCAACTTCCTGCCAGAAAGTTCCACATCATCTTCCACTTTTTAAATTAGGCACAGTAGACTAGATAAGAACATTACATTAGTTTGAGAAATATATTTGCCAGTAAATGGTTTTTATGCAAGAACATATGCACCCCAAATATTTGAAAATTAGCTTATTGTAAACACTACAAATCATTTAAAAAATATCTATACTCACAGAGTGCAGAGTCTGCTAACGCATCATTTTAAAAGTTGTGGCAGCAGATAATAAAATAAAATATTACAGAATCAAGCTTTCACTTTCCCTTAGTAACTCTCAATGTGTGATGTAAGCCTGCATGCTGAATAAAGAAAATCACCCCTATTGGTCCACTGCAACGATTAAAGAAGTCATTCATTTACGCATCTATTTAACTATCTACTTATCTGTCCCACTAAGTGCCTACTACAGGGTACATAACTGTGCGTGGTGCTAAGTTACCACCATACAATTCACATTCAGCTCTTAAGTGGATGATGGTATTATGGGATAGACATATGGAAAATAACATGGGCAATAAAAATGTAAGAAGATCCAGGACAGAAGTGAACTTCGGCAGTAGCAGCTAGAAGTTAATCTGGTGAGTTCTTTAGCTATTCCAGTGACCAAATCTTTCCAGGAGAATTTGGGAAGACTTGTGTTCCCTTCATAATCCCTTGCTTGGATTTGGAGCCTTCCTTATATCTGATAACCCCTCAGCCATAAACTTTCTGAACCAGGGTTTTACTGTCACTACCCAACTGCCCTGAGAAGTTGTCTTCATGGGGAAATCTGCTCAGCTTCCTTCATATCTGAGAGAATTTTTAAATTTCTTTTCAGGAAGTCAAACATTCCTTTGCCCTAGTTTCATAGAGCTTTCCTTAGCTTCTCAACATGTAGCCAGAATTTCAGTTTCCACGGTCAGAGTCCAGTCCTGATATTATAGTCCTTATCTAAACTGACACTTGCTGCTATACAACTTGACGGCATTTTTCACACTCCTGATTCACTTGTGTCTGCTCGTTAAAATTAAGAAGTGCACCAGTCCTACAGAAAATTAGAGCCCTCTTCCCAATAAATGACATGTCAGTATCAAAAGTTCAACTGAGTTTCAAGAATGCTATGATTTCCAACTCATATTTTAAGAGATTTTTAAAAATAATAACATCCCTAAAATTTACCATAGGATAGATGCCATGATATTACATTGTTTTCAGACACAGAACTTGTGAAAAAAGTTTTATGAGTTTATAATCACTTCCCTCTGAAAGTATTCAATGTTAAAAAGAAAAAATAAATGTTGTTTCTTACAGAATGCCTTTTCCTACTGTGAATTAGGCTGCCTCAATCCCAGGAAATACAAGCTCTCCCTTGGATAGCATTAGTCATCACTTTCTCACTACTAAGCATCCTAAAACACTGTCCCATACTGACTTTCTTCCTCCATATCTCATTTCAGAATATCTCTTCTTGTCACTATGCATTAATGCATAGCAAATTCTATAATATGTTTTCTACCTACTCCTGTGGCTATCTCTTGCATATGGCAATTCAGAATTTCACACCAGGCCCAAACTACCATATCCCACAATACAATAAGTTATTCAGGTAGGCAGGAGAGCAAGTAATATGAGTTATATTTATTCTACATTTAAAAGAGAATGAGATAAAGAAAGAAAGAAAAAAATATTTACATGTATGCAGCCAGATAATACTTTTTTCCGTTCGTCCTTTATGGAGAGTTACTTTCTCCCAGTGAAAGCTGGTACTCCATTCTCCAATAACATCCATAATATCTAAAGATGTTCTTGAGTTTAGTACGATCTAGATTAACAGTTATCCAACTAATCATTAATTACCCCTTGAATCCATTCATTCATTTTAAAAACATTTATTGAGAAGCTACTATGAGTCTATCACTATATAGGAACTGAAGATATGTGACAGATGCGATCTTTGGCTTCATGGAACTTGTGATTTACCAGAAAAGATATTTTACATAATGTTTACTCACATAGTTAATTGATAACAATAGTGAGAAATGATAGTAAGATTAGAAGATGGGGTGCACACATAAATGGACCCTAGAAATTTTTGTAGAGTCAATTATAGCTTCTAAGCTGTAGGTCTAAAAGATGAATTAGTCACTGAATGCAGTGGGAATAACATTGTAGGCCACCAAACATAAGGAAGAGCAGTCTGAAGACTATCAGGTCATAAGAAAATCTAGCTCCTTTAACTAGGTATTAAAAAGCCAGTACTCTTAGGGAGAGGGGATCAAGAATGAGACAGTATAAAGTCAAGCAGGGTTTCTATGTTTTGTATGAGATTCTATTAGCACAGAACATGAATAAACATTAGGAGATCCTTCAGAGCTTTCAACAGAGGTGTGGCATGAATCAGATCTCATTATTAAAGATCATTATTTAGATTATAATCTTTAATTATTATTAAAGATCATTGTTTAGATTATAATCTTTAATTGTTATTAAAGATTATAAAAGATCACTTTAATAGTTATATGAATGGATTAAAGTTGGGTCAAGAATCAATGGAGATGATCTCACAACCCAGCAATTACACTCTCAAGTAGCTACCAAAATGAAATGAAAATATATGTCCACACAAACATTTGAACATGAAGCTAATATTATTCATAGTAGCCAAAAAGTGGAAATGACACAAATGTCCATCAGTTGGTAAATGGAGAAACAAAACGTCATATGTTCACATAACAAAATACTACTCAGAAATAATAAGGAATGAAATACTGATGCATGCTACAACATACATGAACCTCAAAAGCATTATGCTAAGTGAAAGAAGCAAGAAACAAAAGATCACATATTACATAATTAAGTGTATATGCGATATCTAGAAAAGGCAAATATATAGATGGAGATAGATCAGTGGTTTTCTGAAGGATGGAGGAGTGGGAGGGGGAGAAGAGGAGGGGCGGTTTACTGTAAATGAGCAAGAAAGATCTTATTGGGATGATGAAAATCTCCTAAACTGGATTATGATGATGGTTGCACAACTCAGGAATTTACTAAAAATCATTGAATTGTATAGTTCAAAACAAGTGAATTTTATGATATATAGATTATACCTCAAAATAAGTGTTAAAAACAAAATTGATATGGGTGTATTTGAAAGCTATTTAAAAAATACGGTAGTCTCAATGTTATGTTGACTTGGCTATGAACATTGCGGGAGAGACTGTTCTAACACACTATTGTTCAATCAGATTGTGCAGTGGGGGGATAATTCCGTCAGTTATAAGCACATCCTGATTATTCCTTCTTAGTAGAAGTCGTTATTCTTCTACTAAAACATTGGAAATGTCTGCTCTTAGAAATAAGGCTAAAAAGAATCCTAACATCGAATCCAGCACCATCTTCCAGCCACACTGCTCTTTTAAAGCTTTTTATACACAACAAATCCATGCCAAAGGTGTAGACTGTGAAGATTTCTCTTGTAATCCTGGGTAGAGTAGATGCCATGGGGACTTTAAGTTGTAGGCACCCAAGCAACTCCACAAAAATTAACAAATGTGTAATGCTGATCTGAGACAGTAGCACACCCTCTTGGCTTTGAAGAGACATAGACTGTATTTATACATAAGCCTCTGAGCACTCAAAAGAAAAAGAGGAAGGAAAAGAACACACACACACACACACACGCACGTATTACAGGGTTCTTATTCAAATCGAAAATATATTCTAAGAAAAACATGCCATTTATCTTTCTTCTACTTTCATTCATATGTTTTGGTTTGGGCCCAAGACAACCTGCATATTTGGATTATCAGTCTTACTGCTAGATAATGTACAAAATTGCACAGACAAGTATAGACTGTGTTTTGCATCGTTTTTACTATGTGGCAAGTTTTTTCATGTTATTCAATCTTTACTACATCATCATACACAACTCTTTATTCTTTTTGGAATTAAACATAATGCAGATACAAAAGGAAATAAAAATCCCTAAATATGAGAGATAGCGAACCATTATTTCTCAATTACGTAAGAGGCATTTGTTCTGAACATTGGAAACTCTGTATTTTCTTATATGGGTAATCAGAAGTAAATTTTCTATGGAATCATTGTGTTCCCATTTATAGAAACATTAAAAAACATATTTAATTACATCTCTTTCCCCTTTAATAATAATAATACTTACTGAGTACTTACTATGTGCCATGCAAATTTATAAAAGATACTACACACACAAACACAAACACATAGACACACACACACACACACACACTAAATCCTCAGTATAATTGTATAAAGTAGGTACTATTATTTTTCTTAGTTTATATTTAAGGAAACTGAGGCATACAATAGTCAAATAACTGCTCAGGTTACATGCCTAATAAATGGCAAAGCAACAATAGAACCTAAGGTTTTCTGCCTCCAAAGTTCACAAGTTTAACTACTATGCAATATGCCATGCTTCTCCTACAACTTTATAATTTTTTCCTATACTTTTAAAAGTTACTTCTTTATCCAACCAACCACTCCAACTGATGTAGGTTTTAGGGTTTTAGAAATCCCACTTCTTAACGTTACAAAGATTTTAAGACTTGATTTCTCTAGGTCTTTATTTTCTTATCTGTTGCATCACCTGAACTCCAGGATTATTATCTAAAGCAGAATAATATACTTGTTTTGGGACAAGAGATGTGTGGACTAAGAAAAGGAGACAATCAGAAATACTCTGTCTCCTTATTTTTCACAGGACTTACTTGACCCATGATAAAACCTCACTTGTACAATTAACTTTTATTTTTAGAATTATATGTCCTGATTATTTTTAGAATTATATGTCCTGATTAAGGGAGTTATGAAACTGCATGATATATGCTGGAATCTACAATATATTTAATATTGATGAAGACTAACACTTAAAGCAAAGAATAGCGAGAGATGAGGCAAGAGGAAGAAACTGCTTTACGTAATTTTTTAAAAAATGCCTATTTTATTCTGAAGATATTTTGTACTTAATTAAATGTTTTAAGCATGGAAATGATAAGGCAATATTTGCATTTTTAGAAAGATTACTTTGATTATAGAATAGCATATTAATTTGAAATAGGACATAGAGCTATGTCAGAGACTGTTGCCATAGTCAAGGTGAATGATGACTAAAACCTGTATTAGGAGAGAATAGTAATGATGATGAAGAGGTAATTCTATAAGAAATATTTCAGAAGTAGAATCTGAAATATTTGGCACTTTATTGTATGTGGGGAAGAGTGAATAATCGAGTATAATTCTAGGTAATAAGACTGAATGACTCATTGAATAGAAGGGCCTTCAAGAGAGAAACAGAATATACAAGAGAAAAAAGTTTGGGGGATAATTAATTCTCTTTAGTGTCGCTACATGATTTTCTATAATAAAATAGAATTTGAAATGGAGGGAAGTTGAGTTGATTCTGGAAAAGATTATAAAAGGCTATTGACTTTCTATTGCTATATAGAGATAACAGTATGTTTTCAACTCCTTTTCTCAAAGGCTCTCCTAATCAGGATCTTGAAATGATAAGCTAATTTGAACAACATTCTTAGAATTGTAGGGTTCCAAGTGTTACCATCATTTCACACCACTTGTATCAGATAACAACCCAAGAACCTATATGATACCTCAATTGGGCTTTATTTTATCTGAGAAAAGTTTTTGTTTTTTTTTTTACCTGAGAAAAGTTTTAAAAGAATTTATAAACATCATTGTGTAAGCTACTTTTAAAATTCCAATAAGTTCCTTCCTTTCAAATTTATTCAGCAAACAATAATTTGAGCCACTGTTCTGCATTGGGACAGCTGCCTGGCTCTGCAGAAATAATCAGTGGAATTGCCTTGATCTTATACAAATGCAAGCACAGACTTATGAATCAACTTCCCTTCATTCCCTATTAAACTGATCCTCCTCTTGATTCCTACAGCTTATGTGCTGCTACCCTTTTAAACTGATTAGAGATTTGTACTTTCCATATCTCTTTATTAGAGGTTTAAAAAGCTGATAATTTCAGCATAGATTTATATTCTGCCACGTATCCTAAACCAGTAAAACATAAGGATCGAGTCCATAACAATAACACATACATTGTGCATTTAGTTATTTAAAAGGGCTCTTTTTGCAAAATAATTATTTTTCCTTTAGATGCTGAAATGTTACACAGGTTTGTAGAATTTATTAACATTTATTTGAAATGCCACAATGTGATGCCATGTGAGCTGTTATACCCATTTCACAGAGGAAAAGAAGTTCAGAGTCGTCACAGAGCTGAAGACTTTCCACAGTATTAATTCATGTGAACATGCTATAAAATATTCTTACCTTCTAGAATATAATTTTATAGCATAATTAATTCTTTTATGATTTATTTTTCCCCTGTACTTCACTTCTGATTATCTTTGTGCACTTCAAGGAACAGAAATGTGAGCCTCTTCAAAATTCTAGTTCAGGGCATGACCGGCATTGCCAACTTTCCCACAGAAACTGTGTTAAGATTATTAACACTTACTTAAAGTTTCAAGTAATACCTGCATTTTATTGGTGCTGCTTTTTGTCTATTTTGGACTTTTACATTCTTTTTATTTCTTCCAGAAGATTACCAAAAAAAGTTCTTCAAGTTTATATTTTTCTACAAAGAATTGAGAAATATTATTGGTATTTTTTTTTAATATTATTGGTATTAATTTCACCAAACAATGTATTGCTTTTCTCGGGAAAAAAAAGTGACACTTTGGGATCTAAATTGAGCATTTTCCAAAACTTTACAAATTTTCATCCCTTTCTTTTGAAGAAAAAAAATATGGAAAAAAGGTAAAATTCGCATTCTTTATTCTGAAATGAGAACGGCTATGCAATTCTCAAAGCTGGTGTTTCTGTCTCCACAATTACACAGCTCACTTTCTAAAACATAAACGTGGCCTCTCAGAATAGCAGGGTTGAGTAACAAATAGCAGATGATAAAACATATGTGTTCTTCTGGACTGAACCTCGAAGCATAATAATCCCATCAGTGGAGTATAATAGAAGGTCAGATGTAGAAAGTCACTTTTGATTCATTTAACTTCAGTTCCTAATTTCATAGATGATGAAATTAAAGCCCAGAGAAATGGAATTAGTTACTCAAGACTTTGTCACAATCCATGAAATCTACAGCAAGGAAACGTTACTGCTATCTATTGTGTCTGACATCAATGTACTTTTCATGTTGGAGTTTGGCCAAAGAATGGAAATGAAGAATGAGATATTTTTAAGTTGTTCTTCAGAAAAAAATATATGATCAACAAACATATATTGAGTGTGTACTATGTCTAACTCTGTCAGTCATATCAAGAAGTTGCCAACTATAATAGCTCATGAAATAGATTACTTGCAGTATAATTCTTAACTCTGATTATGGTTAAATAAGTTTGGTTCCCTTCATTCTCTCTCTCCAACTGTGACAAAAGGTACTATTAAAACATCATACCCAAAGATCATATCCTGTCAAAACCATGACTTTTATTTCAGTTTCACAAGGGGTTTTGTGTGGGTGTTTCAACATTCATTAATTGCACTTGAGCCATGTTTTAAAAATATTTTACCTTACCTGAATGTCTTTCATATAAGGTCCCCAAGGATACTACAAATGAGCAACAGTCACTTTCAAGTTTCAAAACAGTTCTGCTAGACTGACTAATAGGGTTTAAAGGTCCCCAAATCAAGATGATACAAAATTCAATGGACTTCTAAGCAGGCAATCACAGTAACATTTTGAAACAAGATTATAATCATCATTTGGAGTTGGCTATAATAAAGAAAAGATGGAAGTAAGTCTTAAGGGAGTGAGTTACGAAAAACGGACTTGCACCTGTGTGTGGAATTTTAGCATTTCAGAAGTGGGAAGAAAATTAGCTGTCACTTACTACAAATTACTTCCCACTACATGTGCAGAAATTGAAGCCAAGAGAGGGCAAGGGACATATTCCACATCATACAGTTAGGTAGAAGAGAAGCAAGCATTACAGTCCGTTTATTCTGATTTTAATAATTATGGTTATATAAACATCAAATGTGCTTTTTTGTGAGGCAATCTATTATAAAATATACCATTGGTTCATTCATGACTACATTGAGTTTAATCTGCTTTCCTAAAACAGTGATAGTCATCACAAAGTTAACCTAAGTATACTGCACATGAGAACTTGTTCATACATGCAAGATATACTTAACATCTATTCATTCTCCCCTAACTATTCCCTCCCTTTTGCTCTCAATGAACCTTACACATTTCACTTCACCATTGTAATCTGACTTTAAAACACAGTGAAACTATAATCTCTCTTTCCCCTCCTCCCTTAAAACTGTTGTTTTGTTTTGTTTTGTTCTGTTTTTGTTTTTTTAAACGGTAAAAAATCTTTCATTTTAATTCACATTGAGTTTACAGTCAAATGCAACCCCCAATAGAAGTACAGAATCTGTGGATTGGAATGGGGCATTAACCATCATCTCATTTAGCTACCCTTTTATGCTTGAATCTCCCCTATAATATCCCTCTTGAAGTAGCTGTCCCCTGCCTATATTTGAACATTTCCAGTGACAGGTTACATGTTACTTATCAAGAGAGTTTGTTTGATATTCAAATAGCTCTACCTGTTAGCTCTTCCTTATTTTGTGCTGAAATCCATGTCCCTGTAGTATACAAAAATTGGTCCTAGTTTGCATTCTTGGGACCATATAGCCTCATGGCAATACTTCAAATATTTACAAGCAGCTGTCTCATTCTCTCTGAATATTTCCTACTCCAAATGAAATATTCCTTATTTCCTCCAACTGTTCTTACATAATAAGGTTTAGAGTCTCCCTTAACTGTCTTGATTATCTAATTTCTGTTCTCTGAAACAAACTCAATTTGTTTCTATCTCATTTCAGCTACTATATAAAGAATGAAAAGTGTTTCTATAGATCTATCTGGCTACTGCCAAATATTCTACTTAATATAAGAATAGCAATAGAATCCAAGATCACAATTTTCTTTTTGATGACTAGCACCTTGAAATGATTCATATGAAACTTGTTAATGGTTAAACTTGTTATCTCTTTTTTTTAAATATGCTCCTGCTAAGCTGCATTGCCCCCATCCCAAACCTCTGCCATCAGAACTTCAGAACCAAGTATGAACATCTATCAATTTACCTTAAATTTTCCTTTCTTAAATCTGATCCTTGAGGGTTGCTTGTCATGTTTTCAGGGAGAGAGATCCTGATTTGGACCTTCATATATTTATTATCCCTTCCACTTCATTTTGTCAGACAGTAATATAAACACATCTTTGACTTATTTAATAAGTCATTGCCTTTTAAAAAATACAAAGGACAAAATGGGACTAAGTGTAAGTTTGAAGTACATACCTAGAAATTTCTCTCTAGTCTATAATTCCGTTCATCAATCATATGGACCTTTCTTTTTTTCTTTTACAGATTTTATTTATTGATCTGAGAGAAAGAGAGAGCATGAGCAGGGGCAGTGGCAATGGGAGAGGGAGAAGCAGACTCCCCAATGAGCAGGGAGCCCAATATGGGGCTCAATCCCAGGTCCCCCAAGATCATGACCTGAGCCAAAGGCAGATGCTTAACCGACTGAGCCACCCAGGTGCTTGGACCTTTCTTCAAATAAAATATAGTGTGGAAGCACAACAATTACAGCAGAGCTAATCATGCTGAAGAACTGTGGACATAAATGTACATATACACACACCCTCTCTAATTTATTGTCTTCTCTAGGCCAGTGGCATTCTCCCACGTACCTCCAAGGGATCCTTAGGGAACTTCGAAACATAGTTTGAATCACAACAATAATCACATTTTTGAAATTATTCTCCTATAAGCAATGACACTAATCTGTGTTCTCGTGAATAGAACATTATCATTAGATACTAATAAATGTCTAATAAGAATGAAGTTACATTATATATTCTTACTCAAATTAGTCTTTAAATAAATTTCAATAAAATTCCCAATGGAATTTTATTTTCAAATGGATAAAATAATTTTAAAGTTCATGTGAAAAAAATAAATTAACAAACTTTTTAAAAAAGATTTTATTAATTTATTTGTCAGAGAAAGCGCAAGCAGGGGAAGCGACAGGCAGAGGGAGAAGCAGACTCCTTGTTGAGCAAAGGGCCCAATGCTGGACTCGATCATATGACCCTGGGATCATGTCCTGAGCCTAAGGCAGATGCTTAACTGACTGAGCCACCCAGGCATCCCTGAATTCACAAACTTATAGAAAAAATTTGAAAACAAATAATCATAAAGATACAAAATTACAACAGTAAGAGTAACACTTAATATCCAAATTCACATAACTACTTTTGTGTATATACATACATAGTTGGGGAAAATAATGGATTATTTACTAAATGATATATGATTGGAAACCCTTAGCTATTTCACCAAAATAAATTCCAGATAGAATAAATGTTTTTAGGGGAGGAGTTAAGACAGTGTAGGAATAAGGGGACCTTAGGTTTCTTTCATCCCTCTAATACAACTAGACAGTTATCAAATCATTCTGAATACCTGAGAAATCATTTGGAGATCTGAGAAAACAAAAGCGATCTGCAAGTAGAAAAGTGAACACCATTTGGAAGGTAAGAGATACAGAGATGAATCTGGTGTGATATAGCTCGGGATATTACAGAGAGGAGGGAACCTGCTTAAGGAGGCTACTGCAAAGTATTATAAGCAACAGAGCACAAAATAAGAACTTTTAGAAATCTGCTATAGTGGGGGAAGTGCTTGGCTTAAAAGTGCTCACATGATGAAGCAAGGCAGAATCCCATGTGTGACAATATGGTCTCAGGATCTCCAGGGTTGCAAGATTGGGGGTGCCTGAATGCGGCAGACTTCCCAGGCATAGGAGTGGGGGAGCTGGCTGAGAACAGGAAATCTAGGTGCTGGCTTTCTGCTCTGATGTTGCCATAAACTGTGAACCGCTGCATGGTTGTGCTTCCGCTTTCCTGGGAGGGATCCAGCAAAAGGCAGAAGTACGGCGAGACCCCCCTCCTTCTCCTGGGAGGAACAGTGCAGGTCCATGCCACAGGAGTCCATAAAATTTGGAGTTTTGAAAACTCATTCCCATGCCTAAGATAAAAATGCTCCATCATAGGCTGGGTGAATAGAGTTCTTACGGAAACCGAGCAGACAAAGGTGATTGATTGCTTTTCTGTGAGGGCTCACTCACAGAGTGGGGAGTGTGAATTTCCAGCTCTGGGGCTAGAGAGTGGGTACAGCCATATTCATTTAGTCCATTAGTACTCCCTTTTGGGAGCAAAACACTGTCACCTAATGGAGTCCAGAACTGCTTATACTGAATTCTACCTCTGCACACTGAAGGCCCATTTCCACCAGGGCAAGTCTACCTGATAATCAGGAAAACAGGTTACTTCCCCAGAAGACCAGCACAAACAACTCAATCTCACCAAGTTTACTGATCATAGAGGGCTGTAAAGCTTCAGCTCTTGGAGAAAAGAGTATATAGCATTCTAGGTATTTTTATTCTTT
>CM052883.1:92387422-92553712 GCA_028534135.1 Potos flavus
GGAGAAATTCACCCAGAAGAAAGAAAAGGAGGTAGTATTCACTGCCAGTTATTTAATCAATATGGGTATAAGTAAGATGTATGAAATAGAATTTTAAAAAATGATTATTGAAAAAATAACCTTGAAAAAGTATAGAAGACACAAGTGAAGCCTTTACTATAGAGATAAAAGAAATAAAATGCAGTCTGGCCAAAATAAAAAATGCTATTACTGAGACGCAGTCCTAAATGGAGACCATAAAAACAAGGATGAATGAATTAGGAGAGTGAATCAGTGATATAGAAGACAAAATGATGGACAATAAGGAAGTTGAAAAGAAGAAGGAAAAGGGACACCTGAGTGGCTCAGTTGGTTAAGCATCTGCCTTTCACTCAGGTTATGATCCCAGGGTCCTGGGATTGAGTCACGCTTCAGGCTCCTTGCTCAGTGGAGAGCCTGCTTCTACCTCTGTCTGTCGCTCCTCCTGCTTGTGCTCTCTCTCTCTCTCTGACAAATAAATAAATAAAATCTTTTTTAAAAAGGGAAAAAAAAAAACCTATTAGATCATGAAGGAAAACTTAGGGAACTCAGAGATTCCATAAAGTGAAATAATATCTGTATTATAGGAGTCCCAGAAATGAGGAGCAGGAAAGAGGGGCAGAAGTTTTATTTGAACAAATTATAGCTGAGAACTTCCTAATCTGGGTAAGGAAAACAGGCATTCAAGTCCAGGAGGCACAGAGAATCCCCCTCAAAATCAACAAAAATAGGTCAACACCTCGACACATTATAGTGAAGCTCACCAATTACAAAGATAAAGATAAAATCTTGAAAACAGCTGGGGACAAGAGATCCTTAACCTACAAGAGCAGACATAGAAAGGTGACTGCAGATCTGTCCACAGAGACCTAGCAGGCCAGAAGGGACTCTATCATATATTCAACATGCTAATGGAAAAAACATGCAGCCAAGAATACTTTATCCAGCAAGGGTGTCATTCAGAATACGAGAGTTAAAGAGTTCCCAGGATGAACAAAAACTAAAGGAATTTGTGAACATTAACCAGCCCTGCAAGAAATATTAAAGGGATTCCTTTGAGTGGAGAGAGAGACCAAAACCAACAAAGACCAGAAAGGAACAGAGAGAATCTACAGGAAGAGTGATTTTACAGGTAATACAATGGCACTAAATTTATATCTTTCAATAGTTACTCTATATATAAATGGACTAAATGCCCTAACCAAAAGACACAGGGTATCAGAATGGATTAAAAAAAAAAAAAAAAGATCCAAGGATATGCTGCTTACAAGAGACTCATTTTAGACCCACAGAACACCTCCAGATTGAAAGTGAGGGGATGGAACAATTTAACATGCTAATGGACATCAAAAGAAAGTTGGAATAGCCATTCTTATATCAGGCAAACTAGATTTTAAACCAGAGTGTAATAAAAGATGAAGAAGGACACGATATCATAATGAAGGGATCTATCCAGCAAAAAGATCTAACAACTGTAAATATTTATACCTCTAACTTGGAAGCAGCCAAATATATAAACCAGTTAATAAGAAAATTAAAGAAACTTATTGATAATAATACAGTAATAGGAGTGGACTTTAACACCCCACTCAGAGCAATGGACAGATCATCTAAGCCGAAGATCAAAAAGGAAACAAGGGCTTTGAATAACACACTGGACCAGATGGACTTAACAGATACAGTCTGAGCATTTTATCCTAAAGCAGCAGAATACACATTCTTTTTGAGTGCATATGGAACATTATCCAGAATAGATCACTATTGGGTCACAACCTAAGTCTCAACCATTACAAAAAGATTGAGATCATAAAATTCATATTTTCAAACCACAACACTATGAAATTTGAAGTCAACCAAAGAAAAAGTTGGAAGAACCACAACTATATGGAAGTTAAAGAACATCTTACTAAAGAATGAATGCATCAACCAGAAAATTAAAGAAGAATTTAAAAAATACATGGAAGCAAATGAAAATGAAAGCAACAGTTCAAAACCTTTGAAATGCAGCAAAGGTGATCCTAAGAGGGAAGTATATAGAAATACAGGCCTTTCTCATGAAGCAAGAAAAGTTCCAAATACACAACCTAACCTTACACCTAAAGGAGGTGGAAAAGAACAGCAAATAAAGCCTAAACCCAGAAGGAGAAGAGAAATAATAATCAGAGCAGAAATCAATGAAATAGAAACCAAAAGAACAGTAGGACAAATCACCAAAACTAGGAGCTGGTTCTTTGAAAGAATTAATAAGATCAATAAACCCCTAGCCAGACTCATCAAAAAGAAAAGAGAAAGGACCCAAATAAATAAAATCATAAATGAAAGCAGAGAGATCACAACCAACACTGCAGAAATACAAACAATTATAAGAGGATATTATGAGCAATTATATGCCAACAAATTAGGCAATCTGGAAGAAATGGATGCATTCCTAGAAATGCATAAACTACCAAAACTGAAACAGGAAGAAATAGAAAACCTAACAGACCCATATCCAGCAAGGAAATTGAAGCAGTAATCAAAAATCTCCCAATAGGGGTGCCTGGGTGGCTCAGTGGGTTAAAGCCTCTGCCTTCGGCTCAGGTCATGATCTCAGGGTCCTGGGATTGAGCCCCGCATCAGGCTCCCTGCTCAGAAGGAGCCTGCTGCTCCCTTTCCCACTCCCCCTGCTTGTATTCCCTCTCTCGCTGTATCTCTCTGTCAAATAAATAAATAAAATCTTTAAAAAAAAAAATCCCCCAACAAACAAGAGTCTAGAGCCAGATGGCCTCCTAGTGGAATTCTACCAAACATTTAAAGATGAATTAATATCTATTCTTCTGAAACTATTGCAAAAATAGAAAGGGAAGGAAAACTTTCAAACTCATTCCACAAGGTCAGCGTTACCTTGATCCCAAAACCAAAGACCCAACTAAAAAGGAGAATTACAGACCAATATCCCTGATGAACATGGATGCCAAAATTCTCACCAAGATACTAGCTAATAGGATCCAACAGTACATTAAAAGGATTATTCACCATGACCGAGTGGGATTTATTCCTGGGCTGCAAGGGTGGTTCAACATCCGCAAATCAATGTGATACACTGCATTAATAAGAGAAAGGACAAGAACCACATGATCCTCCCAATAGATGCAGAAAAACCATTTGACAAAATATACTATTCGTTTTTGATAAAAACTCTCCAACATGTAGGGATAAAGGGAATATACCTCAACGTCATAAAAGCCATATACGAAAGACCCACAGTGAATATCATCTTCAACAGGGAAAAACTGACAGCTCTTCCCCTAAGGTCAGGAACACATCAGGGATGTCCACTCTCACCACTATTGTTCAACATAGTACCAGAAGTTCTGGCCTCAGCAACCAGACCACAAAAAGAAATAAAAGATACCCAAATCAGCAAAGAAGTCAAACTCTCACACTTTACAGATGACATGATTCTCTTTGTAGAAAACCCAAAAGAATCCACGAAAATATTACTAGAACTGATAAAGGAATTCAGCAAAGTTGCAGGATATAAAATCAATGCACAGAAGTCATTCGCATTTCTATACACAAATAATGAGGCAGAAGAAAGAGAAATAAAAGAATCAATCCCATTTACAACTGTACCAAAAACCATAAGATGACTAGGAATAAACCTAACCAAAGAGATAAAGGATCTGTACTCTGAAAACTATAAAACACTTATGAAAGAAATTGAGGAAGACACAAAAAAATGGAAAAACATTCCATGTTCATGAATTGAAAGAACAAATATTGTTAAAATATCTATGCTACCAAAAGCAATTCATGCAATCCCTATTAAAATACCATTGACATTTTTCACAGAGCTGGAACAAACAACCCTAAAATTTGTATGGAACCAGAAAAGACCCCAAATAGCTAAAGGAATGTTGAAAAAGAGAACCAAAGCTGGAGGCATCATAATTCCGGACTTCAAGTTGTATTATAAAGCTGTAATCACCAAGACAGTATGGTACTGGCACAAAAACACACATATGGATCAATGGAACAGAATAGAGAACCTAGAAATGGACCCTCAACTCTATGGTCAATTAATCTTTGTTTGACAAAGCAGGAAAGAATATCCAAAGGGGGGGGGGGGGGAAGACAGTCTCTTCAACAAATGGTGTTGGGAACATTGGACAGCCACATGCAGAAGAGTGAAACTGGACCACTTTCTTACACCATACACAGAAACAGACTCAAAATGGATGAAAAACCAAAACACGAGGCAGGAACCCATTAAAATCCTGGTGGAGAACACAGGCAGCAACATCTTTGACCTCAGCCACAGCAACTTCTTGCTAGAAACATCTCCAAAGGCAAGGGAAACAAAAGTAAAAGTGAACTATTGGGACTTCATCAAAATAAAAAGCTTTTGCACAACAAAGGAAATTAACAACAAAGCCAAAAGGCAACCTGCGGAATGGGAGAAGATACCCGCAAATAATATATCAGATAAAGGGCTAGTGTCCAAAATCTATAAACAACTTATCAAACTCAACACCCAAAGAACAAATAATCCAGTCAGGAAATGGGCAGAAGACATGAACAGATATTTCTCCAAAGAAGACATACAAATGGCCAACAGACACATGAAAAATGCTCAACATCACTCAACATCAGAGAAATACAAATCAAAATCACAGTGAAATACCACCTCATGCCTGTCAGAATGGCTAAAATTAATAACTCAGGAAACAACAGATTTTGACAAGGATGTGGAGAAAGGGAAACACTCTTAACCACTGTTGGTGAGAATGCAAACAGGTGTAGCCACTCTGGGAAACAGTATGGAGTTTTCTCAAAAAGTTGAAAATAGAGCTATCCTACGATCCAGCAATTACACTACTAGGTATTTATCCAAACGATACAAAAATAATGATTCGAAGGGGCACATGCATCTCAATGTTTATAGCAGCAATGTCCATGATAGCCAAACTATGGAAATAGCCCAGATGTCCATCGACAGATAAACAGATAAAGAAGTAGTATACATATTCAATGGAATATTACTCAACCATCAAAAGAATGAAATCTTGCCATTTGCAGTGACATGGATGGAACTAGACAGTAGTATGCTACATGAAATAAGTCAGTCCGACAAAGACAAATACCTTATGATTTCACTCATATGTGGAATTTAAGAAAAAAACAAAAACAAGTGAACATAGGGAAAGAGAAGGAAAAAAAGTAAAATAAGATGAAAACAGAGAGGGAAGCAAACTATAAGAGATGCTTAACTATAGGACACAAACTGAGGGTTAATGGAGGTGAGGTAGGTAGGGGTATAGGGTAATTGGATGATGGGCATTAAGGAGAGCACTTGATGTAATGAGCACTAGGTGTTACATGCCACTGATGAATCACTAAATTCTACCCCTGAAACTAATAATACACTATATGTTAACTAAATTGAATTTAAATAAAAAAATAAAAGCTAATATAAAAATTTACCAAAAAAATAAATAAATAAATAAAGGTTTTTATGTAGAAATAATTCATAATTGCTAGGATGAAATGTAAGCGACTGTTTTAATAATATCTTTAATGCATTAGTCCAATGGGAGAAACACAAATTATGTGACTAATTTAAAAGTCATATTTGAGACAATATAACATAATTAAAAATCAAATTGCAAAAAAAAAATCAAATTGCATAAAAGAACAATATTAGAAATGACACAAATAGTTTTACAAAACAATAAAAAAATTCCCAAACAATGTAACAAAATTAATAGAAAACATGGATAAGGCAATTCATAAAAAAGGAACTACAAATGAGCAATAAACCTGAGAGTCATCAATCTCTCTGCAATTAAACTGACAAGAAGATAGATTTTTCCATAACTTAGGTTGCCAAATTTTTAGACGATTGCTAATACTATATTAATGTGTCAGAATATGGGTACTTTTTTTCTCTGTACGTGAAAACAATAGATTAACTTTTGGGTGAGAGCAATTTGAAAACAAGTTTGTGTCAATTTTGCAATAGCCATACAACGAATAAGAAAAGTCATTTAAAATGATAATATAGGGGTGCTTGGGTGGCTTAGTCCGATGAGTGCCTGCCTTTGGCTCAGGTCATGACCCCAGGGTCCTGGGATTGAGTCCCATGTTGGGCTCTCGGCTCAGCGGGGAGCCTGCTTCTCCCTCTGCCTGCCTCTCCCCCTGCTTGTGCTCTCTCTCTCTCTCTGTGACAAATTAAAAAATCTTTAAAAAATTAATTTTAAAAATAAATAAAATGATAATATAGGAGGATAATTATGATAATTATCAAAATTTATGCAGAATGATAGAAAGAAGCCAGAAAAAAAGATAGATTGTATCCCATTTCAGTTCAAAGTACATATAAAACCAAATATATGTCTACTTTTTTACTTGTTTAGAAAAATCAGCCCCAGACTTTGCCTTCTGTATCTCATTCTTCAATTATATATATAACAATTTCTTAAAAATTTGCAATTATATAGAAGAATTTTTTTAGCAGTTAGGGATGCAAATAATCAAGTAAAACAAAGTACTTGAGAAAGTTAAAAGCTTATACTATATTGAGTTTGAATATAATGTTCTGTAAAACAAATTATTGAAAATACGCATGCAGTATTATCAATTCTATTGATATTTAGCATTGATATAGCTATATATATATATATCAATTGATATAATTATCAATTCAATTGATAATTGAAGTCTGGTAGGTAATGGCAAACCATAAACACTGAAAATTTCTAACCTCTCTAGTCAGACTATATTCTCATACCTGACTTCCATAACTTAGGGAACCACACATCACTATTTTTCCTAATTTCACATATAAATAATTACTACTAATCATAAAGTGTTTACTATATACCACATACTCTACCATTTAAGAAATTAACTTGTTTCCTTATTTTAATCTTTACATTCATTACCTTATTTCAATTCTTCACATCTGGTTATGTAGATGTTATCTTCATTTTTTAATGCAAAAAAAAAAAAAACCTCTAAAGGATTAAATAATTTTCTAAAGATTTATCACACAAATATATAAAGGACAGAACCAAGATTGAAAGTCCAGTGTGTTCTCTAGAGTTTGGGGCTTACTCTAAGATGCTATGCTGTGCTGCGGGAATCACTCTACCTAAGTGAGTCACAAAGAACGGAACATAATAGTAGGACCATTTAATACAAATAAAATAACATGAGCACTATATTTTTTAAAAACAGTGCTTGAAGGGAAAATATTTACACCAAGAAAATCCAAGAAATAAAGATCTGTTGCAACAGAGAACCAAAAATTGCCCAGAGTTTCTGTCTTGGAAAAAAAGGTTGAGGGCCAGAGAGATATCCGGATCTCATTATCTCGTAAAAGAAAGCAAACCGATTCATTCGACCCATGTGATCAGTAACCTACCTTAAGATGCACTAAACTGGGAATCAACTGTGTTCTAGTTGTCTTTCTTCCTATTTGTGACACCCCAGGCAAACACCTAGACTTTGCACAAAATGTTTAAGTTGCAAAATGAACACGGTGCATTAATCTCCCACTGGCATTCTTATCTAACGTTTCAATCACATTCTGATCCAAGAGAAAAATGAGACACCTTAAACCCTAAACCTGTAAATGGATAGTTTTATCTATTATGGGTTCACCAGGTAAAAAGATATAGCAGTCTTTTGTAGAACTTCAACTATTCTTTTGTCAAAAACTATAGAATAATGTAAAGACTATGAGCTTTAGCATATGAAAGATCTGCTTAAATTCAAATTCACTGTCCTTTACGTGGGCAATTCTATTCCCTAAACGGTAAACCACATGAAAACAAAGACAATGCGTACATTTTTTACTACTGGTTACCAAAAACTAGTGCAATGCTATATAGTTTGTTGCTAAACATAAGGAAAAACTGCTTAATAAATGAACTTAACTCTTTAAATCAAAATGTAGCTAGTAATACCTACATCACAGGGTTGTTGCAAGAGTGAATTAGATAATACATGCAAAGAAAGGGCTTAATAAAATGTCTGTCAGTTATAATGAAATAAATAGAAACTATAGGTCATAAGTATGTAACTCATCGTAAACATTGCATTATCCAGAAATCTCAGCAAACGTAAAAAAAAAAAAAAGGACACTGAAAAAGATAATGAGAATGCTCTACACCTAACATATTTTTGAAATGTGTGGTGTCTAAATTATCAATACACTTTTCTTCTTTCATTTCTCAACATCAGGATTATAGAAACATGAGCACACATACCTTGGACTGCTAAATAGCACTGCTTATTTCTGAGCATTTGCCCTCATTTATGAAGCCCAACTAGAGTGCAACATTTATGTTTCCACATTTCATTTGGATGATAACTGTGAGTACACACACCTACTGTGTCTTTGCATTTTTGTCAATTGAGACTTTTCTCTGATCACAAATTGCTTGCGGTTCTTTCTCTTCCTTAAAGAAACAAAACAACACAACACAAAACCTAAAAAGCTACTGACAAAGGCTCCTCATTATTTTCTTTCTTCCTGAGAACCACCATGTGAAAACTACAAAGAAAATCTCTTTACCCTCAACCTCAGGTAATTTAATGCCAACTCTGGGTAATTACATACATAATTTCTCTCTTCTCTAATCTCAAAAGAATCCAAATAAGAGTTGTATGTCAACAGACACCCTACCAAAATAACATGCCCTTTTAATTTTTATGAATATCATGGTAGATACAAGTGTCATTGCAGCTTCTTCTCTATAACACAGGAATCAAATTAAGAGATGTTGCTTTTACTGCTCTTTGTTCTCTAGAAATAGTATGGCATACTGTTATGGTCGACAAATATATATATTCGTATATTTAAACTATAATTTCAATCATAGAGTATTAGAGGGGAAGAGGGCTTCAGTCTAGCATCGGTTTTTATAGGTGCCTTGGATTGTGTTCTCCTGAAGAATCTCAGATGAGGATGTATAGCAAGTGATGTATTAAGGAAGCACCCTCAGATGGGTAAGGAAATAGGAGAAGCCAGAAAGGGAAGAAGTCAAACATGGGTGTGGTTTCAAGCAAAGTCCTAGCCTCGGACTAATCACAAAGAGGAACTCTGGAATGTAAATAACATCTGATAATTTATTTCATCCAGGAAGGAAGGGACTGTGCTCTTGCACTTCTGCACATGGCAGTCTTTCTTCTGCAGGGCCACGTAAATTCCCATACACTTTTGGCCCCGCATTTCTTAGCAAAACGTGCCCTGTCTTATAAAGAGCACCAGAAGTTTGGGGATGTTGGGGAAGGAGCATCAGAAACAGTAAAAGGACCCAAGGGGATCTGATCTGGGTGGAGTACTGACAGTGTGATACAAGGGATGAGGAAATTGGGTTGCAAGATATCTTATGTAAAACACACAAAGTCACAGAACTGATCAGTGATAAAATCTAAGTCTCCTGATTCATAATCCAGGACATGTTTGTGTTGGTTTACAGTAAATACCAGTATATCCACCATTGATAATTCCAATTAATTTAAGCAAAGACAGATTTGTTAATTTATGACTTGTCTTGCAATCCTCTTATATAACAAGAGTAATTTCAAAATTATTGTTTTAGGGCCCTTCTGCTGCTAATGATATTACAGTTCTAATTCATTTCCACTTTTAAGAACTCAGATGAGCATTCAAACTTTATTTTGGGAGACTTTTTTAAAATTAATTTTCTAGAGAAACAATAAAAATTATATGACAAACCAGTTTGCTAATCCCACAAACAGAATTTAATTTATAGATCTGCTCAAACTTTAACATAAGAACATACTATTTTCCTAACATACACATTTGTGCTATCTTATTTTTACTTAGTAGCCCCCAAATGTAAAATTTTTGCACATATTATGCCAGTCAAGACTGTTACACATGAAATTTCCTAAGTCCTTAGCATCTAGGAAAGGACTCTGTCTTTCACGGTTTTCATACCTGGACTTACATTAGACATTATGTAATGAACATGTGCCCCATGTGTTTGTGGTTTGCAAAGAATAACAATGAAATTAGTAGTAATGCAATCATTGTCTCAACTTTCCTTAAAAATAATTTTTATTAAAAGTTTTACTAAAAAAAAAAAAAAAAAAGTTTTACTAAAATTTTTCAAAAATTCTAAATTAAGCCACTAGGAAGAAAACTGGAAGAGAAGTACAGAGACGTATTAAAAGATGCATGGGGGGCCACCTGGGTGGCTCAGTCGGTTCGACTCAGGGGATGATCTCTGGGTCTTGGGATTGAGCCCCACTTAAGGCTCCTTGCTCAGCAGGGAGTCTGCTTCTCCCTCTCCCTTTCCTTCTGCCCCTCCCCTGCTTGTGCTTTCTCTCTCTCTAATACATAAATGAAAAATATTTTTTAAACAGATGCTTGGAAAGTTGTTATTTCCTTGTTTCATGAGCAGATTTTCATTTCTTGTCTAAGCAAAGGAAAAAAAAAAGGTAGACAGAAACTCTGAAAAGTAGCAAACTATCTCCCTTCTCTTTGTTTATGAAGAAAAAAAAAAAAAGTGAGAACCCCTCTGCTATGAGGACAGATATAATACAACAGGATGGTTCCCTCTTCAGCAGGAGGGTGGAAGTTGGTTTGACAATGCTAATATAATTTATTTTAATATCCTAAAAGAACACAAGAAGTCTTCTCAAGTTCACATTGTTATGTTTTGCATGAGACGTATGAAAGCAATTGAAATGAAATGTGAAAGATATAAAGATTATGGTTAACACCTGGTACAGTACTTTTGCACAGTAGGCATTTAAACAAGTATATTGAAACTGCAAATGTCTCCCTCTTAAAAATACAAATGCAAAGTCGTTCTTGATAATATACAAAAAAAATTATTTTTAGACTGTTTTTCCCATGATGTTGCCCTTTGATTTTTTCTGACTCTTATTTACCTCTATGTTTTCCACTCTCTCAAGCTTTCTGTCCAGCAATAGACCTTAGAAACCCAAATCCTTATTAATGATCTCTCATCTTCACTAGCCCATGAAATGTATGAAGATAATGCTTCAATTTTAGAGGGGTGGGGAACATTGAGCCTTATGTTTCTTCTTTCCTTTCATTTTTTAGTTTCATTTTCACTTTTTTCTGGGTAAGTCTGCCTCTATACTTAACAGAAATTAAGAACAACAGTCCTAAGCAAACCTTGTCCACTTACCTCCACCAATTCATCACAATGATTTAATTTAAAATGAGGTGACAGGTCAGGATTTTAGACACACACACATCAAGTGCAAACTCAAAACCCTTTCCCAAAACCATATAGAAATAATGTTTTTTACTCATAACCTTTTGAGATATTTCATACTACTGGTTTCCTGATTAGGATTGATAATGAATATTTGATCATATTTACGTATACAACATAGGTAGTGCTTTTAATGAAATAAAATACATTAATTACTTAAGAGGTAAGGTATTATACAAGTAGAAAATTAATCTCTGGAACACTTTATTTAACCTATTGGTGGGACACCAGATGACAAATAGTGTCATGGGGCATAAACTGCTGCTTTAGAAGTGAATTTGAACACTATTTAGATCTAAATGAAATGAAATTGTCTTTTCTAATAGATCCTCTATCGTATTATTTTTAGGATTGAGGATTTCTACTTATATCCTAAAAATATGTTAGAGTCTTCCACTTTTATGTAAGAAAATAGTTTCTATGAAAGTTTATTCATACATTAGTCTCTTTTTAATGGGATACTTATTTGTGATATACATTTTTTGTATCAAAAATCTAAGAGCATCCCCTAAATGGAAATAAACAAAGAAAAAAATATTTTGAGACGATTAGGTAGTTGGAACACCATTTCTAAAGCAAACAGGTAACAAAGAACCAAGTTTAAAATCCATTCACACCAGCTCATGTAAGTGTGTCTATTTGAAATCTTGCATTTTTGTATAGATCAGCACTAGCGGGGCTCCATAGTCTGGTTATTGTACCATATGATTCCATCTAATGCCAACACCAAACACAAATTGCATCCCCACTTGAAGAAAAAGAATCAGTAAAGACCATTAATGATTTCCATTCTTTTGAAATGTACTTTCAAAGAAGGAAGTGGAATAAGACAGAATAAAACCATGATAATAGAAGAAAAATGTGATAACAAAGAGGTTAGGAAAGTAGCATGAACTAGAGAGAAGATACTTTAATGAGTTGTGCTACAGTAATACAAAAAAAAATAAATAGAACATTTTGTTTCACTCATGATAATATCTGCAGAAATTCCCCTCAAACACACAGAAATTCCAATCCACCATTAAAAAAAAATAGTTACAAGACCACATTATTTCCATCTTTCTATTAAAATTATTATGCCTTAAGTGCCTGGCTGACTCAGTCAGAAGAGGAGGTGACTCTTGATCTTGGGGTTGTGAGTTTGAGCCTCATGTTGGGTATAGAGACTAATAAAAAAAGAAAGAAAAAAGAAAGAAAGAAACTTAAAAAATTATCATGCCTTTGTAGTCACAGATGATTCTAGACAAAACTGTCTCCATTTTCATAGAAGAATTATTTTGTTTCTGCTTTAATATTATTTTGCTTTAATTTCATATTTCATGGCTTAAAGGTCTTCAGCTAATAGATTATTTCACTTGCATATGCTCATTTTATACTTAAATATATATAGGGATTGATTCACAGAGCTCATGGCTTTCAGAGACAATTTTCACATTACCTAAAAATCATTCCATGTTGTGATAATGATGGTAATTATCACTCAATCCCTAATGACATGGAGTTCTTCTGCAGTTACACTCATCTTGAAATTCTTTGTCTCTTCTAATAGCTGCTGAAGCCTGTCACAGCACAGTCATTAACACTTGAAGAATTTTTTTACAAGTGTCCCCCCGAACAACTCCAACCTAACACTGTCAGTTGGCAATAGAGCGTTCACTTATTTCTTATACTAATTAAGGAAGAATCCCAACAACTCCATGAGGAGTTATGTGGGCAAAGTAGCAGAATATAGAGACATTTACTCTCACATAGTGAACTCAAAACATGAACTTGGGAAATAAGAATATAAATTCCAGGAAGAAGAATCTTTGAAAGTTTTCAGATTTGTGGCATGCTGTGGAGTATACGGTTATTCTACAATGGAGCTACAGGAGCCATGCCTGAGAAAAGAAACAAATGAGAATTGAGTGGGAGAAGAAAAAGAACCAGCATTTGTTTTCTTACCTGCCTCCCAGCTGTGAATAACCTTCAAGTCATTCTTCAAGGAAAATCAAGGAAGACGCTAATGTTTGTTTGAACAAATACTATATGCCAAGTAATGTATGTATATATTCCTTATAGAGTGTCATCTTTATACTACTCTTTGAGATATGTAATATAAACATTCAGATGAAGAAATAAGTAACAGTAAGTGCCAGAAGTAGAACTTATTTTAAGTCAGAGCTTACGCCACAGGGTCAAACTGCCTCTCAATGATAGAATAAGCTACTGTTACGATCTACTGATTTTCAAAAGTTACAGAGTGAGGACTTGCAGTTTCCAATCTGACATATAAAAAAACTTGAAAGTCGTCACTCTCATCTTCACAGTAAGAAAAAATTTGAACAAACTAAAAATCAACAACTCTTCTCAAGTCCATTAAAGAACTGTGGTCAGAGGGCACACTGCTGCCACCCAAACAGCAGGGACAGGTGGACACAGAGCATCACAGCTTACTAGGAGTAGGACCCCAGGAACAGATTCCTGCAGCTGGAGCCAGTACCAGTAGGAACACTTAAGCTATAACTATACTGACTGGAAGATCAGTGTGGACTAGCTTGAGAGTTAAAAACTGGGGGGCCTTCTTGGGAGTCTCCACTTTTTTTTTTTTTTTTTTAATTTTACCTCTAAGAGCTCCACAAGGTTCTCGGTGTGAAGATGGGAGAAAAAAAATCCCATTCTGCTTCTAGCAGGAATACAGTGAAAAAGCATAACTATTTTTTAATATCCCCAGAGTTTCATGCTCTCATTAATAAGGCCAGTCCTTAAGAAAAGAAAACATGGTACCAAAGACTAACACACTTAGATTTTACCATTGTAAAAGCAGTCTGAAGAGATAATGCAAGCATTAGGTCCAGATTCAGATATGGCTGAAAATTTAGAATTATCAAACTTGGAATTCTTTGTTAATTATGATTAAACTCTGAAGGCTCTCCTAGAAAAAGTAGACAGTGTGCAAGAACAGATGTGTAATGTAAGCAGAGTGATGGAAACTCTAGGAAGAATCAAAAAGAAACCCTAGATATTAAAAACAATGTGATATGAATGAGGGCTCATCAGTAGACTGGGCATGGCAAAGAGAAAAATGAATAGGAAAAATATTTAAAAAAAAAACACTGGACTATCCCAGAATGTGGACACTTACAAAAGATGTACCATACATGCAAAGGAAATACCAGAAGGAAGAGAAAGAGAAAAAGAAACATAAGAAATAAATATAAATGGCTGAGTGTTTTCCAAAATTACTGACAGACAGAAAACCACATCTCCAGGATATTCTAAGAATTATGTGCTGGATATTTTTAAAAAACTATACCTTCACATATTATACTTAAACTCCAGAAAATCAAAGACAAAGAAAAGCCTTGAAAAGAAGCCAGCTTTGGGAAGTGGGTGTTGGGCAGGGGAGGCACCTCACCTACAGAGAAACAAAAATAATAGTCATATCAGACCTTTCTTCAGATACCATGTAAGCAAGAGGAGACTGGGGTAAGATATTTAAAGTTCTGAAAGATTAAAAACAAACAAACTAGAATTACATATCCAGCAAAAGTGTCCCTCAGAAGTAAAGAAGAAATATTTTATTCTGTATTTAGGACATTTGTTACCAGTAGACTTGATTTGCAAGAAATGTTCAAAGAAGTTCTTCTGAGAGAAGAAACATTTTATAGGTCGGAAAATGTTATGGGTTAGATCTACATTTAAAAAAAAAAGAGCTTTAGAAAAGTGACAAATGAAGATATAATATTTTCTTTTTTCTTATTCCTCATTGAGCTAATGGAAAGAAGCAGTTTGTTTAAAATAATAACAGCAACAACGTATGAGGTGATAATAGCTCAGGGATAAGGGAAATAAATGACAGCAATGCAATAATGGATGGGAGGGAGGATTTGGGAATACTCTGTAATAAATTGCCTATTCTACCAGGGAAGCACTACAGGGCTACTGAGAGTGCACATGAAGTGTAAATGAATATTGCAACTTCAGACAACCATTAATAAATTTAAAAGTCACAGAGTATGTGTGAGAGAATCTTCCTCTTCGTCTCTCTCAGTATTGTCCAATTCGCTCTTCTGTGTCTACGCGTGGTGGGCAGGTCTCCCAGGTTAAGTTTCAGCTCATTGGTGGGAAAGATATACTGCAATTTTCAATAATTCCAAGAGAATGGAACAGAAGCTGAACTCTGACATTTCAAAAACGCAATGTGCTCTTTACTTCAGCTTAATCAAAGTGAAAAAACAGGAATGTAAAAAAATATACCGGGGAGCATGGCAGAGATCATCCATCATAAAAAGTGCTCAAAAATCCTCTACGTGAAGCAGATGGTTTTGAAAAGTGTTTTCAAAAAGTTTTGAAAAGTGAACATGCAACCTACAGGTTTTTGATCTCAGATGAAGCATGTTGATTAATTAAAAGTTCGTGCCTGTCTGCCATTTTCTGTAATAATAACAAGACAATCAGTGAGGTTAAAGCAATGGTTGCTGCAGTAGATGAAGAAATCAGCATGTCATTACACAATATGTTTCCTTGTCTTTTTTTACACGCATTCTCTCATCTCAGTTAAGTCATATCTCCATGAGCCTCAAAGTAAAATTATGAAAAAAAAAATAAGCGGAAGGTGTAAACTGTAAATTGTTTAAATAACCATTTCAGAAGAATGTGGCTGCAAAGTAGATAAAAATAGTTATGCACTTAAAGGAAATATGCCATCACTATTTGTTTCTCTTTCTAGCCAAACTAAATATGAGTTGGACAGATTCACACATGTTACTCTATTGGTATTGAAATGAGTATTTCAATTATCATTCCCTCCAATCTCTAATCAGAAATCCAATCTGTTCTTGTAGAAAAAAGCTCCTGGCTTAAAATTTTTTAATCTCTGCAAAACTGTTTTACACCCACATTGTTTTCTTTAATAGCTCCATCCTCTTAACTGCTAAAGTTTTATGTGTATTTATGTAAGGCTTGGAGTGCATCATGCATTATGCATCCTGCTGTTAGCTCTGGGGCAACAGGGGCAGTGCTCCATGAATGCAAGGGCATCTATTGAAAGTTTATGGATGATTCGGCATCTTTCCTCCAAATTAGTGATGATTTTCAAGTGGAAAAAAATAGATCCCAATGTGAGAAGAGAAAACAATATGAAAAGGAGACAAAATAAGAAATGTCTCCCCAAGGCTTCTATTCCAAAATATGTCACTAATTTTTTTTTTTTTAATCTTGAATTTTATTTTACTGCAGTAAGGTTCCAAATACCACTTTCCTTGACCCACCTAGTAAACCTCAGAAAGTGTGCCATTCCCAACTTCCCTGCCTTTCTGGTATGAGTTACTATAACTTCTGCAAAAACCTCCTACCTTTTCTCCCTGCTTCTCTCCTTGCCTCACAGTGTATCCTGCAAGAATAATTCTTAATATGCAAGGCAGAAATCTGCTAGAGTCTTCCACAGTTCCAGTGTGAGGGTGCAACCAAAACCTTCCAAAGGCCTAAGAGTCCTTCCGTGATCCTCATTCTTCTCCTTATTTTCTTCTTCCTCCTGCTCCTCCTCACCCACCCTGCTCCAACACTCTAGCCTTTGCTGTTTCTAGACAACAATGGGCACAGTCCTTTCTGAGGACCTTTGCATTGGTTATTCCCTCTTCCAAGAAAGCTCCTTACCCACATAACCTAAGTGGCTAATTTCCCTACCTCTTTTAGGACTTCACACAAATGTCACCATTCTTGCGATAACTACTTTGAATGCTTTATTTAAAAGAGCCAATCTACTCCCACGCTTGCAATTTTGGTGCCCCATATTCTCATCTTATTTTCTTTGCTTATTTATTTGGTTGTTTTTTTTCTTATTTGTGTCCCCCAGCTATAATGTAGGAGTTAAAAAGGTGAAATCTTTGGATTTTGTTAGTGATTTTGTTAGTTGATATCCCCAGCACCTATAGTACTGCCTGGTCCACACTGGGCGCAGAAAATATTTGTTGAATAAATTGCTGAATTTCTTGACAACTTCCCCACCAACCTATTCCCCAGCATCACTCTTCCTATACATTCAATATTTGGCCAAACATACAATCTCACAGATGATGAAAAAAAGACTTTTAAATCCTTATTGCCTGCTATATTTCTGATAAATTGTAACCATTTGGTTGATGACCATAATAATAGATAATACAAGCAACGTATTTAATTTTTTTTTCAAATGAGCAACAGAGCGTAAACCAATGTAAATTGCTCACAATTTATATTTCCACCCACTGTATTTCCTGTGATAAGAACCAGAGATCAACAATCCTTTTTACAGTAGAATCCATCATCAACTGAGGCCAAGAAACTGGGCCTTTGAACAACATGAATCAAGAATGGTGCTGGGGCATTTTGCTCTACCACATATTTAAGCTTTCTGTTAATACTAATAATATCTGACATTTCTTTGATTCTAAAAGAGTCATGGCATTGAGTCATCTTGTGCACAAAGCAGCAGGTCTTTTTTCGCTGTCATCAATTGTCAGAGACCTGTCAGTTTTGGAACACTAGATGACAGACTTGTATCCTTTTGCTTCCTCTGAGTATATCAGTTTTATTTCCACATATTGCTGATTACTTAAGTTTCACTTGTATACATATTGGAGATGTTGTGGTTGATGTGATGTGCAGAATACTAAATTCTAACTCATTACTCAATTGGAAACCTAAAGCTTTGAAATAAATAACAGTAGAACTTCCCAGAATCTTTTTGAATGTCCTGGTGAAGTGTTGCTTGGTCCATGTACACTGTTTCATGTACAGTTGAGACAGTAATTCACATTAAGAAGTAGAAATCTCAGTTTCAGGGTGCCTGAGTGGCTCAGTGGGTTAAAGCTCTGCCTTCAACTCAGCTCATGATCTCGGGATCCTGAGAGGCAGGGAGCCTCCTTCTCCTTCTCTCTCTGCCTGCCTCTCTGCCTACTTGTGATTTCTGTCAAATAAATAAGTAAAATCTTAAAAAAAAAAAGAAATCTCAGTTTCTCTTAGCCTATAAATTCTAGATTTTACTCCCTGACAAAAAAGCACAGTACTGATACTGTTTAGAAAGCAGGAAGTCATTCTTAGTCTGCTCCTGACTGGCACTAGATTTGCAGCAGACATATCGCTCTCCAACCTCCTTGAGCAAACAATACAGCATTGTTGGAGAGTGAACTAGAGTTTGTCATGTCTCCTTTTAGTTGTCAACTTTGGCATGATTATATCTGACATGCTTTCTGCTGTTCCAAAGATTTTCCCACTTATTATCTTTATGTAGCTTTATAACAGCCCTGTAAAAAGATGTGATACATCTTATTCCCCAAACGTTCTGTGAAAAGAAATTAAGGTGTTAAAAGGTCAAATGATTTCCATAAGGTCAAATGTTAAGGTTAATGCATTTTAGGGAAACAATCCTGATGCCCTGCCTTTTAGCTCTATTCTTTTAAATATTATTCTACATATTGTGCAGTACACATGCAGAGTCATTCCTTTGATAAAACATGAATTCGGTGAGAAATCTGAAATAGCCTCTATGCTTCCATCTGTGTTTGTTTAATCTCGTCTTTTATGCATCTCCACTGTTATTGCTGGTTATCCCCAGAAGGTTTTCATATGTGGTCTCAAACAAACCATATCCATCTGGCACAGAGATCTACTGGCAGCCTGTACTGGGTGATCCCATGCCCACTAAGCAGGCATCATCTCCATGTGTGCTCAGTTAATGCTTCTCCAGGAGATGACTGTCCTACTGAGCTGTAACGCCCAACACCAGACCAACAACCTGCTGTTTCCCGTTGGTCCTCATTGGCCATATGCTCCGCAGAAATGGGAAGAATGGTTCTTGTCCATGAGGCTCTGACCATATCAGATTAGGTACAGAAGCCTCATTTTTTTTTCTTAGCCTCCCCTTTCTCTTACTCTAAACATATGAAAAGATGCTCAGCATCACTAATCATTAGAAAAATGCAAATCAAAACCACCTCACCCCGACTGGAATGGCTTATTATGAAAGAAAAAAAAAAAGTCTGGTCAGGATGTGAAGAAATTGGAACCCTGTGCATTGCTTGCTGTTAGAATCTAAAAAGGTGTAGTCACTCTGGAAAACAATATGGGGGTTCCTCAAAAAACTTAACATAGAATTGCCATTTGATCCAGCAATTCAACTTCTGGATATATATAAAAGAGAACTGAAAGCAAGGACTTAAACAGGTATTTGCATTTCCCTATTCAAAACAGCATTACTTACAATAACCAAAAACTGAAACAACCCTAATGTCCAGCAGTAAATGAATGGATAAACAAAATGTGGCATATACATAAAACGGAATGTTTTTTAACCTTAAACTAAGCATGAAATTCTGATCCATGCTATAACATGGAAGAATTTTTAAGGCATTATACTAAATAAAATAAGTCAGATACATAAGGACAAATATTGTATAATTCCATTTGTATAAAATACCTAGAATTGTCAAATTACTAGACACAAAAGTAGAAGAGTGGCTATGAGGGGTGGGTGGGAGGGATGATGAGTTGATATTTAAAAGGTACAGAATTTGAGTTTTAGAAGATGAAAACTGGTGACAGATAGTGGTGATGATTGAACAATAACATGAAGTGTGAATACACTTTAGTTTCCATTTGTTCAAAATTCTTTAACATAGTCCCCCAAACCCTATACTATCAAGGTCATCTCATTCTGTGCCCATTAAGCTCATACTTCTGCATCTCAAAGGGATCTTGTTGCAGCTAGTAGAACATATCTTTGGTTTACCATTGCCTTTCTATATGCTATTCCTTCTAGATGAACTGTTCTACCACATTTAGAATTTCATACTTTTACAAAAAAAGCAACACATATATAAGTATTTTGTGCTTTGAAAACTTACAAAATCTATGTAATAGTGTTAAATATATATTTGCAACTAGTTTTCCATACATTATCTTATGTATTTTAACTTTATCTATATCTGAGATACTTCATTTTAATTACTATGTAGAATTTTATTGCAGTAATACACTAGAGTTAATTTATCTGTTTCCATACTGAGGGAAATTCATTTATTTTCCCTCTAATTACTTATATTTATTTCCAGATGAACTTCTGGAAGAGTTTGTCAAGAGTACTATAAGTAGGGGCATCTGGTGGCTCACTCATTAGACAGCTGCCTTCGGCTCGGGTCATGATCCTGGGGTCCTGGGATCAAGCCCTGCATGGGGCTCCCTCCTAGGCGGGAAACCTGCTTCTCCCTCTTTCACCCCCTGCTTGTGCTCCCTCTCTCACTGTGTCTCTCTGTCAAATAAATAAATAAAATCTTTAAAAAAAAGAGTACTATAAGTAGAAGCAAAGTTAATGGATATTAAAATATGATACATGAGCATCTTCAAGTTTGTTATTTTGCCAAATTGAATCTTGTGGTAGTTACAATTTACAACCTCATAACCAACCTGTAAAAATGCTCATTTTACTGCATCCTTGCCAGCAACTAGCATTACAGATTTCTAAAACATTTTTTCCCAGTCTGACAAGGGAGAAATTATATATTGTTGTTGTAATTTACATTTCACTAATCAATAGTAATACTGAGCATCTCATAATATGTATATTTGCCTTTTGAATTCTTATGTAAATTGTTCAAAACCTTGTTCCTTTTTGCAATTGTATTGATTTGTCCTTATTAAGTTTTAGGAGTTCTTTGTACATTCTGATTAAAAATCTTTTATTGCTTGTGTGTGTATCTTGATAAGTCTGTCACTTTATTTCTACAGTGTTTATAATATTTTGGCTATAGTTTTCAAAGGACAATCTAGCCATATTTGCACGTACTTATAGTTTGCGCTTATTGGGTTTTACTTAAGAAATCCTTTTCTATGCTAGATTCACAATATTTTGATATATTTGTATAAGAGTGTAAAAGCTTTGATTATAATGTACAGAGTGATGTAGGATTGATTTTATTTCCATATGAGGATCAAATTGTCACAGTACTATTTTTTAAGTGTTCCATATTCTCCTGTAATGTGATATGGTTCCTTCTAATTACCTGGATCCTATACATACACAGGAACTTGTATATAGGTTCTCTACTGCTTTCCTTCAGTCTGTTTATCTAGATCTACAACTATCATGATGTCTCAATTATTTTTGCTTTAATTAAATCTTGATATACTGTAAGGAAAATCCTTGTTCATATTTTTTCTTCTTTGCCTTGAATATTCTTAGTCCTTACTATTCTATGAATATTAATACCTACTTCTAATTCTCTGATATATTTTATTATTTGCCATAGTTTCCAGATTCTCTTTAATTTTATATACACTTTTATTACTTATAAATAATAACAATTACCGCATCCTTTTTAATCCTTGCATATTTTCTTTCTTTTTCTTATTTCACTTGATTTGGTCAACTCTCCAATAAAATGATGACTAGTAATTAAGAAACAGAGATTTTTTTTTTATTGTCCCTGACTTTAAGGGAATTTGTCTAATGCTTCACCATCAAGTACAATATATTTGACCAATTTGATTAGATATCTATTATCAATTCAAAGAAATTCTGTTCTAGTACTATTTTTGTTAATACTGAATTTTATCAAAAGCTTTTTTTCTCCCACGTTTGTTTTTCCCCTTTAATTTGATAATATGATGAATTGCTTTAATAGATTTTCAAAATCAAATCATCCTTGCAGGTTGAAATAAATACTTCTTGGATTTTTAATACATTGCTGAATTGAATTTCCCTCTATTTTATTAAGGTTTATTGCATCTATATTTATGCTTGAAAGTGGTACATAATTTTAGTTACTTGCATTGTCCTTGTCTGGTTTTGAATCAGAATTATATTAGCATTATAAAATGATCTGAGGAGCATTCTAATACACAGTAGGATTATCTGTTTTTTGAAGATTTCATATAATTTCCTGAGCCTGATGGGTATTTTAATTGTAGAGGGTTGGGGAAATTGTAAACTACTTATTTAACTTATTTGATGGTTTTAGACCCTTCTAGTTTTGTTACTTTTTAAAGCATTGTTTCTGTTAAATTTTGAGATGATATAAAATAGATTCATCACGTGATAGGTAGGAGGCATAACATCTCATCTTTCTTGTCGTTTAGCACCCTTTAGTACAGTAAGTCAGTCCCTGCTAAGGCCTCCAAGCCTCTGTTTGCTGTTTTCCCTCTAACTCTCTAGCTGCCCTGTGCAGTCTCCCTTCAGGTTTCCTCATCTACCTGAGGTCTTCGTGCGGAGTGCCCCAGTGATCAGCCTTAGTATCTTTTCAGATGACACCCATTTCCAGGTGACATCATCTGGCCTCATGCATTTATATCTTCTGCTCAGACCTCTTCCTTGAGCCCCAAACCATATTCCAACTGGCTACTCGATATCTCCATCTGGATATTCAATAAGCATTTCAGAGTTAAAATGTTGGAGCCTGTGCCCTGATTTCACCCACCTAACAGCTCTTCTTGCAGTCTTCTCCCTCAGTTAAGTGCAACTCCACCTTGATTACAGCCTTGGAACAGACACTGAGCCAGAGGTACCAGCAAAGTCCTATCTAGAGTCCTGGCTCACAGAAACTGTGAAATGATTAATGTTTGTTGTTCTAAGCTACTATGTTTTGGGATGTTTTATACAGCGATAGATAACTAATACAGAATAGATTCCTTTTTTTTTTCTATTCTTTGAAAGAACTTGTATAAGATTGATCATTTTTCTTCCTTAACAGTTTGGTAGAATTTATATGTAAAGCCATCTGTCCTAGGGCGTTCTTTTGAGGGAGGTTTGTAATTATAGTTTCAAAATTTTTTTAATAGTCATATTAACTATTTCTCCTCGTGACAGATTTAGTAAGTTTTATTTTGCCATATGTGTCAGATGCTTAGAAATTGTAGCTCTAGGATGAAGTACAAAAAAAAAATACACTAATTGAAAAGATGATGATGGCAAATAATTACAGCTATCTTAAGGGCACTGTATCACAAATGGAAGAAGGTCAAGATTAGTGTCGATCATAGCTCTTCAAACTTTCTTAAGCATCAGGTCTTTTTCTTTTTCTAACCACAACTCAATTATAAGTATATACAACTGTGCTAGTCAGGGTTCTCCAGAACCTGAACCGATATTCATGTATATAAGTATATGCATTGTATTTACATATAAAGTAACAATACTTGATGTAAAATTCAACCAGAAGCCTGAATTGGCATTTAACAAATCTTTGTGTGTGTGTATGTGTGTGTGTTTTCTTTTTTTTTTTTAATTAACACATAATGTATTATTTGCCCCAGGGTACATGTCTGTGAATCCTCAGGCTTACACATTTCACAGCACTTACCATAGCACATACCCTCCTCAATGTCCATAACCCAGCCACCCTATCCTTACTCGCCCCTACCCCCCAGCCACCCTCAGTTTGTTTCGTGAGTTTAGGAGTCTCTTATGGTTTGTCTCCTTCCTGATCCCATCTTGTTTCATTTCCCTCTCCCACCCCCCACTACCCCACCCTGCCTCTCGAATTCTTTATATCAGAGAGATCATATGATAATTGTCTTTCTCTGACTGACTTATTTCTTAACAAATCTTTTTTAAGAAAAATTTCAATATATATTATATTCTTATAAAATGGGTAAGGGTTAGAAATAGTAAACATTTATGGCATAGGCCTTGCTAATAGGATGTCTTCTACATTATGATTGTCGTTAAATTTTGTGTCATTTATCAAAAGGGTCAAAGTAGGGGCGCCTGGGTGGCTCAGTAGGTTAAAGCCTCTTCCTTCGGCTCGGGTCATGATCTCAGGGTCCTGGGATAGAGCCCTGTATCGGGCTCTCTGTTCAGCAGGGAGCCTGCCTTCCCCTCTCTCTCTGGCTGCCTCTCTGCCTACTTGTGATCTCTCTCTCTGTCAAATAAATAAATAAAATCTTAAAAAAAAAAAGGTCAAAGTATAAAGTGACTTATTTATTGAGTAAGAAGGGTTTTATTGAAAAAGATGTTAAAGTTTATCTTTAGGTACCTTAGAACTATAATTTAGAGCATCTCTCTAATTGTACAAAAACATTTTCATTTAGTTTAAATCAGAATCATCTTATTTGTGAGGATTTTGACATGAAAGAAATAATAAACAGCCAGCGTACAAACCTATAAGTTTACTTCTAAGAAATGGCCTTCAAACAAATCCCTTTGCTGCAATTCAGAGGATCCTTGATCCTCTAAATAGGAACAATAATTTGGAAACACTTCACCACCTAAGAAGTTCTTGAAGCAGCCTAGCACATTTTTAACTTAGCTTCCTAATCTCTATAAATTCTCTTTTTCCGGTAAAGGAAAAGAAAAAATTCAGATAGGACATTACCTAATAGCCTTGCATTGTAAGTACTCATAGGACCTGAGGAAAAGCAATGGCAGATGACCAACTGTCAGAATTATAGAAGTTTCCTAGCTAAAAGGTCTTTAGTTACTTCCTTTTATATAGTACATGACCATTTATCTCATAATATTTCTGTGGGAAAATCACCAGAGTAACTAGAAGGAAAGAAATTGACCAAAGTTAAAGATACTGTAAGCATGAATTATAAACTACCAGAAACCCTGTGTTTCTTCTACTTTAAAGAAAATGCCGTATTTGAACTAAATTGACTATAAGCATTTTCATAAGCAGACTGCATTTTCCCTTAGAAACCAGATAACCTGATAGAAATCTCAGAAACAGGGGTGCCTGTGTGTCTCGGTTGGTTAAGTGTCTGCCTTTGGCTAAGGTCATAATCCCAGGGTCCCAGAATCAAGCCCAACATGGGGCTCTCTGCTCAGCAGGGAGCCTACTTCTCCCTCTTCCTCTGCCTGCAGCTCTCCCTGCTTGTGCTTGCGCACTCTCTCTGTCAAATAAATAAAATACTAAAACAAAACAAAACAAAACAAAACCCTCAGAAACAGGGATATAATGTGTTTTCAAAAGAAAACACCACTATATTTATTTTCATGAACCTTTTAGGACACCAAAGAGGACAGAAGATTCTGATACTGATGTCAAGCTACTGGTGTTAATGGACAGGAAAGGGATGGTGCCACACTATTTTCCCAAGTCAGAATCTTAGATGGTACTTTGATACAGTGGACTTCGACCTTCCATGTGTATAAAAATAACTTCAGAACTCTGCTGATGTATTCATGAGACATAACAAAAGACTAAAAGATAAAGTAAAATTATTTTTTCTACCACTCCTCCCCATTGCAACCATGACTATCATGAACATGCAAATATAAACATTCATAAACACCCAACATACCCAGACATGCTTCTTGGTCCAAAGATTTGGACCAAAGATTATTCCAGATAGTGGTCTATAGCTCTGTGATTCTTTTAAGAAAGGGGTAGTGTGAACTCAAAGTGTAGGTCAGTGCTATTTATCTAGAAAATATAAGACTTCTTGCACATGACCATCTTAGTTAACACATACAGATCTCTGTTAGTAGATGTGTTTTTATCATTAACATCATCATAAAAGATATGCCATTCTCCTGTTCAAAATCACTCATTTCTCTCCATTATTTTAGGTTAACCTAAGTCATTTCATGGTAAGAACAAAGAACTTTGCCTTTGTGCTAAGCTGTGGTCTTTGAGTGTGGTCTTTTCTGTGGCAGTTTAATCTCCCTTTACTCTTCCATCATGGTCTGCTTCTGTCAACAGCCTTTTAAACTTAAAGAAGCTTGGCACACTTTTACAATTGTTTATTTCAGCACATCTTATACATCACTAAGATTTATTTTTATTTTTGAGAAGATAATATAGCCACATGGCAAAAAATCAAATAGAACTGGAGATTTTATCCATAAATGTAAGATTTTCCCATCTCGTCCCTTTCTAGACTTAGAGCTTAAAGGCAACTTTTTTTTAACCCTTATTTATTTTTAGTTCTCTGGCAAGTATCCCCATAACTCAAAGTCACATGCTTTCACTTCTATTTCTTGATTTATCAATTTTAAATCATATTTGTCACCCTTATGATATGAAAGATTTATCTTCACTTATGCTTCCACTCAATCCCTCTATTCTCTTCCCATTGTTTAATTATTTTAAATATAAATTATCAACAGCCATATCTCTAGGGTACTCTAAAAGTGTTCCTAGTTTCAAATTCAAATGCCCATCTACCTTTAGGTAATCAACTGTCTAAAATCATGCCACAAATTTGTTTGCAAGATATTCAGAAAGAGATTTCTTAACTGTTTTAATCACTTTTTCATTTTGGGAAGGCACTGCAGATTTATCCTCCATTATTATCAGATTAAGCTTTTATTTCCTTTTTTTGTTCAAGAAACATCCATCTCAAAGCAGGTGGCTCCCAGACCTTTCTTTCATTGCCCTCCTTTACTAAACCAATTTTTTCCTACAGTGCCTGTCTTTGGTTTTCTTGGCTTATTTTCTCCTTTTGCTAGAAGCACCTCTAGCAACTTATAAAATAAACAGTTAATAGAAGGTAGACTATCTAAATTTTTGAATGTCTGAATATGTCGTTCTTCTGTTCTTCCACTTGATTGATAATTTGGCAGTGTAAAGTACAGAACTTTACACAATTATTATCCCTCAAAACACTAAAAACTCCATTGTCCATTATGTATGATATTCCCTGTTGCAGATGAAAGTTTAATGGCAGTGTTTTTTTCATTTCTTTGTTTCTTGATTATTTTCTGTCCCATGTTGAAAGTATTGTAATCTCTTTATTCCTGCCTTGGTGAAATTCAAGATTATATATGTTTATTTGTGGTCTTTTTCATCATTGTGCTAAGTGGGCATTCAGTGAGCTTTTTCAATCTGAAAAAAAAGTCATGTGCTTCTTCAGTTCTAGAAAAATTTTTTTTTTTTAATATTTCTTTGGTAATTTCTTCCTCTCCATTTTTTTACTATACCTCTTCCTTTTATATTGTTAATTTATATGTCTTTTTATTTTACATGATGAGAACATGTATTTCCAGAATAAAATGGACTTTATCTAGTTGAATTAACTCCTCCAAAAGGAACCTTATTTTTTCAGGCTAAAATTCATTAGAGAAGGACATTCTAGTTGTTCTTACATGAAGTGTTTGCCAGGGAGCAAATACTGACCACCAGTACTTTCAATGTATGAGTGAGACAAGCTTATTGGGGCTATTGCAGTTGTCTTCCTCATTAATTTTTTTTTGCGGGGGGAATAAATTCTCACTCACACTGTCTGCTACTTTTATGGTCTCTTAGTCTATGGTATTCTATGGCCTGGCAAAGAATGCCCACCTCCCCAAATCACACTTAAATTGCAATTTGTCTTATCTGCCATCCATGACCACCTGATTTCCATTTCTACAGAAATTTATTAGTAATTCTCATTACATTTTATGTGGTCCTATGGAACTACTACTTTTTTTAGCCCCTGAACATTCGTTTCAGTGAGATGTCAATAGGGGATAAAAACAAATGTGCATGCCCTACTTACCACCATGAATTAGCTATTTTCTAACATCTCAAATAGCCATTTGTTAAGTTATTGGAAATAAATTTATTTTTATATGGGGATATTTTTATTGTAAAAGCCAGGCTGCTTTACGAGTCAAACATTTATCAAGTTTCTAAAAGGAGCCAGACACTGTGGATAGTAGATTCAAATGCACTGTAAATCTAAATGTATTAGGCAACAATACAGTTTTCAGACACAAACACAGAGGGATAGCTTTGTAATCTTGATATAGTTAAATATTTCTTAATCAAAAAATTAAAAGTGCCAATCATTTTTTAAAAAAATAAGCTACCCTTTATTAAAATCTAGAAATGTTCTTAATCAGAACACTATTAAGAGAGTTGAAAGGCAACCCACATCATGGAAGGAAAATAGAGTGCATATAGATTATTTAAAGAACTATAAACATTAAGAACGAAAAAAAAAAAAAAGATATCTAAGTGACAACTACAAAGACAACAAAGAAGAAGGAAGGGAAGGGAGAGGAGTGGAGACAAAGGGTAATTAATTTCACTAGTTGATAGAGATTGCAAATTAATACCATAGGAGATACACCACTAACCTACCAGAATAGCTAGATTCAAACACACAAGTTTTGATGAGGACATGGAACAAAGGGAAACACTCTGCTGGTGGGAGAGTAAGCTGCAAACCACTTTGGACAAGTGTGGCAGAATCTGCTAAATCTGAACATACACATACTCTATCACCCAGGAATGGCATTCTTAGGTATATACCTGACATAATTTTTTCTCATTAAACGGTATAGATTAAGTGTTCATAGAAACATTACTGTTCTTAGCCCTAACCTGAAACTATTCAAATAATTCAAATACTCAAATATAGACTGGAAAGAAAAAATTAAGGTATATTCATATGATATACATTGCTATATACATATATATGATATACATATTCATATGATTATTAAATAACATAACACTGAATAAAAAAGAATGTAGACACAAAAGAGTATGTGATATGTGATTCCATAAATGTATACTTTCCATAAACTGTAAAAAGTACAATAATAAGCAAAATTCACCTATGCTATTAGATGAATAGCATTCCAAGGTGGGGGGAAATTGGGATTTTTCTGAGGATTGGTAAGGTTCTATTTCTTGATCTAGGTACTTACTCTATAAATGTGTTCAGTTTGTGAAAATCTGTTGATACTATGTGTACACTTGTTTGTATGCTCATGATGTTTCGATCAAAAGTTACAAGAATAATTCAGGTAGGGATGGGAAGACAAGAGGGCTAAGTATTGAATAAATTTCCTTATATATTAATGATGGTTGAAATGAGTGATGTGTACATAAGGGTTCGTTCTACTATTCTCCCTACCTCTACATGTTTGAAATTTTCCTGAATAAAAAGGTAAAAAAATATATAAGTTAAAAAAAAGAGGTCTTTCTTACTTGCAAATATGTCTGCAATTTAACACCACCACAAGATAACTTGTAGAAAAGTAAACATATTAGATCATAGTGGTTACTGATATATTCCAAGTGCCTGTAACAGTGTGTGGCACATAGTAGTCACTCAATAAATACTTGCTGAATGAAATAATGATTGAATCTAGAAGAACACATATTTGAGATAATTATACTGTGGTAATAAGGTATAATAAAACTCCCAAAGTCTAAATTAGGAGATTTTGGTTGTGTTGTGTAAGTGCAGAAAAGATAAAATATGGCTTTTATTTTATTCAGGTTCTACATTCTTTCCCATGGTATTAGAAATCTAAATAACTTTCTTAAATAAAAATAAGCTCCCTGTGATGTATGTAACAATGTTTGTCTTGTGTGTGAAGTAAATGCCTCTGCTTTACAATCCTATCTAAGCCACTCATTTCTTTGTGCTTTCTACCATCACAAACAGGAGCCCTTTCACTCCAGGTAGCCAGTAGTAGTTATCTGTGAGTTACTAGTTCCAAAGGATGAGAGCATATTTGAATTTCCAAAGTACTTGACTTTCTTAAGATGACAGAATCAGCTTCTGGAATATTTACATCATTTTGTGCAAAACAATTTTGATTAAATATATAACTTTTCAGATTTCCTGTTTCTCATAAAATAGACACTGAATAAACTCATCTCTTTTAAAATGTTAATAGCAAATCCCCCAAAATAACAAATCCCTCTAAAATATTTGTATGGTAGTTTACTTATATTTCAGTTGATTCTGAAGTTTAAAACTGTGGTTACAAGTTCTAGTTCAAGTACATTTCACATCAGTTATAAAGATCTATAAAATACTTTGGTATTGAGTTGCTTAGTTTCACTTCCTATGTTATATGCCTTCATTCATGCTTCTCATATATGTAAATAAAATATATCTAGATTATCATTATCACATAAATATCAATAAATAGATTTTAAAGATTAAATATATGAATGCAACTATAAGCTTCTTAAAGTTTCAAGTTTATGTATTTAAGATGTTTGAGGTATAACATATATAGCATTTATATAAATGTTGACATAAATAATGACCAAACAAAACAGTGGAATTGGACCCAAATTGAAAAGTGCTCTCTACTCCAAATCAAGCTAATAAAAAAAGATCTGACATTTCAGTGATCTAAAACGAAGTCTTAAGCTATAAAATACCTTTAGTGGCTTTAAAATAAGAACAACATATACCCAGATTAGAAAATATTAAAAACTGCTTTAAAATAAAAATCTGAAGCTTGAAAATCTACTCTTTTAAAAAGCCTGTTTTCCATTCACGCTTATATACACCAAATATGTTTACTTGATAAAGACTCCAGAAGATATTTGGCTGTGTTTTCAAGCAACATTCTATATTGATTGCAGGACATTTGGCCAACAGTAATTAGTAGTGGAGTTTCACCACCTACTTAAATGCAATCTGTTTTACAGTAGAAGTGCTTACTTTAGAGTGTAGGTTTTGCATTCCTTATAAAACAGGAACTCTAAGGCAATAACTTAAAGAAAGGATGATTTGAAGCTTGGATTCCACATTCATGGGAATTCAAGTCTTATCCCCCTCCAATCCATTCTCTACACTTAAGTAGAAAGTGAGCATTCTAAAATATGAAATTGATTATAGTCCTACTTAAAACCCTTCATTGACTCTCTGTTTCTGTAAGAAAAGTCCCTAATCATTCCTAAGCCTTTGTCTTCTGTACTCTGAATACTCCTTCAGTATCATTTTTGAGGACTGCTTCTCTCACATTCTACTACAGTTCTTCACATGTGCCATGGTTTTTTTGTCTTCAATATATTCAGTCTTCTTCGCCTGGCATTTCCCCACTCAACTCTCCCAAAGTGTAGCTTCTCAAATTCCAATTCACTTTCTCTGTACATTTCCCTAACTTCTGAGGACTAAGTTAATGGGTCCTTCTATAGGCTTCCATAGTATAAGTATTTATAGTAATTAATCAAGCTTATCGCCCTAAGTTGCAATTGCCTGTTTACTTGTCAATCTCCACCATTTCTCTAGAAATTTCCTTTTCAGAGTATAGATTACTTTTTTTTTTCTTTTGCAATCATGTGCAAACTATTTAACACAATGCCTAGCACATAATAAGTTATCAATAAATAAATATCTGTTGAAAATGAAAAAAAATTATGAGACACAGTTATTTTTAGTTTAAGTCCTGAAAACATTGGTCATAAACAGTACAGATGTAGTCCTATATTATCGTAAATGTTCACCATGCTGAAGGTTAATACTTGAAGCAAACATACTTCAAGTTAAATTTGTAACATCCAGTTCTCCAGTCCTTAAAATTTACATACTACACTTTGAAATGTAATTTATTCCCCCATATTGAACTTGTTATTAAATGACTTATAAGGACAACTGAACACTTTTCAAAAGTCTACCTTAAAGAGATAAAAACAAAAAATATTTGACCAGCCACAGTTAAGTTTAAGAAAGATGAATGATTTGTCAAATACTCTGGCTTCTTCTGTTTTCCCATTCCAAGTCACATGAATTGTTTGCCACCTGAGTATTTGTCATTTTTATTTTAATGTTTGCAGATGTCAAATACAACTTGGATCTCTGACCAACAAATAATTTATGGCTGGGGATTCTTTTTCGATGGACAACTCCCTCCTGTGTATAGCTATGAGTGCCTATTATAATAACTAGCCAATTCTGAACAAAACCAAACAACTATCTGAAAGTTCCTGTCACAGATGGTTCACTAAATGAAAAATACTTTATGCATCACTCGGGGGGCAATAGAAATTTACTTCAGGGAAAGAATTGTCTATGTACTTGCTATTCAAAGTTCCTCTTTCTGACAAGATCCAACTTGTGACAAGAAACTAAGCAAGTATGCTTAAATTCTAAGACCCAAGAAAACTGGGAAGGACTAGAAATCATACAGCTGGACTTCTGTATAGAATAAGGACTATTTGGGTTTAGAAGATAGTACTTCAAATCATCCAAACAATCCTGTCCATGATCTGTTGGTGACTCAAGCTATCTCATTAATGGTTAAGACTATATTCCATGTTTAGAGATAAGGCAAATTTGTACTCAGAAAATAAAAATCCTATCTTCTCTGAGATGATCTTACTTAAATAAAAACAAAAACAAATGAACAAACAAACAAAAAAACAAAACAAAAATCAACCTCTCAAGGTCTAATTACTTGACTTAAGGTACTTTAAATATTATATGCTTTGACTTCCATGATATCTGATATTTCCTTTTTCCTTCCTGTAATAAAAAAATAAATATGACTCCATTTTTTAATGTTAACAGCCAACAAATTTCAAGCCTGACCCGTCTCTCTTCCCTTTCAGCTCCACATCTGGGCAATGTAGTATCAAAGCCTGGGTGTGCTTTCCTTTGGTGCCAGCGGGAAGTTCAAACCACACAGGCCCCAGCTTATGGCAGAACACTTACCCAATTCTTACCCCCCAACCACCATAAAAACCCAAGTCATTCTCCTTTCCTGATCACTCAAGCTATTTCAGACCTGCCTGAGAAGACTGTCTTGCTTTCCCTGCAGAAAACCTCATTACATGAATTATAAATCTTTTCATACCCTCTTGGTGGCTGTGTGACCACGAGTCTCAATATCCACACCAAATTTTGTGTGACCATACTTTCTCACACATTGTCTGTAAATGGAAGTCAGTACCAGAAGGCTGTGGACCTACAGAACATATTTTAAATATGGGTGAGAAAAAAAGAAAATGAAGTTAAAAAAAAATTCAAAACAGGCTAACCTCACTTAAGAAATACAGTGTGTCACACAGATTCCAAACATATCTATGTACTTCATTACCAAATAATGTGGATAATAGTGATGACTGCATAATATGCAAGGACTATCAATCAGTTTACAGGGCAAAAGTGGAAGGTATGTAAAAAGAAATGAAGCAGATAGAACTGCACAATTGCATTTATTTTTAATGCCAAGAAGAAATTAAAATAAAGCTATACCTCACCATGAGAAGAACACAATCCTAGGAAGCAATTTATAAAGTAATACAGCATTATATTCTAACATGTTCTCATTCATTGTCAATATAAAATAGAAGATATGTTCTGTAGAAGGAAAAAAAAGATTACCAGCATTTATTTAAAAATTATTTTAAAATAACTAATTTAAGTCAGAGAAGTTAATACCTTTCTCAAGCGTAGTAACATTTTAAAAAGTTAGCTACATTAGGTATAATTTACATATAATAAAACACACATTTCAAGTGAACAGTTTGATGTTTCAATAGATGTTTATGCCCATATAACCGATGTAGAAAATGTTGGGGTTCGGAGCCAATGACCAAAAAAGAATTCTTGAGACATCTTCAGTGCAAAAAAGTGATTTTATTAAAGCACAGGGACAGGATATGTGGGCAGAAAGGGCTGCACTGGGGTTGTGACAGGTGACTTTATAGGAGGGGTTGGAAGGGTTAAGGATAGCGTAAGCCTCTAAGTAATTTTGGAAGCAAGCTTTCCAGGACCTTGAAGGGGCTAGCTATTGTTAGGAAAAGGTCATTTATTACTGTGTAGTTAAAACTCAATTATGAAACTGTTCAGGTGCGTATTAGACTGATACGCGTATCAGTGCGTATCCATATGCTTGGAGAATGATTGGTAACATATATCTTGGGAGGTATAGATAAAGGAAGTTTCCAAGAAATTTTTATATATTAAAAAAGACTTACAGGATCCTGGGGGATGAGGATAATGTTAAGATTGTCTTCTGCCCTTAGCCAAGTGTTAACATCAAGGGAGCTGAGTTCCCAGAGGGAGGTTACTCTACCTGTTCCGAAGACTTATCAATGGGCTCTAGGCAGTAAGGAAATATAATTTTTTCTTTTGCCTTTGTTTCCCACATCATAACCACCATAATAATCAAAATATAAATATTTAATCACCCAGAAATTATTTCTATGTCCCTTTGCAGTCAATCCATCTCCCAACTTCTTCCCATAAAAATGCAGATGTGATTTCTATCACCCTGAAATTCTTGAAATTCACATAAATGGAATTATACTATATGTATATATTTGTGTATAAAATATTTTTTTCATCAAGTTTTTAAGACTCATCCACTTTGTTTTATTATTTGTATTGCTGTATAGCATTCCACTCTAAAATCTACAACAATCTGTTTATTCATTCACCTCTGGTGGGCATTTGGGTTGTGTCAAGTATTTTGGCTTTTATAAGTAAAGATGCTATACACACAGATGCAAGTTTTTAATTATGAGGTCATATTTTTTTTCTTACTTGTTCTTATAGTTTTTGCTTTTACACTTAGTCTTATTGTTAATTACAAATTAATTTTCTCAATGGTGACAGGTAGAATTCAGTACTGATTATTTTTCCTTTCAGAAATCCATTTTTTCCAATATCGTCTGCAGAAAAAAAAAAAAAAGGAAACGACTTTATCCATTGGATTATCTTGGTGTCCTTGTAGAAAAAAATGAACATATATGTGTGGGTCTATTTACAGACTCTATTTATTCTAATAATTTTTGTGTTTATCCTTACCCAAATCCCATGTAGTTTAATAAGTAAAGCTTTTTAAAATTTCTTGAAATCAGGTAGTATAAGTCCTTCAAATACGTTCTTCTTTTTTTCAAAACTGATTTGGCTATTCTAGTTGCCTGCATTTTCAGGTACATTTGAAAAGCAATTCCAGTTTGTATAAAATATTTTCTAAGATTTTAACTGACATTGTGTTATATCTATAGATCAATGTGAAGAGAAATAAGAGAATGGACATTCTAATAATACTAAATCTTCCAGTTCATGAATATGATATAACTCATCATTTAGTTAAATCTTTCATTTTTTTTTAGCAATGTTTTGTAGTTTTCAGTGAAGATGTCTTGGGCAATTTTCACTAATTCATTCCCAGGCATTTATTTTGTATGCTATTATAAATGAAAACTGTTAAATTGACTTAATAATTATTATAGCTTTTTGTCTAAATTGCATAGGATTTCCTATATAATCACATCATCTATAAATTGCAAATTTCTTTTTTCTTCAATTTGTATATCTTTTAATTTCTTTTTGCCACCTTATTCTGCTACCTATAACCAAGAACACAACTTTGAATAAAAGAAGTAGAGAAAGGCCATCCTTGACTTCTTCCAAATCTTAGGGAGAAAGCATTCAACATTAACCATTGTGTGTAATGTCAGCAGAAGGATTTTCATATATATCCCTTATCAGATTGAGAAAATTACATACTATTGCTAGTTTGCAGAGAGTTTTTGTCATGGATAGGATTGAATTTTGTCAAATCCTTTCTCTATATTCATTGAGTTGATCATATGATTTGTCTCCCTTATTCTGGGGAACTGCATTGATTGATTTTTGAATATTGAAACCAGGTTTGCTTTCTTTGAATTCTTTCCTTTTCTTGGTAATAATACATTACATTTTTTTAATATCGGTGCTAAAATTTTATTGAGGATTTTTATACCTACGATGATGAAAAAATATCAATTTTGTCAATGATTTTGAGAAATGAATTGTTGCCATGGATAAATTTCTCTGGGTTCTAGTTTACAATTTACAACGGTTTTTCCAGTTTATAATTTATAACATGTTTTTAGCTTGTTAAAGTGGAAAATTCCACCATTTCCACCCAAGGACTCCTCTAGAAGTATCCCATACAAAAGATTAAATATGCTGCATTTTCAGTATCTTTTATTTAAAAATACACTTTTTGCTTGAAATTTCTTCTTTGATACATGGGCTATTTAGTAGAGTACAATATAAGTCTGAAATATTTGGGCATTTTATGTTTGTTGTTTTGTTACTGAATTCTAATTTAACGCATTATGGTCAAAGAATGAAAGTGTATGATTTCTAGCTTTGTTTTTGTTTTTCTAACATCTTTGGAAAAACCAAGGTGTTTCCTAATGTTCTCTATCTTGGCAAGACTCATACTCTAAACTCTGTTTCCTGTATGGATTTTGATGAGTTTATCTTAGGGCAGGTAAAAAATAAACCTTCCTCAAACACGGTCATTACTCCTAAGGCATGATTTTTCTGTTGTTTTAATTGCATGTTCAGGGTGTTAAAATTATTTCTTTACTCTGAATTCTAAATCAAAATTCTACCACTTCCCAGCACTGCTCAACCTCTAGTGTCTCTGTTTTTGTTTTCTGCTCTACCACAGCCAATTTTTGGCAAACCTTGCATAATATCACCTTTTTCATGTTTGGTTTTACTTTTAATGAAGAATTCATGAGGATCCTTCTCATATGGTTCTACATACACTTCCCCATGCCATCCATTGCCTTCTAGTACCCTGTCCACCAGCTACTTCCACAACCCTAAACCCTAAAGTCTTCAATTCAGTGTATCTACCATGATCTTCCTGTATTCTAGCCATCAACATTACAGTCAAGAAATTGTCTTCAACCAGAGAGGCAGGGAGACCATGAGTTTCATGAGTTTCCTCTTTTTAATAGATCACAATCTTGCTCTGTTTATTGTCTGATATCTGAAAACTATTATTTCACATATTTCCCCAAGTTTCATAGTTTTGTTTTTTGTTTAAGTAAGAAGTTTAGTCTCATGCCACTTACTTCATAGGGCCAAAATGAAAGCTTGACTAATTGATTTTGGTTTAAATTCTTTGATCAATATTTTCTATCAGTTCCAATTTGATTTAAAATCAATGAAAAATTATCTTATCCACACTCTTATCTCCTTAAATCATTTTTTTTTAAAGATTTTATTTATTTGAGAGAGAGAGAAAGCATGAGAAGTGGAAGGTAAGAGGGAGAAGCAGACCCCCTGCTGAGCAGGAAGCCCGATGCAGGACTTAATCCCAGGACCCTGGGATCATGACCTGAGCTGAAGTCAGTCGCTTAACCAACTGAGCCACCCAGGCGCCCCTCCTTAAATCATTCTTGTATAGAAAGATATTCAAGTTGAAAATTTATGTACTTTTCTAATAAGAAAGGAATTGTATTTCACCAATTCTAAAGTTTAATATTGTATGATAAATTCTTTAAAGTAATATCTGTGCATTTTATCTGGTCTAGGTCCTCATGAGATAACTACAACTCAAGAACCTTGAAGGGCCTCACAAAGAAGTGAAAGGATTCTACCCTGTGCTGGATCTTGTTTTCATTACAGGGAAATAGCTTTCTTTCCCTGATTCTATTGGGTTTATTCTACAAAGTTGGAAATTTGTGTACATTACTTATCACTGAGATTCCAAAATGTCTCACAGTGTAACCAATATAAATTAATTCTCAAATTCCCTTTCTATCCAAGGATTTAATCTCAGCTGAATTTGATATGTTACAGAAGTCACAGCAGTGATTGAACAAAAATGTACCCAAACCACTCTAGAATCCTAGGAAGGTTATTTATTAATAAAAGAAGCAGTGCTTGAGGGGGTAGGGGGCTGAGAGTGTTTGTTTTAAAAAAATGTTCCCCAGCTAAGGAAATGTAAGAGACTTAGAAAAGCAGTTTTATATAGTCAGGCACCCAAATGCTTAAAGGAAATACAGCTTTGGTCAAGAAGTTTTTACTGCTATGGGAAGAACAAAAGAAAAATGGAGAGGTTCTCCCTGAGATGTGTTAGCAAGAGTGGAGACCTGACCTTCCAACAGTCTCCAAGCAGGAGTGGTTATTATGCAAATTGATATGTCCAGCTGTTGTTCCTTTCTATGATGGATAAAATAAAAGGAAATAGGCTCAAATTGCAGCATGGGGTACTAAGGTTTGGCAGCTTTGCAAATGGTCCTTTGCTTACTAGCCCAAGGAAAGTGACAGCTGATTGCAGGAGGGTATCAAGGAATACTAATTTCGTCATTGATTTACGGTTTCTCCACCCCCAATGAGAATGCAGACTAGTTAATACTAAACTGTTAGAGTACTGTGTTTAACTCACATGTAATATAGATATTTTATATACAAGAAAAAGTACAGAAAAAATGTTATGGATTACTAAAATTTTTAAATTCCCTTCCTACCTCCCTGATTTGATTTCTTTTAAAGTGCTTTAGTTCAATGGTTTCTTATTCCTATATACTACAATAACAATAGAAATAACTTATGTGAATTTAGACTTTTCAATATCTTTTTGCCTGTATTGTCTAATTCATTCTTCAGATAGGCTTATTTCCATTTTACAGAACAGAGGACTGAGGTCCATGAAAGATGGATGCCTTGACTAAGTGAGTATTGATTGATAAGGTCTTGGACCACTATTTCAATGTCAGCCTTCTCTTGCTCACTGTAATTCTTCCACTGAAGCTTCTGGTGGTCTCTTAACAGAATGGCGATGTACAGTTCCTAAAATTCCTTAGGAGGGTACCAAGGGGCTTGACCATAAAAGCCAATCACAGTGCTTGTCATACCCCCAGACTCTTTTAGAAACTCTTCGTAGGAACTTGAGACTAGAAACAAACTGAGAAAATAAAACAACAGCAGGTTCTGCTGGAAAGCCTGAGAGCTATCATGATAACCTAAATAGGAAGCAGAAATTATAAAAATTCAGAATAAGATAGGCAATAGAAAAGGAATCACCAATTAGAAGGTGAAAAAGGCAGATGGTAGTTGAGTATCAGGAAAAAAGGGGAGACTGAAAAAGAACAATGTATCAGAGCAGTGCAGGTTCAACACAAAACACTGAAAGGACCAGAGATCATTTGCCCCTTAGGTCCCTGTCATAGTCTCTGATTCTGAGTGTCCTCCTAGGGGAACTCTCCATGAGGCAGGTTTCTTATGGCCCCCTTCTTCCTGAAGGCAGGCTCCACTGTATTCCCTTGTTATGTGCTCCTTCTGAAGCTGTAATTATGAGACCTTTCTGGCTATCTGGGTGTATATATCTTCCCACTGTCCTTACCATCCCCAATATTTGAGGTTTTTTTGAAAGATTATCAGTCCCTTGCTCTCAAATAAACCATATAACAAAGCACTGACTTCAGCATTTTATAAAGAGTTAATGTTGGGGTGCCTGACAGCTCAGCCAGTTAAGTGACTGGTTCTTGGTTTTGGCTGAGGTCATGATCTCATGGATTGTGAGATAGAGCCCCACATAGGGCTCCACACTCAACGGGGAGTCTGCTTGAAGATTCTTTTCCTCTGCCCCTCTCCCCCCTTTTTTTTCTCTCTCTCTCTCAAATAAATAAATTTTTTTTAAAAAAAAAGTTAATGTTGATAAATCAGAACAGAAATGCTTGAGAAAAAATAATTTAAGATAATAGTAATTCTAGGGGCGCCTGGGTGGCTCAGTGGGTTAAAGTATCCGCCTTCGGCTCAGGTCATGATCTCAGGGTCCTGGGATCGAGCCCCGCATCGGGCTCTCTGCTCAGCAGTGAGCCTACTTCCCCCTCTCTCTGTCTGCCTCTCTGCCTACTTGTGCTCTCTCTCTCTGTCAAATAAATAAATAAAATCTTTAAAAAAATAAAATAAAATAAAATAAAATAAAATAAAATAAAATAAAATAAAATAATAGTGATTCTAAGTTACACCAGGACATTTAGTTAGTAGGATACTTAGAAGTCTGTGGTGTTGTGGAAGAAAAGTGTGTATCTGAGATGGGGAAATGAGTAGATGGCTTTTCCTACATATGTCTTATTTCTTTGAAATGCTAGAGCTGTTATTGATGGTCACCACTGCAAAATTTTTTCTTTTAATCATTTTATTTATTTATTTTAATCATTTAAGGTACCTATCTTTTGTATGCCTTGCTAACTATAATGAAAGGCCTCTGAAGTGAAGAATTCCCTATCATTTTCTTTACATATTCTTGCAGTGTCTAAACTGTGTGCTGTCCTGAACTCACAGCAATATCTTTGAAAAAGTCATAAACTAAATAAAAAGGTTGTTTTTTTATCGAACACTATAATGCTTTAGGAATGGTAGTAGGAGTTTTATATCCCTTGGCATTTAATATTCATAAAAACTTTAATAATTGTTATTACATCTGAGAATAGGGCATTTGAGAATGACAAGTGACACTGCTGTTATCCCACAATTGTGGATTATAGAACTGGAGTTTGAAAACAGCATCACTGATTTAATAGCCTCTAATATTTCCACTACCCAACACTAGCTCCCATCAATTCCTATATTTATTCATACAACAGAAATTTATGCAGAGATGACTCTGCCAGGCACTGGTCTAGGAACTAGGGGTACATATTAAACAAAAACAAAACTAACACTCCCTGTATTATGAAGCTTCTATTCTAAAGAATCTTCTGAACATTATGGTTCATCGATTGTTTCCAAATCAGTGATCTCTATTCATATCTTCTCTCTCATCTTGAGTATATGCAAAATTGGTATCCCATCCCTTCATCTTTTTTCATACAGCTCTGTGCCACCCACCCAATACAGACCTCCATTTTCAAGGTTAAGAAATGAGCTTCTCTCTGAAGTCAGTTAAGGCACATATATATCCAAAAGGCGGAAATGGTAGAAATTCTTTTCAGATTTTATGGCTTTTGTTAATAAATCCTATTCTTTCCAGACCACATTTTGAAATTAATTTTAATTGGCAAAACCTTCTGTTTTGGTATTGAATTATGTCCCCCCATAAGATATGATGAAATCCTAACTCCCAGTATCTCAGAATGGGATCTTATTTGGAAATACTGTTGTTGCAATTAGTTAAAATAGGTCATACCAGAGTAGGGTGGGTCCCTAATCTAATATGGCCAGTGTCTTTATTAAAATGGGAAATTTGGACACAAATTCACAGAGGGAAAACAATCAGAAGAGACGCAGGAAGAAGACAGCCATGTGACAAGGGAGGTGGAGGTTGGAATGATGTATATACAAACCAACAAATGCCAAGGATTGCCTGCAAACACTGAAAATTGGAAGAATCAAGGAAAGATTCTCCCCTACATGTTTCAGAGAGAGCAAGGCCCTGATGACATCTTGATTTGGGACTTCTAGACTCTAAAACTGTGGGTCAATGAACTTCTGTTCTTTTAAGCCATCCAGTTTTCGTAACTTGTTACAGCAGACCTAGAAACGAATATACCTTCCTTTTTCTCTTTTCCTTATACACCCTCTTCTCTCTTATTAGTTCTTCCTTCTTCCCTCTAATTCTCCCTGTACTTTTTCTTATTCTGTTCGGTCACCTCTTACTCACCTTCTGTTAAAGATCCTGTTGGCAAGAATTAAAAAATCACTCTGCCACCATTTCTTCCTAGATTGATTTCCCAGGTTTGACATCTTCTTGGCAGTTCTCTTGCAGGATCCACTGTCAGAGTTACTTAATAAAGATCCCCTTTTATTTATGAGTGTTAGGGAATGCCTAGAAGGTTCAGAAACTCTCCTCTCAGTCCATATTACAAAATGCATGAGCTGATGGGAAAGTCTTAGAGCAATGTTGCTGCTCCCACTTAAAGATGCTGAGACATATGTTTCATTGGTTCTCTGGCATCTTTATGTCTTCAAAGATATGCAATCTCCTTCCTTCCGAGAGTTATTCAGTGCACTGCAAACGATTAGCAAGTCCCCGAACATGTGAACATGTGGATGCTTACCAGTCCCAGGTAGACAGGGCATTTTTCCTCAGGCCTCAGTGTCACAACTAATCATGTTTTGCCTCTTATGGAAGCACTGGGCCACTTCACAAAGCGATTTTCTACTCCAGATAATCACACTTCGCTGCCGGCTATGCAAATAATTCAGTGTAGGGCATCCTTCCCAAAAACCTTTACTCAAGGAAATGTTATTTCAAAACCTGATTTTGTGCAACTAAAAAGGAACACTTGTCACTGGCCATTTCCTTCTCTGAACATCTCTGCTTGCAAAGTTTTCTTGGTTACTTTGCCCTTTGATGTCAGGAATAATAAAGAACAGGAAAAAGGCACAAAAACATCAGCAAGACCTCACCTCCTTTTTTAGGTCAATGTAGATTATACATACAATACACATTTTAAAACAGAAACAATATTTTGACATGCTGTATTTTCTTTAATATATAATTATAAAGTGTTTTTATTATTCCTAGGGATTAATGTAAAAGGGACAGCTAAAAACAATATAATCCATTTCCTTACAGAGCTTTCACTCTAGTAAGGGAAGCAGAGAAGAACACAGATGACCACCTTCCACACACAGGCCATGTGGCACAGGCTGGGTGGTATATTGGAAAATGTGCAGACACTGAAGTCCAGACTGCCTGGGTTCAAATCTTGGCTCAGCCACTTGCAAGTCTCTGATCTTGAGCAAATTACTTAAGCTTCCTAAGCCCCAGTTTTCTCACCTGTGACTAAATCCCCCAGTCATAAGGTTATTTTGAGGGATATACAAGTTAATGTCCATAATGCGTTCTGGACACATCAGGAGCTCCAAGGAACAGTAAGCGTCTATCTACAAGGGGGAGAGCAGTCGGGCAGAGGGCCTAAAGGAAAGTAGCTCATCACAATAGGATGGAGTACTGTGGACTATTAACAATCTGGAAGCTCTTCAACTTTGACTGTGCGGAGTAACCTCACAAATCCGCTTAACTCTCTCCACAGAGACCAACTAGTGACAACAAGCAAAAGAGGAGGAAAAAAACTAAAGCAAAAATGAAACAATGACTTAAAAAGAGGCAGTGACATTATCACCACCTGCCCTCTTCCCTTCTCCTGAGGCATCAGCAGCTGCTCCAAGGAGAACACTATCTGTGTCATACACAGCAATTACTTGGTTGATTTTTTGCAGGGAGTTGCTATTTTTCTGTTGACAAGGCACGTTGAATTGATCATTTGGCATTACATCATATTCAATTTACGGTCTCATAACACTTTATTTGTTTTATATAAGGAGTTGTGTGCCAGAGGGCTCTGATGATGTTGAAAATGCATCATTTCAGTCACTCACCTCCACTGCTAATGGTTTTGCTGCCAGCTTTTTAAACTTGAATTAATTTGGCGACTTAGCACTCAAGTAGAAAGAAGTAGAAAATCTACTTTTGAACACAGGTAAAGCCAGCTGGAGGCTGAGGTATAAGGAAGAGAATTTGTTTTGTTGGAGGTTGTGATGCCAAAGTTTTACCATTTGTGATGCCAACTTTTTTTTAAATAAACGTTTAATTTTAAAATCGATTTACAGAAAAGTTGTGAAGTTCGTTCTGAGGATTTCCACGGATCTAACACTCAGTTTTTCCTAACAAAACACTCAGTTTTGTTAACATCTTATATTACTTATGGTATATGTGAGGCAACCGATAAATTTAATGCATTATTATTAACTAAATTCCATACACTATTCAAATTTACTTGGTTTTTACCTGATGTCCTTTTCTGTTCCAGACTCTCATTCAGAATACCACATTCCATTCAGTCATCATGTTTCCTTAGGCTCCTCGTGGCTCTGACAGTTTCTCAGATTTGTCTTGCTTTTAATGACCTTTGTGGTTTTGAAGAATACTGGTCAGGAACTTTGCAAATTGTCCCTAAATTTTTTTTTATAATATTTTTCCTCGTGATTAGATTGAGATCAGAGGGGTTGGGGAAAAAGACCACAGAAGGAAAGCTCTATTTTCATCATCATTTCAAAGGTACCCACTATCAACGAGGCTCCTCGTTGTTGATATCAACCGTCATTGCCTGGCTGAGGTAGTGTCTATCAGGTTTTTCCACTGTAACATTACTCTTTTCTTCCCCCTTTCCATACTGTGCTTTTTTGAAGGAAGTCACTTAAGACTTTGGGTTTATGTGCCACCTCATTAGTAGAGTATCTACATAAATTATGTGGAGATCTTCTGCACTTGAGATTTATCTCCTCTCCCCCATTCTTTTTTTTTTTTTCCCCCATTCTTTTATTTAATCATTTATCAGTTTGCATCCACAGATATTTACTTTATACTTTGGGTATAATCCAATACTAGTCATCATTAATTTTCTTGCTCAGATTGCTCCAGCTTTGGCCACGGGAACTCTTCCTATTGTCTCTTGTGTTCCTTTTACATACTTATGGTGTCATGGTGGGTAATTTGTTTGTTTGTTTTAATACTTTCTGGCCACACAAGATACTCCAGTCTAATTTTGCCCTAGTCCTGGCGTCAGCCATATTTATCCAAGAAGCACTGGTTCCTTTTATCAGAGAATGTATGAGAAACTGAGATCTGGGTATTAGGTGTGCTCGTTGCTATTGAAGTGTCATTGCTTCTGATACCAGCTTATTTTACCACCGGTTCTTCCTCATAATTCCCTACGATCCCTGGGGACACAAACTGCTCCAGGCCCTGCCCTGTGGTGGCTCATCCATTACCACTCTGCAACATCAGCTTGTCAGAAGACAGCTGGATTCCAGAATCCTCTTTTCCCTTCCCCCCATCCAAAGTTAGCCACTTTTGTTCTATTCCTTCTCTGCTCTTTCAATCAGCTTCCAAAGATATTTGAACTTTGCACAGTCTTCCTAGTGATTTTTCAATAAATATTTGTTACACTGAATTGAATCTGATAATCTAATTCCCATTAAGTTGTCAAAAACTGATAATGGATTAAAGTGTCACTACTCACACGAGATAATTGAATTTTTAATAGAGAACTTCTGGAGACACAGCTATTCCCCAAGGAAATGACACCGAAATGTAGCAGATGCTTGGGAAGATGTGTGCAAGCAAGTAAACCTCAATTTAGTGGGTGTTGGCCAGCATTTTGAAAAATTAAAAGAAAACAGAAAACATAATGTATCACACATAATTAGAATAAATATTGTTTTGTGAAGCTTTTGGGATATGTGGGTGTATACACTGAGTCATGATGTACATTGCATCACAGTGTATAAATGACTATGTTTTGCTACCATTTTATAAAATGATACAGAGAAGATTAGAAATCTTATGGATTTCTATGCCAAATCCTAATTTGGCAAAACAAATAATTTTGGTTTTTCTTTTATTCCTTTAGAAATATTTCACAATCCTTGATATGGTCAGTGGCAAGCCATACTGGTGAGTTTGGCCATGTTGTGGTCTGTTTTACGGATATAAAAAGATATGATCCATATGTAATAGGAGATCATATTCAAAGGATCTTTTACTTTCTGGTTTCTTATCTTTATTAAGATTTATTCTCATCCATCTACATAGGCAGATAAGATACAAGATAATACAGTATAATGATTAAGAATGCAGGCTCTGGTTTCTTCATGACACAATCTCTGCCATTTCTTAACTGTACTTCTTGAAACCAGTAACCTCAGTTGCCTTATCTATGAAATGGGGCTAGTCGTGGTATTTACTTCATTGGCTTAACGTGATAGCAACATTATTATGGTGTGCATTCAATAAACATTGTAAATAAGTCAGTGTTTTGAAAACTGTAGATTCTAACTTCTAAGAGGATAATGAAATCAATGTAATGGGCTGCCTGGGACATTAAATAATAAAACAGACTTACAGCATGACAGAGTATATGCAGGTAGTTAGAGTAAATTTGATTCCCAAAGCTTTTGTTGTTCGTTTCTTTCTTCCTTCCTTTCTTCCTTTCTTTTTTCTTTCTTTCTTTCTTTTTCTCTTTCTTTCTTTCTTTCTCTCTCTCTCTCTCTCTCTCTTTTTCTTTCTTTCTTTCTTTCTGTGTGTTTGCATGTATGTGGCATGCACCCTTGTACACCTGTATGTTTGTGTCTATTGTACGGATGCTGGGTCATTAGGGAACATACATTTCTTACTGATGGTCATAATCAGAAATATTTGAAGTGTCAGACAGATCTTACCTCTCCTAAAACTAAATTAACCATCCCCCCATCCTTCAACTCTAAGCTCAGTTGTTCATCTTTCAGATAACGTTCCTTTATTTCCCTGTAAATCTTTTTTTATATCTTTTATCATATCATGAAACCCTGAGTTCTACAATTTATCAGAGCTGTAAGTTTACATTTGTTTGTGTGATTGTCTGATTAATAACTATATCTCTCTTTTATGCTGTAAGTTCACTGACAGTCATGACTGGTCATTTTTTGCTCACTCCTATATTCCATAAACCTAACACAATATCTGGCACACAGCAGATGCTCAATAATTATTTCTTTTTTTTTTTTTGTTAAAGAAAAAAAAATTTATTTATTTGACAGAGAGAGATCACAAGTAGGCAGAGAGGCAGGCAGAGAGAGAGGGGGAAGCAGGCTCCCTGCTGAGCAGAGAGCCCGATGCGGGGCTCGATCCCAGGACCCTGAGATCATGACCCGAGCCGAAGGCAGAGGCTTAACCCACTGAGCCACCCAGATGCTCAATAATTTTTAAATGAGTGAATGAATGAATGCATCCTCCATTCCTCTAATATCCTCCATGTATAAAGCCATTAAGTCCTACGAATTCTTTCTACTTAATATCTCTCAGATTCATTCACCTCACCACAATATTTAGGGAACTTAATTCTTTTTGTCTGAATTTCAGCAATATCCTTCTAACTGGTTCCCTTATCTAAGCCCTGCTGCTTTTCCTCCCACTCCAATCCAATTAATTTTCTCCCTAAGTGCTTTTTGACTAAAATAAAAATATCATTATACCACCTCTCAGCTTAGTATCTTTCAATGGCATCTAATTGCCCTTAGGAAGAAGTTCAAGCCTCTTATCATGCAGGGGGTATAGGCATTCACAATCATAAATGCCATTGTGCAAAGTTTTAACTTTATTTTCTTATAACTCAGTTTGATTTTCTGATTCCAAACTATATATGCCTGATTTTAGTCACTTTCATGTAAACTCAGTCCAACTTAGTGATTTCTCAGTCATTTGGTACCTATATTTCAGTCACATAAAGGATTATAACTCTCTTATTTTTATTTTTTGCACTACTTCTCTTAGAGGTTGAGTCTAATCTTTGGGAGATTAAGTGAGGCTGGTGGACTGACTTACATAATTATCACTCCAAGTTTAAAGGAGAGGGCTTTTCCTTCTTGGTCTCAATCTGCTTCAGATCTAATTCTGAATGTGTCCTCTTATTCTCAGTTGGACACAAACAACTCCATCAAAGACATTTGACTATCAGAGTCACACACAGTTTTGTTTTGTTTGTTTATTTTTTAAGAATTTTATTTATTGGGCGCCTGGGTGGCTCAGTGGGTTAAGCCTCTGCCTTCGGCTCAGGTCATGATCTCAGGGTCCTGGGATCGAGCCCCGCATCAGGCTCTCTGCTCAGCGGGGAGCCTGCTTCCCCCTCTCTCTCTGCCTGTCTCTCTGCCTACCTGTGATCTCTCTCTCTCTCTCTGTCAAATAAATAAATAAAATCTTTAAAAAAAAAATTTATTTATTTATTTGACACAGAGAGAGCACAAGCAGGCAGAACGGAAAGCAGAAGGAGAGGGAGAAGTAGACTCCCTGCTGAGCAGAGAGACCCAAGTGGGACTTGATCCCAGAACCCTGAGATCATGACCCAAGCCAAAGGCATATGCTTAACTGACTGCGCCACCCAGGCCTCCCAGTCACAGACTTGAGGAAGCACTGCTTTTCCCTTCTTTTTTCCCCAAACTTCAAGGCCTCAAGGGAGAATTCTACTCTGTAGGAGCCCCCTGTATTTCTCTGTACTTGCTAAACCCTCTAGAATATGATCCAACTATAATTTCTCTCCAAAGCTTACAGACATTTTAGTGTCAAGTGTGAAAGGAAAAGCTTCCTTAATTTCCTTAATTTCCTTGCTTCCTTAATTTCACCTTTGAAATTTATAACTCATAAATTTGTCTTTGTTCATTTTATTCTTCCTATTTCCTGGATGGTTGGAGTTGGAAATGACTTGATTTTATCATGCACAATTCTAAGCATTTTCTTGTATTATTTCATTTAATTTTTACAACAGACTTCTGAGTAAAGTAGACTTATGTTTCTTATTTTAACCAATGAGGAAACAAAAGTACAAAAAAGAATCAATCTCTTTAAGGCTGCACAGTATATGGTAAGCCAAAATCTAACCCAGGAACTCTTCATCTGGAATCTTTGTTGTCAATCATTTCAATATTATTTTGCTATCCTGCAAACACTTTATGCATCTCAAATCTTGCTACCAGATGCTCTAACTTCTGGGTGGAATGTTCTTTCTCCATTACCCTTCTTATCATTTGATATTCAATTCACCACATTATCTCCTCTGAAAGAAAGTTTTCTCCTTTATCACCTATCACCCTCCCCACTCCAGTCTGATTTTGAATCCTCCAATGGATGGTTTAACTAATTTTTGTCTTCCACTAGACTATGAGCTTATTGAAACCAAGAAAAGAACCTTATATTCTTGAGATCTGTATTTTAATGCCTAATCTAGTATCTGGAACACAAAGAGTGTTTAGAAAAATTTATTAAATAAATTAATGATGAATGAAAAAGTTTGAAAGTCAAAGGTACTCTGCAGTGTTAATGTAGAAACAACAGTAACTTTAAGAAATGGGAAACATGACAGGTTTAAATGCTTGTTTAATAATAATAATATAAAATCTTACTTTTGGATCACAGACACACTTGGGTAAAAAGACCCTGAGTAATAATTAGCTCCCCTCAGACTAAGGAGCTTCATTGTCCTTCAATATCCATCTTGTTCCCTCTGCTTCAAAGAAAACATCTAAAATAGTATGCTAGATGTTTTCTCAAAGGTTTCTGTCATTAATGGATTTGAAGTTACTGAAATACTAACAAAATACATTCTTTCTACAGCTTGCAAGGATTATCTGTGCTTTTCCTGGAAATTAATCCTCAGAATCCCTAGGGGGCTGGTTTTAAGCAATAACTATGGAAAGAGTCATGGGGGCAGCAGCTAGTGGGATATGAAAAACTAAAGTGGCCACAGCACCAAGTCACAATTAGTTATAGCACATCCACGAGAAGCAAAAAGACTTTCATATTCCAAGACATCTGGAATCTTGATCAATTCCCGAGACTCTCCCCACCAGAAATATCAGTATTGCGTAAGAAAAGCAGAAACGTGAGTCACGCCTACTATACAAGCACTCATATTCTCTGGCCAAATGGCTAATTTTCAAGGACACTCACAGACAGCAATTACTCAAGCCTAAAAACTGCCAGAACTTGCTACTAGCCCATTCAGAAAAGACACATTTGTTCTGCTCTCCATATTCCCTAGGACAAGCACCTATTAAAGGGCAGCAGTTGATTTATTAAGGAAAGATAAATTGGGAATTCAAATAAAATGTTTTTTGAATGTCAGAGACACAAAAGGCTAAACTAATGACTTGAAAATAATTACTTGGGATTTGACCAAGAATCAATTGATTAGCAATTGACACCATCATTTTTGCACAAAGAAGGAAAATAAAACATGCCAAAAAGAATGGAAATTTTTGAGAGTGAATAAAGGAATAGCATATTTGAGAAAATCTGCATAGTATGCTGTATATTTAAGTGCAATTATCAAATGTTGATATAATATTCAGCTTGCTAATTGCATTTCTGAATTTAGTGTATGAAATATTGAAGGCAGTTAGCAAGGACAATAGTGGGGGATGGTTTCCAAGTGCAAATAGGTAATGGTGGAGCAATTTAGGTATGATGAATGCTATCACATTTTTCAGGTGTTTTTCTATATATAGAGATATATATCTCTAAGCAAATGCAAAAAAAATCATTGATTTGAAGATACCTTCGCCTCCTCTATTTTTATTGTAGCAATCTCTTCTTGTAAATCTTTTATTAACTTTTATTTATTTTTTAATTTTATTTTCTTTTATTAACTTTTAAATAAAATTGTGCCTTCAAACATCATAATAACCAGTTTCTGAATAATCAACTGTTGATCTATGCAGGGTATATAGCAAAACCTTCACTTTTTTTTTAGTAAAATTTTTACTTATTGTTATTCTTTGAGTCTCAGTTTTTCATTTGTCTGGAGGTTGGGAGAAAATAAAAGCTTCAGGAGGCAATCTAGCTACACAATCCAGCCTCCTCAACACATCACTTAAGTCCTGACTGTACACATCATCAAACTGTTCTCAAGTTTTTAAGGACAAAGACTACGGTCCTTCTTCCCTGTGTCTCCAAAGGCACAATGCAAGCTTAGTGTACACTGGAAGCAGAAAATTAATACTCAATCAATTGACTTTACGAATATTTCACTAAAATTGTGCCTGTTGCCTCATATAATGATACTTCTTTGCTTTTTTTTTTTTTTTTGGTCCCAGGGATACTCCAATTCTAACAATCAATCTTTAAACCAGTTAAGAGTCAACACTGTATATAATTATTTTTCCAATGATATTAACCAGCTTCCAAATATTTAATAAGCCTGTTTTCAAGATGCAGTACATAGCAAGAAGTAATGAGAATTGTTACATGTTATAATCTGGGTATTAATGACCATCTGGGAAAGCTGATAGCCCAAGGAAATATCCTACGGTGACTTTATGATTTCTATTACAGCTCATTTGTTTTATTTTAATTAGGTAAGAAAAGAAAAGAAATCTCTTCCCCACTGTGGCTGTCTGAAGGAATAATAGTGCCCCTGGGCAACAGGTATGGCCATTTTTAATGAATTGGCAACAGAAATAGGATTCAGTTTCTTGGACCTGATTAACCTTTGGGGAAGGGGGATATTGAAAATACCATACAAATTGTCAGTGTCCAACCTTCTTTTGGACACACACATACACACATACATATGTGTGTATATATATATATACATGAACTTAAATACAAATATACAAATGAAACAACCTATGTCTGATTATAAAACCCTTGTAAAGTATTTATTAATGTGTTTTAAGATTTTCTGAAGAATCGGGGTGCCTGGGTGGCTCAGTGGGTTAAGCCTCTGCCTTCAGCTCAGGTCATGATCTCAGGGTCCTGGAATCAAGCCCCGCATCTGGCTCACTGCTCAGCAGGGAGCCTGCTTCCCCCTCTCTCTCTGCCTGCCACTCTGCCTATTTGTGATCTCTCTCTGTGTGTCAAATAAATAAATAAAATCTTTAAAAAAAAAAAAAAAAAAGATTTTCTGAAGAATCATCTACAGGATATAGTGGATATTTCCAGAACAAAATAATGTGCTTTCTGATATAATGTTGTGAGTGCTCTTTGATTATCATATCCAACATACTGCCTTTCCAACAATAAACAAAATTGGCTTTTACAATGATAAGTAGATTGTATGTGTCTAATAGTGAATGGTTATAAAAATGTGCAGATTTTCAATGCTACTATTTGGTTGGTTAATTTAAAATAAATGAATATTGAAATTTCATGTGTCTTCAGAAATTCTTATTATGTATTATACATTATAATCAGAGATGGGACATTTCAAAGCATGAAATACCAAGGAAGGTCCTTTGCACCATAAAATATTGCATATAAATTAGAAATAAATTGTTCACTAAAGCAAACAAAAATATTCTGCTTGCCTATTGGGGCAGAGAGAGGTTATGAGAAAGATAAAATAGGACAAATACAAGAAGAAATGAAGAAAGTATTGAGTGCAAAAGAGGGAAAACCAATGGAGATAATGACAAGAAGGCACTAAATGTGGAAAAATGATAACAGGATATTATTCCACAAATATATAAGTAATAATTAATAATAATAAAATAGATTCAACTTCTTCAAAGGAAACTCCCTAATTTTTTGTTTTAAGAGATCATGAAAATATGTGTTTAATTTTTTTCCAGAGCTATTTAAATGAATACTTTATGGGCACTACCTCATTAAGCTTTTATTATTTACTGTGCAGAATATAATTACTTCTATTTTACATTTGAAGAAACATGTTCATGGTCTATTCTAATGTAGAGCATTGCTGTTGTTCAATAAACAAGAATTGGGAATAAAGATGAGACAACTTGTCTTCACTTAACCAAAACATGGACGGGACATAAATTTGGTTGGCAAAATGTAAAAGGAATTCCAATATGCTTTGCGTAATTTTTGTATATGTGAACTGAAGTGATAGATGATAAAAATGAGAAATGTATCTCTGCCCCCATTTCTGAATATAAATAACTTTGTGAAAATATATCAAGTTTTATATGTGTGGAAAGGATGTTACATTTTTTAAATTAAAAAAAATCAGTTTTACAAAGCAATTGGTATATCACAAAGAATATCAGCAGATATAACTTTGAACTATGTGTAAGTGAGAAATTTAATATTTGCTAAGTGATGACTTAAGGTTGGGAACCTCCATGCACATTTTATTTTTGCTCCCATTGATCAAAACATTTTTGAACATCGTATTTAGAATATATTTTGAGCAACTGTCACACTGTTACAGCTGTCCCTTGGAGCATTAAATGCATTCCTATTAGATAATTATTATTTGGGGAAACAACCAAAAGTTACTTAATATCAATTCCAGAACTTTGCTACAGCAAATGTATTCTAGAAAGATACAGAAAACCTGTTACATGACACACTAAAAAGGGAAACTATGAAGCTACGCCTCTAACAATTCAAAATACATATAAGCACAATTATTCATTGACACATTGCTTGTAATTACAAAATACTGGAAACAATCTAAATGCTCATACATTGAAAAGTGGTTTAATTAAATAATAAACACAGTGTAAATGCAGCTGTAAGATGAATGAGGAAGATCTCTATGAAGTTATAGGGTACACTGCTAAATGAAAAAATAATAGTACAAAAGAGACTCTATCATATATTCCCTATCATAAAATACAGAAAAGAATAGAAAAATATATACAAAAACGTATACATTTATCTGCTTATTTATGAAAAAAAATGAAAGAACAACAGAGAAGATTGTCAGAAATGAATGAACTTGTTTACCTCCAGGGGATGAGTGGGAATGGCATGGAAAGATTAAGGAATGCAGACACAGTAGAAGGAACTTCTCTGAATATATCTTTTAGGTATGACACTTAAAACTGAGTTAATATTTCACATTCTCAAAAAACAAATTACAAATTTAAATCAATACGTCATGGGATAGTTGGAAATGGACTAGAAACTATAAAAAGCAAAAACAAAAAACTTTTTCTTACTACAAATGAATTACATAACCACACTGAAGAAAACAAAGAAAAAAAAAAAAAAACTAACCAAACTTTGTACAACAGTATTTAACTACATGATCTAAGCAAGTTAAAACTGTACACAACCATTGCAAATTAAGTTAGTAAACTTGTTTTTCATAGATACAGGTTAACAATTCTGAAACTATGTATATTCTAGAGCACATAAGTGACTATACTGTGGATAACAAGAGCCAGATTTCTTATTGTTATATAAAAGTGTTATAAATTAGGAAAGGGGGACGGTCAGAATCAATTTTGAGGTACTGAATTGGAATTAAAGATATCAGGATGAAATAATTCATTTTTAATATAGATATTTGATGATAAGTGAAACAGAAGTCAACTTGAGGGAGCTTTTAATATTCAATTTCAGGACAATTTCAGCAACATAATAGATAATCATATTAATGAATTATGTGATGGCTAATTTTATGTGTCAACTTGACTGGCCACGGCGTACCCAGACTGAACATTTTTTGGACTATGTATGTAAAAATATTTCTGGATGAAATTAGCATCTAAGTACATTCAATAAAGCAAGCTGACCTCTCTAATATAGGTGGGCATCAATCCACTGAGAGACTGAATAGAACAAATTTGGAGGAGGGAGGGATTTGTCCTCTTTGCTTCCTGACTGCCTGCTTGAACACATCTCATCCCACCTTCACCAACCCACAAACAGGATTTATACCATTGGTTCTCCTGGTTCTCAGGCCTTTAGACTTGGTCTGGAACTTACAGCACCAGCTCTCCTGGGTTTCCAGTTTGTAGATGCCAGACTGTGGGACTTCTCAGCCTCCATAATCACAAGAGCCAAAGATAGATCCATGTATCTATCTATCTGTCTATATCTGTCCATCTATCTATCCAACTAGTTCAGTTTATCTACAGAACACTGACTAATATAGATTATAACTTATACTCTGATTGATTGGATAAAATTTATAACCAAATAAATATCCATGAGTCAAGACAGATAAACAAATAAATGTGGAAAAAGAGAAAGCTCTACAAAGATAGATATGAAGAGAAAAATATTAAATTTCTAGTGGAGAAACCCGGCAGATACTACCTTAACTAGGTGATCATAGCTCATATTGCCAGCAGTAAGAAATATCTACATCATATACCTTCTGATATGATGCACTGAGAAAGGTAAAACATCATTTCTGTGCTATTCCTGCCAAAAATTATTAAACTGAATTTAATCATATGAAAACATGTCAAACCCAATTTGAGGGACATTCTACAAAACAACTGGCCATTACTCATGAAAGATAAAAAAAGACCTGAAAAACTGTTTCCAGATTAAAGGAGACTAAAGTGACACAACAACTGTGTGATACTGGATCAGAAACTGGTCAAGAAAACAAGGGCATTAATGGGACAATGAATAATATGTAAATAATGTCTATAGATTGGCTACTGGTGTTGTATCAGGAATTTCTTGGTTTGATAACTAGCCATGGTTATGTAAGATGCTGACATTTGGGAAAGTTGGGTGAAATATACAAGGACATTGTATATTAGTACTATCTTGGTAACGTTCCAAGTACTGAAATTATTTCAAAATTAATTTTTTATGTACTAATATTAAAATACACACACACATACACACAATGGGACAACGAATTGTAAGACATGAAGACAGACTAACAGTTTTGAAACTCCAGATCTCAGTGTATAATCAAGTGATATCGAGGTAGCACAATAGCAGCAGACTATGCAACTTGCGGTCAAATAATCACAGAAGGAAAAATTCTGAGCACACCATGTTTGAGTGTAAGAAAAAGTTTCAAACAGCAGACACTGTAGCTTTACATTTTAAAAGACCATTTTCTCAACTTAGGATTAGATACAAGTGTGTGCCATATTTGTTTTTGTCTCAAGACACTTATAAAACTTGACATCACTTAAAAGCAAAGGAGAATGATATGTCAGTGCCAATACTATCCACACTACATAATGTAATAGCCTGCATTGAGACAGAAGACCTTAGAATTTTTTCTTAGATGTTTACAACATAACAAGTTGTAAATATTTAGCACACATACTCTTGTCCATCGTTGGCAACTATTGGACAAGGCAGAATAAGATAAGTTGGCCCCTAGAGCTGAAACAAGTCATAGTTTGAAGCAAACATTCCAGATCTGCATAAATGTCTGTGAAGCTAGAGGGGAAATAAGGGAACATACAGAGAACACATAAATCCTAGAGGTCTACATAGCTTGCTTCGGAAGTACAAGACAAAATGAAACAAGTTAATACAGAAAAGCCAGAAGGCAATCAATGTCCCCATCTGGGAGATGAGCAAGACAGGAATAAGCAAGTAAACGTTCATCATGATGTAGATGGATAAGCTGCAATGGGAATGAGTATACTCCTCAGGCCATATTCCTTTCAAATACAGGTACATACTAATTACTCAATAAATATAAGTTATTCCTCTTATACTAACATGAGCTTTCCTTTCTTTTGTATCCTGTTTCATATTTCTATTTTAGGAATGTTTTATGATGAACATTACATATAAGTTCTTATATATAATTTATAAATGAATATGTTTATGGAAGTTACCTAAAAATTTTGTACTGGTGGGATAGAGGGTTGCTATTCAACAAGTATAAAGTTTCAGTTACATAAGATGAATAAGTCCTAGAAATCTATTGTACAACACTGTGCCTGTACTAAGCAATAGTGTATTGTGCACTTAAAAAATTGTCAAGAGGGTAAATCCCAAGCGTTATTATCATAATATACATAAATAAATAAATAAATAAATAAATAAATAAATAAATAAGAGAAAATGATTTTAAAAATGTTGGTGATGTCAGAAATTCTGAGTTGCTTGCGCCATTCTTTTTTTTTTCAATGATTTTAGTTATTTATTTGAGAGAGAGAGGGAGAGTATGGGCAGGGGTAAGGGGTAGAGGGACAAACAGACTCCTCACTGAGCATGCAGCCTGATATAGGGCTTGACATAGGGCTTGACCTGGGGCTTGACCTGGGGTTTGACGTGGGGCTTGATCTCAGAACCTAAGCCAAAACCAGATACTTAACTGACTGAGCCACCCATGAACTCCACTTGTTCTACTCTTATTTGACACACTGTATATATTAGTTTGCACTTAGATATATGTAAATTATGTGTTGGTTACAAAAAGAGAAAGTGTTTACAATTACTTGGGTTAGAAATTCTCCAAATTCAGGGCGCCTGGGTGGCTCAGTGGCCTAAGCCTCTGCCTTCAGCTCAGGTCATGATCTCGGGGTCCTGGGACTGAGCCCCGCATCGGGCTCTCTGCTTGGTGGGGAGCCTGCTTTCTCCTCTCCCTCTGCCTGCCTCTCTGCCTACTTATGATCTCTTTCTCTCTGTCAAATACGTAAATTTAAAAAAAAAAAAAAAAGAAATTCTCCAAATTAAATATGGGTCAAATCACATATATGGTCATCTTGCATTAGTGACTGTCAAGAATTTGTCTGACCCAGCTGGCTTCTTGGATCTACATTTCTCTCTTACCTAGCCATACAAAGCTAAGTACACTATTTAAAAATTAGAACAAAAACAAAGCAACACCAGTGAACTGATCTATGACCTCTGACCTTTGGTGTAGCATCATATTTCCTACTGGTTTAGAGCACGATTGAGCCCACAGGTGACAATCTTGGCAAGAAAGTAGGTCACAGAATTAGTGTTAAATCTGTTCATTCATGAGGTGAAGTTGAAAAACTCAGTTGACCACAGAAATATTAATCAGAAAATATTTATCTTTCCAGTTGCCAAAGTTACAGGAAATATGTCCACACATAGCCTCCATGTAGATGAAAATGTATTCCAAAGTGGCATCCTAGATAGCTATGTGTGAAGAATAGCTTCTTCCTAAGATCGTTTAGGTTCAGCAACCTCTATGTCTGCAACATTAATCTCTTGCTATGGGGCCATCTCTGCTGAATGGAAATCTATGCAATACAAGAAGATACCCTTAAACCTCAATGAGATTTAGCATTCAAAGACTACGTCTTTCACCTTTGCTTTTGACCCACCTATTCATTGTAAATGTCTTACACGATCATACTTGAACAGTTTCTTGTAATTACCTGTTGAGAAGAGAAATCATGTGTAACAGGGTGAGAGGTCCACTGAAGAACAAGAGGCCGACCTGAGGCAGGTCAGGGGAAATGCCCTACTCTATTAGTGAGTTTAAACAGTCCCAGGGCCTTCTGTGTTAGCCTAGGAGCCACAGAGCTTACAGAGGGAGGAAAGAAAACTCAAGAAGCTGCTCTATGGGCAGGCAGACAGTGCCAGGAGTATGCTGTCTCCACAAACCACTTATTCCAGTGAAGGTCTTCCCTTGAAAAACTTACTTTTCAAAAAAGTAATTAGAAAAAAAAAAAAAGTAATTAGTCACATTATTGGCTGAAAATATTTACTCTTTCTTGTGTCTTTATGCAGTTTTAAGCCAATAAGAATCCTTAAATACAACATTTTAATATTTATCAAAAAGGAAAAATGCAGACAGAAAGCTCAGCAAGTTGATGCCACAAAACTGAGATCTAGAGCAGATACCACTGACATAGCTGAGAAGGTCACATGAGTGCAAAGCCCTACAGGATCCCCCCTGCACCCTGTCAGCCCTCCTTGTCCATATTTTGATAAACCCTTCAAAAAAGATTCTCACCCTTAAAGAGTCCTCGCTACGTTATCCTGCCCCATAAGTTTTGTGTTTTATTGTCTTGGAGAGAATAATATTTTATAGCTCATGGATGCCCAAATGACCTTTCTTCAGTTTCTGGTTGAAACCACACTGATGAAATATCTTTCTTTTTTTTTTTTTTAAAGATTTTATTTATTTATCTGACAGAGAGATCACAAGCAGGCAGAGAGGCAGGCAGAGGGAGAGGGGGAAGCAGGCTCCCCGCTGAGCAGAGAGCCCGATGCAGGGCTCGATCCCAGGTCCCTGAGATCATGACCTGAGCCAAAGGCAGAGGCTTTAACCCACTGAACCACCCAGGCACCCCTGAAATATCTTTCTGACCTCACTGCAGCACTAGCCTCACATTTTGCCTCCTGTAGCCACTTCTATCTTCCCCATTGTGATGGTTAATTGTATGTGTCAACTTGACTGGGCCACAGAGTGCCTAGATACAAATTGATAAACTGAGTAAAGCAGATTGCTCTCCTTGATGTGGGTAGACTTCATACAATCAATTGAGGGCCTAAGTAGAATAAAAAGGTTGAGCTTCCTCTGAATAAGAAGGTATCCCACCTGCCTGACTGTCTTGAGCTAGAAATCCCCCCCCCCCCACTCGCCGCCCCACTGCCTTTGGACTTTGAACTAAAACATCAGCTCTTCCTGAATCTCAAGCCTGTCAGCCTATGGACTGGAACTACACCATTGGCTCTCCTAGGTATCCAGCTTGTCCACCACAGATCCTGGGACCTGTCAGCCTCCACAATCACATGAAACAATTCCTTAATGATATAGCTGTATGTATATAGGATATACATAGAGATGCATTATGTATAACCTATATAGAGAGAAACATACATATGTATCCTATTGGTTCTGTTTCTCTGGAGAACTCTAACATACCTACCATATCTATTCAAACAAATATCTATTTCCTCTCAAAGATGCAAAACACACATTCTATGATACATAATAATTCTTTCTTTTCTTCTCTTTTCTTTTTTCTTTTCTTTCTTTTCTCTTCGAGAGAATGGAAGTGAGTAAATGTTCATCATGATCTACAAAAAAATGCTACAAAAAATGACTAAACAGTAACATCTGCTACCATTCTCAGTCCCAGATAATTTAAGTATTTATATTATGCTTTACTTCAAAGAACAAAAAAAAAGGAGTAAGGAAGGAAGAAGAGAAGAAGAAAGAAAGAAAGAAAGAAAGAAAGAAAGAAAGAAAGAAAGAAAGAAAGAAAGAAAGAAAAAGTTAGTTTGAGTATTCAAATAAATTGATTTCTACCTACGTACTACTTAGGACAGTCTAAATGATTCCTTCCAGTAACATGACTAAGAAAGAGTTAACAATAAGTAAACTGATGTTTTCAATAAATGCAGCCTATCTAATATATTTCTGAGTAAGGTCCTAAATTTCTAGGAACCCTGTCAAATACTATGTGTCACATATTAATAAGATTTTACTTATTCATATCTATGAAAATCAGGATCATCAGGAAAGCCCTTACAGGATTACAGATGAAAAAGAAAAAGAAAAACAAAAGAGAGAGGGAGGAAGGGAGGGAGGGAGAATGGGAGAAAGGAAGGGAGGAAGAGGGATGAAGAAAGACAAACTCGAAGTGATATTTAAAAGGCCTTACCTGTTTTGATGAGTGGGCATCACAAAGAACACAAATATTTTTCTTATTATACCCTCACACAATAGTTCTGGCTACCACTTCTCCCTCTTTCTTTTAAGCAGCCCTTCTGGACACAGTTCTTGCCTGTAACTCAGTCTTCCTGAGGGGCCACAGCCTTACTTGTCTGCACACCACCCACTTCTCAGGGAAGGTGAAGAAAACTCTATATACATACTGTAATCTAATTAGAAATCCCAATTGTCTGGGATGCCTGGGTGGCTCAGTCTGTTGGGCGTCTGCCTTTGGTTCAAGTCATGATCCCAAGGTCCTGGGATGGAGTTCTGCTTTGGGCTCCTTCTTCAGGGGGAGCCTGCTTCTCCCTCTGCCATTCCCCCTGCTTGTTCCCTCTCTCTTTCTCTCTCTGTAAAATAAATAAATAAAATCTTAAAATAAATAAATAAATTAATTAATTAAAAAAAGAAATCCCAATTGTCACCATCGATAAGTGGTAATCTCAGATTTACTAGCAAATCTCAGTATTTCTCTAAACACTATCTGGCTGGGAGAGACTTTTAGTGTTGTGATCTCACTAAGAGTGCAGCCCAAAAAATATTAAAACAGTAGCTGAAATTGAAGAAAGGACATACCTTTGCACATGGTCCTTTCTCATATTTTTATTATTTTTATTCATATTGTTGACATGTCTTTCTCCCCTACTTATTACTACATTTTTTAAACCAGACATGTGACTTTATTCTTCTTTATCACCAACCCACTGCATAACACACATACACAGAAAAAATGTTACTCATTTGAAAAAAAAAATCATTTAAATTCAAATGTTGAAGTTCAATTTGATTGCTTTCCTGATATTCAAACTTATAAACTTTCTTTCAGGTTCCATCATATTCTTTGCTCTTAGAAAGATCCCAGACAACTTTTGGGCAGAAAAGCATCAGCCTCCCTATCTTTATGATTCTTTATTTCACTTATTAAGACTAGAAATGTAGTTTTGCCAGTTCCCCTGCCTGGGAGTCCAGATTGCCTATTGATGTGGTTTTTGCTCTACTGTGTCTGGGAAGTCAATACTTCCTGCCAAACCAGACATTCTCCCTAAAATGACAGCATTCCTTCAGCCTTAACACACAAATCTCATCCAGAATTTCACATACCCTCATCTTGAAATAAATAACAGTTTGTCATCTGACTAGACATTTTCCACTTAGACAGCCCAAAAATACATAACTTTAGAAAGTAAGGAGAGTTAGGGAGAGTTAAGGAGGACACTTCAACTTAGATGTATTTTCTTACTCAGAATTTCTCGTGAGTTGGAAATATTTTGAATGTGTTTCTTGATGATATCACTCTATCATCTCCAAATATAAGTGATCAAATGGTGATAATTTACCTTCTGCCGCTAATCATTTTTTTCTTATATTTTGAGCAACAAATACTCTTGGATAAAGTTCATAGTAACATCAGAAAAAAAAAGGTTGTAAAATATATATGACACCTCAGTAAAATATTTGCATCGTTAAGTACATATTCCAAGTCCAGAATATCCACCATCTTATCCCAGCCTTGCCAGTCATTCTGGTTAAAATTTCAGACACACAGCTCTATCAGCTTCCACAGTCAAAATAGAAGTACCCATATTTAAAATTCAATAACTTTCTGGCAACCAGTATGAACAGATTGCTAATTTTTTCACCCCCAACGAATCTGCATCATTCATATGGTATGTTAAAAAGTATGGTTTTCAAAGTCATCTATTTTCTGTTCTCATTTGCTAATGTTAATAGATACAATGTTATTTATTTATGAGTTGCCTTCCAACAGAGAACAGATTTCTCACATTTGTATATTAAATACCAGTAACCAAACACATTTCCTACTGTGATACTAGACTTCAATGATTATCTGCTCTGTCCTATCAACACAGTCACATGCCTGTCCCATATCAATCTAAAACTCACTTCACCTGGTCATGACTGGTATCTTCTCCACTGTTTTAACCTGACACCTGGTGGCCTCAATTAAATTTTTCCAAAGCCACCTTTTTTTTTTTCTTACTTCCCAAGAATAGGAAGTAAGATTGTGAAACTAGAATTGCTCCAAGTCCTTGTAATTTCTTACTCAACAACCACTTTGAGTAAACCACTTAGTCTCTCTGATCCTGAGTAGGCACACATGGATTATGTATGATGACTACATCTACCTTATGAATTTATTGTGGATGCTAAAAAGTATATATCTATTCATATATATTTACATATTATATAAGTATATTTATATATAAGTATATATACTATACATATTTCATATATATATATGAAAGTAAATAATATAAAGTGACTTATATGTGTTATTCAAGGAAATTAAAAAGTACTCTATGAGTAAGCCACCTAACTAGAGATATGCTCATGACTTTATCTTGGAACATTATCAGAACCTCAGAACATATCTTCTGCCTGTGGCCAGAAGTAAAAGAAAATAATATCAAAGGAGTGACACCAGCAATATGACTAAATAAGAGTTTTCTTACTTTTATCCCTTCCTCAAGAACAACAATTTGGCATCCAGCCATGAACAAAGTGCCTTTGTGGGAGCTGTGGGTTCAAGCACAAAGACCTCAAAGGACTCCTGCTCACCCTTACATTGGATAATAGACATACAGACCTCAGTCATGGCTGTGGACTCTGCAATGGCCTGTGTACTAGCCCTACTTTCTGTTACCTGTGGTCTGGGACCCCCTGGAGAACATAGTCTGAACAATCACCCATTAACAAGTGAGCCTTTATAGAAATCTAGGGTAGATTATATATCACAAAGTAAGTTATTTAAGAAGATAGAAATCATACCAAGTATCTTTTTTGACCATAATATGATGAAACTAGAAATCAATAATAGGAAGAAAACTGGAAAATTCACAAATATGTAGGGACTAAACAACATGCTACTAAAAAACCAATGGGACTCAGGAAAAAATTAAAAGACAAATCAAAAAACATCTTAAGACAAATGAAAACGGAAACAAAACATACCAAAACTTAGGTGATGCAGCAAAAGCATACCTAACAGAAAATTTTATAGCAATAAACACCTACATTAAGAGAAAGAAAGAGGTCAAATACCACTTAACTTTATACCTCAAGGAACTAAAGAAAGAGGAATAACTAAGCCCAAAGTTAGCAGAAGGAATAAAATAGCAAAGATAAAGGCAGAAATAAATGAAACAGACCAGAAAAACAATAGAAAAGATCAATAAAACTAATAACTAGTTTTTTGAAAAGAAAAACAAAATTGACAGACTTTTAGGTAAAGTAATTAAAAAAGACTCAAAAATAACAGAAATGAAGGAGACATTGCAACTAAAATCTCAGAAATACAAAGGATCATAAAAGACTATTATGACCAACTCTACACCAACAAATTAAACAACCTAGAGGAATGGAATACATTCCTAGAAACATATAACTTACCAAAACTGAATCATGAAGAAATAGAAAATATAAACAGACTGAAAATGAGTAAGGAGACTGAATTAGTAATCAAATATCTCCCAATGAAGAAAAGCTTAGGATTAGATAGTTTCCCAGGCGAATTCTACCATTCATTTAAGGAAGAATTAATACTATCTTTCTCAAATACTTCCAAAAAAATTGCTGTGGAGGAAAACTCCCAAATTTGTTTTATGATGCCAATATTACCTTAATATCAAAGCCAGAAAAAGACACTAAAGGAAAAAAAAAAAAAAAGAACCCTAATGATAAATATCCCTTATGGATATAGATGCAAAAGTTCTCAATAAAATATTAGCAAATACAGGATGCCTGGGTGGCTCGGTCAGTTAAGCATCTGCCTTCAGCTCAGGTCATGATCCCAGAGTCCTGGGATCAAGCCCCGCATTGGGCTCCTGCTCAACAGGGAGCCTGCTTCTCCCTCAGCCTACTGTTCCCCCCACTGTGCTCTCTCTCTCTCTCTCTCTCTCTCTCTAACAAATAAATAAAATCTTCAAAAAAATATATTAGCAAACCCAATTCAACAGCACATTTAAAGGTTGTACACCGTGAGCCAGTGGGATCCATCCCTGGGATGCAAAGATAGTTCAACATACATAAATAAATGGGATACACGATATTAATGGAATAAAAATTCATATGATGATCTCAACAGATGCAGAAAAAGCACTTGACAAACTTGAAAAGGAAGAAGTACAAATGTCTTTGTTTGCAAATGATTTGATTTTACATATAAAAATTCTTAAAAGACTCCACCAAAAACTGTTAGAACCAATCAACAAGTTCAGTAAAGTTGCAGGATACAAAATTAACATATAGATATCTGTTGTGTTTCTATACACTAACAGCGAGATATCTGAAAAAGAAATAAAGAGAACAATCCCATTTATAATAGCAACAAAAAGAATAAAATACTTAGGAATAAATTTAATCAAGGAGGTGAAAGATCTGAAAACTATAAGACATTGATGAAAGAAATTGAAAAAGACACAAAGAAATGGAAAGATATGCAGTGCCCACACTGCTTAACCAGAATCTATCATCGTTTTTTTGTTTTGTTTTGTTTTGCTCTGTTTTTTTTTTGTTGTTTTTTACAGTCCCAGTGTTAGCATCAGTGATTCTCTGAGAAGGATCTCTGAGAAGGTGCTTTTGGATTTTTATTTAGATCTGCCTCATGCAGAATGGGTTTGGGAGTAAATCTAGAAAAGGTAGTTCCCAAAGTGTCAATTCTATGATTTTTTCCACTTCTGTAATTTAAAAGAAATGTTTTAAATAGTTGAATAACTTGAAAATCTATTAACAGCATGAAGGAGAGAAATGAGCTCATTGGCTCTAAAATGGAGCAAAGGCTCAACATGGAAAATCCTAGGTTCTATTGTCTCATGGCTGCTGAAGCTGTTATTACTACGAAAGTGTGTCTGTACATTTTTAAGGGGAAAATTATCACAATGATTTAAGTGATAAGGAGTAACCACTAAGCTCTTCATAAAAGACCCAAAATCTGGTTAGCATAAAGGGGTGGTCTGCTAAGATACTTAAGCTTACCGCAAGTTTCCCTTTTTCATCTTTTCCTTCTTATGGAGGAAATTTCACAGACAGACCTGTAACCTAACAGTGCTTTAGTTTTAACCTGTTGAAGTTATCTACACCTAATCAGTAAATTCAAACCTACCCACACACAAAGAGGAGAGACGGTATAAATTGTCACGTATCTCATTTTCCAAGGCACTTAACGAATGTTGAACAGTTCTGTCATTTTACTACATAAGTGAGACCAGATGTCCCTGAACAGTTCTGTCCAACGATTTTCAGTGGGATAAAAAGCTTTATACACATCCTTATTGCTTTTTGCTTGTCAAGGGAGAGAGACTGAAAATCCAAGCTAGATGAAAAGGTAAGTGTAAGAAGGAAATCTTTACCATAACTTTTGTGCAGTTGCTATTTTTCACTCCCGCCTCCTGCTCAAGATGGAGACTTGTTGGCTGCCCACCTATCCTCAACCACTTTCTTATCTCTGGTAAAAACAGCTGTGGAAAACAAATGTAGCTTTTCTTTCCCGCTCCTTTCAGAATATATTGTCTCTATTTGTTAATTTTATCATATAACTGAGACTTTGGCACAGGCTTTTTCACAGTTCTTGTTATCTGACTGTGGTTCTAATAACATACGATAATCTTTTTCTTATTATACTCCCTGCAAAATATCAAAAGATTTAATCTTCAAATGGCCATTTTAAACAATACAATCTACCCACACTATTTTCTAACATAAAATTCCACTTGAGATAGGTAGAGCTTCAATATGCTATGTCTGTACAGATACCAGAGTAACCCTTTCACCTAATATTATACTGTGACTACTTTCTGTAATACCTTTCTCCATCAGTTTTAAAGTGTTTATTTTACCTAAATCTTGATTTTCAACTATGTTGGCATCTTTCCTGTTCATTAAAATAAGATTTGATTGTGTATGGGTAAAGTCTAATTTCTACAATTTCATCATACATCTTGAACTGGCAGTCTTAAGAAATTCTGTTACTCACGCCAGAACAGTAAATTTTGCAAATATAACTCATTCCCCCCATTTACTCTAGTGTCTCTTAAATACTTCTTTGGGTATTGTACTTCATTAGCCTGTAAGCTCTTCTTATTCACATCCAAATTTAGCTACCTTTGCATTTATTCAAGTATTTCAAGCATTCACTTTTATTATTTTAAATAAATAATGTAAGGCAGGATGCCTAGAAGCCTTTCACAAGTACCATAATCCTCTACAAACAACAGTCTCAATATACCTGTTGGGTTCTTCCAGATGTCAGATGGGTGCCAAATGCCACTTATATAGAACATCATAGACTACCTAGACTCCAAAAGGTTGTATATCAAGAGATTATCCTCTTTTGTTTTTTTTATTTGTTTGTGTTTTTTGCTTTAAAGATTTTACTTTTTATTCATTTGAGAGAGAGTACAAGCAGGGGGAGAGGCAGAGGGAGAGGGAGAAGCAGACTCCCTGCTGAGCTGAGAGACTCGGGCTCTATCCCAGGACCCTGTGAGCCAAAGGCAGATGCTTAACCATCTGAGCCACTCAAATGTCCCTCTTCTTTAGCATTTAATATTTCTCATGACTAGATATATTGGCTCAAATATGTTAAATATATATATAAATAAAATTTTTCATCTAGCTTTGTTAATCACTCCCTTGGCTTTGCTCATTTCAGCAAAGCTCAGACATAATTCAATATAGTACCAAATAACATTTTTGTGACATAATAAAGTCTCTATCCCAAAGACATCAATAAAGCAAGAAATTAAAAAATGTAAAAGTAAATGGAATAAATCATATCAAATGTTAGCGATATCAGTTATGCAGAGGCAAAGACAGCATATAAATGGATTACTGACAGGGACCAAAACAAGAAAGGGCAGCCAGAAAGTACCCAGAGGCCACAGAAAATGCTATCAATTTAAAAAAGATACTACTAGTTAAAGATACTACTGGACCTAGGTAATATAATATGCCATTAAAATCAAGGAATTAAAAAAATACTAAAAGTATTTTTCCCCTAAGTACTGATAGGTATTTCAATAGTGTAATTAATTCATTGTCAGTTATCCCGAAGAATGTGTCACTTTCTGGTTCCAGGTTGTTTTTTTTTTTTTTTTTTTTTAATTGATAAGCTATATCCCACCACAGGCAAGTTATACAACTTCTATGGCCTTCAGTTTCTTCCTCTGTAAAATGACAAAGAGTTTATAGCTAAATACATTATAGCTAGGATTGCTTCCAACTTTTAATTTTTTTTTAAATTTTAAAATAGTTTTTGATTTACAGAAAAATTGCCAAGATGGTACAGAGTATTCCTACAATACCCCAGGACTTAGTTACCTCTATTATTAACATCTTGCATTTGATGGAACATTTGTCACAATTAATAAGACAATATCAATATATTTTTTACTAAAGCCCATAATTTATTCAGATTTCCTTACTTTGTCTATTACAAATCTTATCCAGGATACTAACATTGAATCTAGTCATCCTATCTCCTTGGGCTCCTCTTGATTGTGACAGATTTTCAAACTTCCCTTGTTTTTAGTGACCTAGACAGTTTTTAAGAGTACTGGTCAGGTATTTTGTAAAGTGTTCCTTACACTTTACAACTTTATATAGTTGGACCCCTAGTTTTTTAAAAACATTTTATCAATGATCTTTGTAAAACAATGGTTGGCACATAGCAACAAATACATAGCACACCTATGAATAAATAAATGGAAAACTAGATGTTTCATTCATGTATAGAAAGTGATGTATCAATATTAATTAAAAATTAATTCTTTGGTGTGGATTTTGATACCAGACTGGTACTGTATCATTCCAGTTTAACGAAAACCAAACTGGAGAATTTGATTATTTTTCTTTCTGAATTGAATTTAGCAACATTTCAGAATAAGACCAATTTGGAAATTTAATGAAAAAAAATAAAATATCATTGGAAAGGATTTAATGGTAAGAGAAATACAAGTGTGGGAATGCAAAGGACATTTTTAAAATAGTGAGTGATGGTCAAATCATTACATTCATATCATCTTACTTTTCCACACAATCAGGGGAAGGAATGCAAATATCAATGAGGAAATAGACCACAAAATACATTGAAAGACTGAGGATTCAGTACTCTGTTGGAATCAGGAAAGAAGTGAAATTAGATTATTCTGCCTGTAGGGCAACAATGTGTTGGAAATGGAGTTATGCTAAACATAACCTTTCCCCAACCTTTATTCAAGGTAGTAGCTGAAAATTCTCTTTTCACACATAATTTCATCATGCAATTACCTCAGAGAAAAAGAAGATAGCAAATATAACCTTGACTGGCAATGCAATCTTTTGAAGTAGCCTTTCTTCTTTCTAAAAATCTGGGTCCACCAGATATAATTTCAAACTAAATACAATGTACAATTTTCTGACAAGAAAATGGGTAATCACTATGCTGTTTAGTAATACAATGATCAATATATTTTGTTCTAATTCAGTAATGTAATAGCTATTTACAGAGTATTCGGTTGCATCACTATAATTTCAACGATGAGCTCAGCTAGGTAATGAGTCTCATGCTCTACCAACTGAGCTAGCCGGGCGCCCTCAGCTAGGTAATAAAACAGCTTTTATTTTGAGCTGTTGAGGCTTTTCCTCAATGAACTATTGCTCAGTTTGCACAATTTACTTTAAATATTAAGTTTAAAAGAAAAAAGAACTTGCCATCTTATCAGTTCTTTCAGCCTGCTGTATTTTACCACAGTATAGCAAACTAATAATTATCAATCCTTAAATGCCTTTTTTTTTTTGCAAATCAGTTTCAGAAAAGCAATTTAAAAGTACCTTCATTTTTCTCAGTAGGCCACAAGATAATATTCTTTTAATTGCAAGAATTGGAATGCCTGATACTTTCCATTTTTAGTATAGTGTATTGACTTTTTCATTCACTATTCCATTTTGTACTTTTCTAGTGATATTTACTTCACTGCTACTCTATTTCAGATAAATTAAGAAACACTTTTTCTGATGCATCCAACATTGTTGAAGGTTTTCTTTGTGCTGGGATCAGAAACGCCTGTTAGAGATACAAAGAGGTGAAGATACCTTTTTTCACCTGGCAGCTAGGCACTCACAGTCTTATGCAACAGAAGACAGAATTTTGCACCACAGAGAACAAGACCCCTTTAATCTATGTATGTAAGTCTTCTACAAACGCATATAGATACTACTTAATACAAACAAAACAGACAAAATGAAAAATCTCTATCAATGATTAATATAGGTAAACTTAATTGGCTTGATTGTAATTCACTGTTTTATAACATAAATATGAAATAACATGAAATCCAATAAAATATAAAATGTAAAGAGATAATTCAGACCGCAAAAGGCTGATTTCCTGGCAAACTAAATTTTTACCTTTTAAAGTATACAAAAAAGAGTATAGTCATTCAGTTAGAATCTGGGAAAATGGGCATATTCCTTTGATCCCAGGTTTGCAAGTAGAGCTTCCTAGAGGCAGTGATACGAACTAAGTGGTTTCATGATTGGAAATAATTAGCATGGGGGTATAGAAGTATCTTCTTAACCTCCTGTAAATGTGCCTCTCTGAAGTCAGATCAAGTAATACAGGAAAGTGATGGGTAGGTATTCGAGGTTAGCCCCATCTCAAAATGAAGCTCTTGACAAAGGAAATCTGGAACTTGAAAGAAATAAATTGGATCAAGACAGAGTAAATGGAAATGATATGCAATTCAAATACAGACAAGGGAAAGGTCTTAAAGCCACAGTTTGAGGCTGATGTGGAAATAAATACAGGGTTCTAATGGAGCTCATAATGTGGTGAAGGGAAAATGATATAAAAAGGAATTTACAGGCAAGGAAGGCAGAGTCAGCAGTAATAAAGGCAGGGCCATGAAGAACATTGGTTACTTAGCATTTTCAAGGATGGCTACAGGCCCAATCACACACAAATAATTAAACTCTGATTATTAAGTTAATAAATAAAGCAACTAGCAGAAGATAAGCTTAGCATTTCCTAAACCAGCAGTGTTTAACCACTGAAAAATCTAACATGCAAGTGATAAAATGATTTTAGTACTCTCAGCCCCACTAAGCAAGGTGATTGAATATGGCAGCAGACTTACTAAGATTTGCAATTCTGATCTCTAGAAAGTTTTGGGGTGCTCCTTGTAAGGCCATAACTTTTTGGTTGTCTTTTTCATTGAAGGAACGTCTCACTTGGTGAGAAGTGGATGGAATGTGATAAATAGAGCACTAACCAAAATCAACGGTTTGGGGATGGGGAGGAAAGCAAAAATGAGATAATACGAGGCACAATCAGAGATTTGGTTATTCGGTAAAAACTCAGCTACTCAGAACTCTCCAGGAAGCAAAGCGCTTTCTAGTCAGAGAACGCTTGGTTCAAAGCCCACATTCATACTTATTGTGATATGATCTTGAATAAGTTATTTACTTCTATAGTCTGTTTTTTTATATGAAAACAAGATTAACATTACTTCACTGATCATTTCATTATGATAAAAAAACAACCTACAACAAAGCGCTCTGCACTAATACCAAGTATACAATAAACATTTAATAAATGAATCTCTTCCCTGTATATTCATATTTTCCACATATTTGAGATATTACACTGTATTTGCCAAAAGAATTTTTTTCATATTTTGGCCAGTGTATGTCTTAACGGTTTTATGTTCTCCTTCCTTCTTATACAACGACCTGTGATTACCTTTTAAGCTTTCCAATGTCAGTATTTTAAATATCAATATATTTTTCTATAACACATTTATGTGTGAGTCCATTCATTAAATGGTCCCAAACTCCTATGAGTTGGTTTAATTGAGTTAGCTTTGAAAATATTTTTGTTAATGAACTCTGGACTATAAATAAAGACTTTGTTTCAAGTGATAGACATCTGTATAGTATTTATACTTCTAATTACACTTTTTTCCCCCCAAATTATATCCTTCAAAAGCAAAGCCCTGAAGTGAAGGATGCCTAGAGCACTATGAACAGACTAATGCTCCAGACTATGTATTCTCAAAAAATTACCAATATAAAACCTACCAACTTCTTAATGAATTAAATTACATCCATAATACTGTGATCTGAGTTTATCTATAAAGCTTAAGTAAAAGCACTCATTTTCACTCTTATACATAGCCATTTATAATCAACATCATGATAAAACTAAGATTCAAGTCATATCAATAGTAATTTCTACTTAAGCCCAAAGACTCATGTTGTAAAGCAGACTGTTAGTAGCTTGGCTGATATGAATAGTACTGTGAACCAAAAATACTTCTTTTACAAGTACATATGTTAGGTGTTGAGAGAGGAACACAATTAAAGATTCGTGATGTAATTGCTTGGAATCATTGTTAGAAAGAACATATTCAGTATTCTCACTAAAAGTAATAAATGTGATGCTGAAACGTTTTGGTAAAGCTTATTTAACTTTTAATAGTCAGGAAGAAAGAGAGACTCTTTTTTAATTTAGAGTTCCAAATAAGAAGATACCATTACTGCTTGGGTAGCTGCTTAAAATGACATTTATCTGACATTTTCACCTATATAGAAAGGCATCTTATGAAATGATTTTTTTCAAGCAGTGAAGTTAAAATGGTAATCATATCAGCAAAATTCTTCAAGATTACTCTTTCCTTTAAAAAATGTCATTTAAGGGTTATTACATATTAGATGTGAACTATATTCTGACTTCTGGTAATGCATGTACTCAAAGGCCATACCTTACAACTCTTGCAACATTGAAAACACAGTATAACTAGACATTTTTTTTCTAAGCCCTTAATTTTGATAAAAGGTTTGATAAAGGAATTCCATGAATAAATAGTACATATTCAGGTATCATCGGTCCATTAGTTAAGGCATTACACTGGCTAGCCTAATTGCTGATAGCGTAAATTGCACAACAAAAAACACAATATAAAGCCTAATGAAATCTTTACAATTACTTTTGTAAAATTAATATAACCATAACACTGAAACATGAACTAGATGTTACAGAAGAAAAATATAACTAATTCTTACATGTCAACGAAGAAGTTTTTTTTAAAAAGGCAAATTAATTAAGCAATATACTAAAATAATAATGAAATAGACATTAGCAAAAAATTCTGAGTGAATATATATTAATATTAGGCTACAAATTAGTATAATTTTACAAATAAAATGATTAAAGGATGAGAATAATGGGATACCTTCAGGGATGTGGAGACTATAAGGTCACAAACCTGGTATTGCTAAGGGCCAAAATTATAAGCAGTTTGCTAAGACTTATTTCAATGTGTTTGAAATTTTTAAACACGATTAAGAAAAGCATGGATACTTGTAAATATTTAGAGATTCACATAAGTTAACTGAATAGAACTGTTCACAATCTAAGGTTTTTAAGACATCTAATTAAAGTTTGGTTAGAGGCGAGTTAGTTCCATGCTATGACGTCCAGAGAAAGGATACCAAGAAAGGCAACTCCTGCAGGACACAGCAGTGAGCTAGAAGGCTTGCATAACTTTTCACTGCAATGGAGTTCTTCTTTTGTGATGCTTAAAAATGAAGATTGCCAAACAGATGGATTCTAACTCATTTTTTAAAACAATACAACATAAGGAAAAAAAAATACAACTTTCAACAGAAATACTATAGGTCAACCATTAACCAGCTGAAAAGAAAAAGAAAGGAAAAGAACATATTACAGGGCCACCTGTCATTTAGTTGTGGGTGTCTGTGTTTGTTTGTTGTTTTGTTTTTCTACTGTAAAAAGCAGGGGATTAAAAGTAGGTATTTGTCCAAATAAATTAGAATGTTTTATTCACTAATAACCTGTCAGACCTAGCAGACAGAAAGTTAGACAAATTTGTCTAAAGATGAGTGCTAATGTTCATTTCATAGTAGCTCACCATGGTATCATGAAAATTTCCCTTCTTTATAATAAATAAATAAATGAAGCCAATTAAACTCAATGAGAGTCTTAGGTTATCTACACCAGCAGTCAATTATTGCTTGAGAAAATAGCGTTAATAAGTCTCAGATTTTTTTTAAAAGTATAACTTCCATGGCTTTCTTCCTAAAACAGCATCTTTAAGCACATTTTTAAAGAAAAAAAAAACCATCCTCCCACTCAAGGAAGCTGATCTAGGATATTTTGCTATTTCCAATTTATTATTTCCTGTAATATATTAAAGGGCATCACTGTTAAGAACTAGCTTTGGCCAATGCAAATTACAATGCCAAAACTTCAGATCAATGACTAACCATCCACCTTTTACCAAGGGAAGAAATAAAAGATAATAATCAATAATTGGAAAGGAACAGACATGAAACATCTCTTGTTTATGTCATAAGAGAAGACTATAGACTATTCACACGCATATAAAATATGGTAGATGTTTTAATTTTATTTACGTTGATAACCTATACAAAAAAATTTAAATAGCTTTACTTCTATGCCGCATAAGAAAGGATCACTATCAGTAAATTTTGGGAAATCAAGTTTACATCTATTTCAATAAGAGTGATGTGTATCATATATATTTAAAAGATGGCATATGAGATACATATATCTTAAAATTCAGTTATTGAATAATAATAGGCCACAACTTTAAACATTTATATCTCTAAACAATGAAAGATTAACCCAGTGCAGACAAGATACTACCAGGGAAAGGGTGGCAGGAGACTGCTTAATTTCCTTATAACACGTTAGTGATAGACCTCCTAGAATTTAAAAATTTATATATGTATATATTACTAACAGGGGGAATCCTCATCTATGGAACACTTTAAGCCTAACAAACCTTGCCCATCTAAAATTGCTTATGTTGGGGCGCCTGGGTGGCTCAGTGGGTTAAAGCCTCTGCCTTCGGCTCAGGTCATGATCTCAGGGACCTGGATTTAGCCCCGAGTCGGGCTGTCTGCTCAGCAGGGAGCCTGCTTCCCCCTCTCTCTCTGCCTGTCTCTGTGCCTACTTGTAATCTCTCTCTGTCAAATAAATAAATAAAATCTTTAAAAAAATAAATAAAATAAAATTGCTTATGTTAAACTAGCCTGGCCTCATGGTGCCTGGCTCCCTAGAAAATGCCCCCGTATACCATGCATTAAATGGAGGTGTTTGGGGATGCCTGGGTAGCTAAGTGGTAAGTGTCCAACTCTTAATTTTGGCTTGGGTCATGATCTCAGGGTCGTGAGATCAATCCCCAAGTCTGGCTGTACACTGGCCGTGGAGCCTGCTTAAGATTCTCCCACTTCCCTCTTCCTCTGCCCTCGCTCCCTGCTCATGCTCTTCCACGCTCTCTCTCTCTCTCTCAAAAAATAAAAAATTAAAAAATGAAGGTGTTTCATGACCTAAACCTCCAATTCTGTGTGAAGGGATTGTGCTTCTCATTTAGAAAACTTGTCCCTTAACTGGACCACAACAAGTCACAGGAAAAACATGAGCTGAAGGGTGGGTTAGATTGGAGATCCAAAACACCTCCCTGCTTCTCTTGTCCCCAACAACCTACAATCTTGAAACTATTAATAAAGGTTGACACTGGCTGAGATCTCTGAGTCCTCTGAGTCCGATTTGCCAAACTAGTCCCTTGGGTAATATTTGATATTTATAAGTATTGTATGTCAATCAGCCTTTTCCACAATATACAGAATTAATAAAAAATTGATTTATGAATACCACATCTTAGTAACCCTAAAACTCACTTGGTATATTATTAGAAGTTAACATGTAGTCATGTATAAAAGGTTGTATGTCATTCACCCTTGAGAACTGTGAAGAGAAAACTACCTTTTTGAATTATTTTTTAATTTTAAGGGGTGTTTGGATTTTTGGGGGGGTTGCTGAGAGTTACCCTTGGAACTTGGCATTGCTGATGGTATTGGTGGATCATGCTATGAACATTAATTTTATAGTCAGTTTGAGCCTCACATATTTACATAGTTTTATTATATTGTTCTTATATTTGGGGGACAAAAAGTTATAATAGTAAAATTCTGATATTGAACAAGATTTAAACATGTTACCACAAATATACGAGGGGAAAGTCATGATGAAATGAGTACATGATACTAAAATATTTAGTCAGTTCTAGCAACCATTTAAATATTTATTTTTCTAAATATATATATATATCATTAAGAGTTCAATACAGAAAAAAAAAGATGTTCCGAGTATTTTGAGTAGTAAGACCTATAAGAAATTAGGGTAGATGATTATCAGAAGGGCTGAGAAAGTAGAAGTCCACTGGTAACAGCAACATAGTACATCCAGTCAGGAGACCAGGAAGTGGCTGCTGCCCAACCCCCTCCCCCCACCATTGCCCCCCCCGCCCCCTTCCAGTGGTCAGGAAGATACAAGAAATTACTGCTATTTTGGCTATCTCAAAGCCTGGACGTAACCAGGTAGTGGTACCTGTGCTCCATCTCTACAAAAACTCCTGCTTTTGGAGTATGCAAATCCATCTCCATTGCTGCCAGTGGAAGATCCTCTGTCCCTCCTCTGCTTTCCAAAGCTCGTATCAGTGCATTTCAATGGCAGAAATTAAATCTGATTTACCACTGACATGACTAGGGAGTCTGGGAAATATAGATTTTAGGTTTTAGGACAGTGAGATCTACAGAGAGTATAAAAGTAGGTGGCAATAGGTGCTGGTTGCCCACAGATGTTTTTCAACTCAATATATGTCTAGATTGATTAAATATTTTTGATATCATTGTGTTACCTAGAAGTTTTAATGGTGATATTTATTGACTTAGAGCTCAAACTCTGTACTGACAGTCTTCAAATCATCTACCAGTTACCCATGGTGTGAGCTCAGATAATTAATCTCTTTTTTCCAAAAGATCTCCATGAGAAGATAGTATAATACTTTTTCTTTTTACAAATGAGGGAACTGAACCCTACCTCAGGAATTAACTACATAAAGCTATGTTTGCATGTTTATAGTAAATAACACCTATCACAAATACAGATACATAATAATAACTCAATAAATGTAAGTTATTCCTAATAATCCTAATATACCAACATGGCCTAATATTTTATATATCTGTATACATCCAGGTAATAAGATTATAGCAGAAATATTCAAACCACATCTTTCCATCGTTATCTGTTTACATTGTCGACTAAAAATGTACTTTTGTTTTTCCTTATATATTTTTCATTTATAAAATAAAAATATATATTAATTGTTTAAGTCACTATAGCTAATCATTTGGGCTGAGGATTTTAAAGTCGGTATAAGGCGATTCATTAATATGCTAAAATCCATATTCAGAAATTAATCCACTTGCAAATGGACCATAGCTCCCTCAAAATGACTGATATTGCCAGATTTAGAGATCTTAATTATATAATCTGAAAATCATTAATGTTAAAAACAAAATTGGTTTATGGAGTTTATAATTATTTCTAAAACATTTTAGTTCTTTTTAATAAATGGCACTAGATTTTAGAGTTAATTTTATAGTTTTAAACACATACGTGTTATTTCATTCTTGTTGGTGTCTCAAAATGCATGTATTTGATTTTGAGGACACAGTTTATTAATTTTTTTAAATTGCAATTTTAAAAATTTGCATTTCTTCTTTGCGCTCCCAAAGAATTCAGTGTTTCTCTGTCATCATTTATCACCCTATGTTTGAGCAGTCCTATCATCATATAAGAGAGATGTACCAACATCTAGCAGCTACCAGAACCTGGCAAACATTTGGCTTCATTAAGTACTTAATCAACAAAGCTAGTAATCCTAATAAGGCACACATACACACTAATACACACACGATTAAGACCCTGTTTACTGGGAGAAAGCATAAAACTGTGATATCACCTCAAGTCTATCTTTCAAATTTCAGATACATGCCCCTGGCTGGCTGAATTTAAATCATATATCAAACCCAAACTGCAAGAGAATCTGATATAATGTTGTATATGTTGTAGTGTATATAAATGATGTTATTGGGGCACCTGGGTGGCTCAGTGGGTTAAAGCCTCTGTCTTTGGCTCAGGTCATGATCCCAGGGTCCTGGGATGGAGCCCCCGCATCGGGCTCTCTGCTCATCAGGGAGCCTGCTTCCCCCTCTCTCTCTCTACCTGCCTCTCTGCCTACTTGTGATCTCTCTCTCTCTAGTTGTCAAATAAATAAATAAAATCTTTAAAAAAAAAAAGTAAATGATTTTATTATTCTAACCTGTTCTCTAAATGAGGACACACTTGAAGGAATCATAATGTCCCCAAGTAGCAATCCTCTCTTTGCTACATGTGCTATCTACCTTCACCGGAGCACTTAATCTGTACCACTTCACAACCCAGTAAGACAGTTAATATCATCCCCATTTTACACAGAAGAAATTGGGGCTCACATTGGGACCTCACATTGTCTAAGATCATGTGGCTAGCATATCATAGTCAGTGTAGTTCTAACACTCTTCTGAACATGTCATACCTGAACTCTATATTAAATTTGTTTTTAAATAAGGCCTGAATTAACTGCTATTATTGTGGCAGACTAGTAGGGTCATATATAAAAATTTGATTCAGTCATAAATTAATTATCTGAAAAAATGTATTCCTACATTAGGGAAAGAGAGGTAGGGAAAATAATAAATACATTACAGGTATGTATTGTGTACCTAATTCACAAAATTGGGTACAAAAGAAAAATCTAATCTAACAATTTAAAAGTAGACGGTGTAATTTTTTGCTTGAAGTTGCCCAGTGATTTCATAATGCATAAAAAATGTTGAAACAAAGTGTAGGAGATGTTTAGTAACTTTCCTGAGATCACAAAGTAATTTGGCAACTTTGTCTCTAATCACAAAGCCTGGGTTTGTTCCATTATACCAAATACATTTGTGACACAGCTTCAGAAATAGTAAAAATAGTTTAATAAAGGTTTTTAATCTAAATTTTAAGGGGAATGTTTTGTTTTCATTATACATTCATTATTTTCATTTCAAATATATATGCGTGCTCATGTATTTTTATTACATAATAATTATAATTGAAATATGGAAGAAATGTTTGCCATCTGTATTGGGTTGAATGGTGTCCCTATCCCTACCCCAAAAATGTATGTCACCCTGGAACCTCAGAATGTCACCTTATTTGGAAATTGGATCTTATGTGGAAAGACGTAATCAAGTTAAAAAGAGGTCATACTAAATTAGAGTGGGCCCTAATCCAGTAACTGGTATCCTTATAAGAAAAAAATTTAGGGGCTCCTTGGTGGCTCAGTCAGTAGAGCGTCTGACTCTTGATTCCTATTCAGGTCATGATCCCAGAGTCCTGGGATCAGCCCCACATCCGGCTCCCTGCTCAGCAGGGAAGCGGGCTTTTCCCTTTCCCTCTGCCCCTGCCTCTCCTCTCTGTCTCTCTCAAACAAACAAACAAATAAATAAGTAAAATCTTTAAAAAAAAGAAAGAAGAAGAGGAAAATTTGAAAACAGAGACATGTACAGAGAGAAAACACACACACACAAGGAGAATATCATGTGACAGCAAGGCACAGATAGGAGTGATGAATCTACAAGACAAGAGACAACAAAGCTTGCTAGTAACTACCATAAGATAGAGAGGGGCCAGGCAGGACCCTCCCGGGGAGCCTTCAGAGGGAGCATGGTCCTGCTAGGATCTTGATTTCAGACTTCTAGTCTCAGAACTGTGAGACAATACATTTCTGTTGTTTTAAGCACCCAGTTGGCAGTACTTTGTGTTTTGTTTTGTTTTGTTTGGCTTTGTTCTCATTTTAATCTAATTATCCTATTAAAAAGGGGGAAATGCACAAGAATGACTCCCCCATTATATAGCACGTACAATTAACATGTAAGTACAATTGAATCACATCCATGGGAGCTGGTGTGACCTTAAAACATTTTGCATACTTGTTGACTGATGTTAAATCTCAATTCCTGTACCAAGAGAGCCAAAGGAAAACAACAACAACAAAAAACAGTAATATCTTCCTTAAGAGAAAGAATTTACAAAGATAAAGTGCTTTAAACCTACGGATTAGAGAAAACAAAACAAAACTCAAACTATCAGCAGTTTACCCACTTAGCACACAGCAAATCAAAATTAACTCAACAAGTAAAACAGGCATGAGCACTAACGGCCAAACACTGTCAGGCAGTTAAGCACTAACTAACTAGGTGGAAACACTTGGCAGAAAAGCAGTACGCCAAAAACGTGCATTCCTTTTCTCTTACATCCATTCCTTTACCCACACATACATTTACTATTACTTGGACTAGGCGGCAACAAGGAACAGCTCGTCTCCTCTGGGAAACCGAGAAAATGAAACTCTGAGTTAAGAAGGGATTACGAGGCAACAATTTCAGGGACAGAAAAGTATTTGTATTGAGGGCCTACTACTTCACTGAAATTAGTTCAACAACGTGCTGGAAAATGGGTTCATAACTGAATTAGCAGAAGCAAAGCAACACTTCGAACAAGCAGTTGGGACGAGTGGCACAGAAGGAGGGACGACGTGATGTTCTCCGACGTGGCCACCATACCGCTCTGGCCCACCATCTTCCCATTACACCCAGACCTGAACACATTGCGGCCGCGTGTTGCAGGAGCGGCGGCGGCATCTCCTGTAAGACACGGGCCACCCCGCGCTCCTGTCACCACCTCTGGGGGATGAGCCCATCGTGAGGGCCCTGTCCCCTGAGGCTCAGTCTCTCTCCGGGAGACCCGAGTCCGGGTGAGCAGACAGTCCTCCTCCACGCAAAGCTGTCAGGGCTCAGAGCCCTAGGGTAGCCCGAAGGCCAGGAGGGGCAACCCAGGGGCAGAGGCTGCCACATCCCTCAGGATCCCACTGAGAGAACCCGGAAGTCACTGGAGGACTCGGGCTCCCCCCCCTGCCTCCCGCCAAGCGCACTCCGCGCCCGACGCCTGGTCCCACCACGTCACTCGGCCTTGCGTAGGCCCTCCACTGGAAAGAATGGGGTGCCGGAGGGCGTCCCACAGGGAGAAGAAAGGCGGGCAGCAGCACCCCACTGCCGGAAGGGCCGAGCAGCGCTCTCGCTGGCCTGGAAGGCTTACCTTCCCCTCAGCTCCGGTAGGTACTCGCCGGGCCGCGCCGTCTCCACATGCTTGTCCGAGTGTGAGGCGCCATTTTGGAAGGAACAAGCTGCTAGGGCAGCGGGCTGTAGTCCTGTTTGTGGCACTTTGTTCCTGCAGCCCTGGACATGAATACGCCATCTAGTGATAGAATATATATTTTCACAGATTATTTTACAAATTATTTTACATATAAATACACATACACATTTGAAAAATAGCCCGTGAAGATAAAAACATGTCCATACTTGGCCATAGAAACACCTGCTTTATTATTTGTATTTATTTAGTGCATTGTTTTCTATCAGATATTTTGTAATCAGCCTATAGAATAAAATGCTGCAGAAATAATATTCATCTGATATATTCAATTCGTAAGAATTAGCATTTATTTAAACATTTATGAAAACAGTAATTTGGTATATTAATATCTACATTTAGAATTAATTAGCCTATCTTAATTTTTATGTCATTAATTCTTTTTTTATGTCATTAATTCTTATCTACACGTTTCTTCAATGTGAATGGTATTGATTTTCTATATTTAATTTCTTGAAAATATAGTTGTGATTGAAATGTAGATCTTAAAATAAAATCTAAGGGGGAAAAAACAGTGAATCTAAAGTAGGAATGTGAGATTAAAGGAATTTTTAGCTTGATTCTTGATTTAACATAAATGTGTCTTTCTGACTTAAAAGTCCCTTAACCGTGTAAATGTATGACATAAAGCACTGCCTTTTGTGAAATGAAAAATTTAGTAGATAATTAATCATGCCAATTGTTTTAAGATGGATATTCATTTTTAATGCATAATTTGAATGAAAACTACCAAATTACAGAAATAACACATGAAATCTCTGGCTCATGGGCATTTTGGGGAAGCTAAAGGATAGAAGTGAACATAAAACTTCCAGAAGTGATTACTTCAAAAGCTTTTTCCTCTCATATTAGAGAATGTTTTGCTGTTCAAATTCTGCTTTTTTGAACAAGAAGACATTCTCTAATACAAATCCTGGGAAATAAGAAGATGAAAGCACCATATCAGAAAAGCTGTGAGAAAGTGACCATATGATTTTAACCCTATGTGGATTAAGGTGAGAACTGAGTAGGATAGTTTGCAGTGTTTAGTGAATATAGCAAGAATCTATAGAAATGATATAAAACTGTTAAAATCATGAATTATTGCTCTATTTTTTCCTATTGCTTGCTATATTTTTGTTGGTATTGGTTTTTAAATACCTATGATTTTAAGTAGTCTCTTTTTCTCTAAAAGAATCATAAATGAATGGAAAAATTAGAAGTACAGTATAAATAATATTTTTTATACTTTCTTGTCTATCATTCCCAGGTACTATGGTGGGTATTTTTTATAAGCAAGGCTATTCTTCTTATAACCACAATAAAACCATCAAAACCAGAAGGTTTACCTTAGTATGTTGCTATCATCTAATTATCAAAGTCTACTCAGGTCTCGGCAGTTGTCCCAAAAACATCTTTTACAGCAAAAGTATCCAATTCAGAATTACACATTACATTTAGTTGTAATGTCTCTCTCGTCCCTTTTAGTCTGGAACAGTTCCTTAAATTTCATGAGATTGATATTTTTATAGATTACAGAACTTTTTTTTTTTAGACTATTTCTGTAGTTTGGTTTGTCTGATATCGCCTTATGACTAGATTCAGAACTGCATCTTTGGCAGGAATAACACAGAAATGATGCTGTATTCTTCTCATTGCATCCTATCAAATGGCAAAGTATTTCCATTTGCCCCATTATTGATAGATAGTGTTTAATAATTTAAGATGGTGTTTTCCAATCTTGCTACTATAAGGTAATCTTTTTCCCTTTGTGATTATAGTTATTTTGTGGGAAGGTATTTTGAAACTATGTAACTATCCCATTCCTTAAAAAAAATTTCAGATCATTCATTTATTTTTCTAATCTTTGTCCTTTCATGGTTCCCTAATTTATTTGTTGGATTATAATCTATGCTGTCATTTCTTTGAAGCTCAAATTATCTAGATTTGGTCAGTGGAAGTTCATCTGACCTAGTTTTTCTTTTCTTTTGGGATATTTTATCATTTTTAAGCATTTTCTTCCCAGTGCTATAGATATTCTAGGCTCATATGCCCTTCCCCAGCCCTAATAGCAGCTATTTCTGCGATGTACTTTTTTTCTCTTATATAGAAAATAGTACATAGAAACAAATATCTGTGTACTAGATGGGTTCATTGCTTTAGGTTAGCAATTATTTTTCAAGACTGCAGTGACTAGAACTTGGGAATATATGCATTGATTTACATATACATTAGTTTATTTATTATCTACTTATCCATCCATCCATCTCTCTATTGAAAAACCATGAGTTCACCTCTAATTTGAATCCAACACTACAGTGTATTCTGTTTTTTTTCTGGTTAGTTTCTGTATTTATCACTACTATTGTTGTCAGTGAGAAACATATCTGCAATTTTATTTAATATATTTATATATTTGATTAATAGTCTGTATGTAGCCTATGTCTATTTGCACTGCCATCCCTTTTCCTGTGTGGGTGCTTGTTAAAGCTCTGACACTCTGTTGTAGGTTATAAACTATATGACACCATTCTCACTCTGCTTAGGTTCTGAAGTCCCACACCAATGTATCCCTCCACAAAGGCATAAAGTTTCAGTAGAAGTATAAATTGTTTATGGAAGCAGTCTGATAATATGTATAAAAATCTAAACTATTCCTGTCCTTGGAAACCTTCTCCCTGCTAGGAAGTTAACCTAAATAAATACTCTTACATGTACACAAAGTTGTATGTACAAGGCTTTTAGTCGAGATAAAAATGACTAACTGCATAAAGATGCTCCAAGATAGAAAAGGGAAAGTCAAACATATAAATTGAAAATAAGTACCCATTGGGGTGCCTGGGTGGCTCAGTTGGTTAAACGACTGCCTTCGGCTCAGATCATGATCCTGGACTCTGGGGATCGAGTCCCGCATCGGGCTCCCTGCTTGGCGGGGAGCCTGCTTCTCCCTCTGACCTTTCCCTTCTCATGCTCTCTCTCTCTCAAATAAATAAATAAAAATTTAAGAAAAAGAAGAAAATAAGTACCCATTAATTAAGACAGAAAGAGAAAGGCACTTGAGATGTTAGTTTAAATAAATAGAATAACTATATAAAAACAACAACTGCCAATAAACCAAAACTGTAGGGGAAAGAGAGGGAGATAGAGAAGAAGGAGGAGGAGGAGGGGGTAGGGGAGGAGGAGAGGAAGGAGGAGGAGAAAAGAAGATTACCATGACAGAGAGGGAAGGAGGGAGGGAAGGAAGGAGGGAAGGAAGAAGATGGTAGATAGATAATAGAAAAGGATCACATCAGACCAAAAGCATTCTATTTTAGACAAAATATTCTCACAGTCATACGGCTATTTTTTAATAGACACATAAAGCACCTACATGCACTTTTATCCAGACTGAATCTCTTAAGTAGCTTGCCTTCTCTGTCTTTGCCCACTTTATGCCATCCTTCTACCTGGACCATACCAAAACGCACGTGCTTATCTTTTCCCCACCCCCAAATCCCAGAAGCCCCAGAGTCCTTTATCAATGTGATAGATTTTTTTTTTTTGCCATAGCACATGTCCTTGACTTGCTCCACCTGAAAATACTGAGTGCTTTAAAATTTTCCCTTCTTCCGATGTAAACAAATATGTGTGTCAGTTACTTCTTAGAGGAGAATTACCTACATAATTTGGGAATTAAACTTGAGCTGACAGTGGGCCAATGGATTACCTTTCTCAGACCATATTTGCATATTAGCAGATGCCTTCTATCCTTAACTCCTTACCCAGGGCAAAGGGCAAAGGCAACATTAGAGGAGGGTAACTCCACCTTCTGCTCACTTCTGTAGGATTCTCTTTTGGTTTACTGCATTGTATTTGGTAAGTTCTTAATCAAAATATGTAAATGAGTAAATAAAATGTCTGATTTGTATCTACCAAAATGTAATGCACACTATATCCCACACTTGTCTGTTCTTTAACATTTATTTACTTGTAAATACCACTTCACTCTTAGGAAATAGCAGTATGAAAAAAAAATGAAATAGCAGTATGGTAACTTGAGGGAGTATATCCTAGAAGCTCAGAATTACCTGGGTGTCTCATTCCACACAAACTCTTCCTTTTCCAAGTTTAAAATGTGGCAAGCTCCACAGAAAGAATTGGCCAGTTCAAAACATAAAATCTTTATTCTAGTCTGAAATCCTCTCCTTCACTCTCCTTTCAAATTTCTTTAGCATATAGGAACACCTGTTTTCCACCCAGGAGAACTTAATATGATAACTAGCTATAGTTTTGGAAGTTTGGAGAAATATAACTTTCCCTGATGTGTCTATAATGGAACAATTTTTTTTATTTAAATCTCTCATTCTTCCCATTGGGAAACATTTACTACAGATAATTCAAGAAAATTTTATTTATTTAAAGGCACTTCTTCCTTCTGTTCAAAGATATGACTACATTTATAGGAGATTATAGGGGGTTGCAGCATTGGGTTGGTGGGTTGTTAAGGGAGGAAGTCCCTAGCTTCCTTTATGGTCATCATTAATCTAAGATGTACACACTGAAACAGCCTCACTTTCAACTGCCCTTATCATTATTGTTCCATGCAGGTAATTACAGCACATTGCATGCTCTGACAAGTAATTACCATGTTTCACTCTTTTTTAGCTACTTCCTCGCCACTCTCAGACCACAGGAGACATACAACTACACTGGAACTTTGAGGCTATGCCAAGCCCACCTGCCAGCATTGCCATCTTTTCCATACAGTGGCTGCCAGGAACTCCACAGAGAAGGTGAGCAACTTGTCCCTCTAACTCTGAGGTATCTTAAATCTGTCTGGCTTTCTACTTCCCACCAATTCCCAGCAGGATATTAGTGCAGAAGAGACCACAGTTTATTCTCAGGTTTGTCTAACAGTATTTAATCAGCTGGGTTCTGTTATTACTCTCTCTCTTCCTTCAGGCTATGTCATTTTTAGCTAGTCTAGGGTCAAGGGTGAGGATGCCTTGTGTCTGATAGAGTACATATCATTTCCAATCAATTGTGTAACCTTGGGTGTTAAGCTTAAGAAATACAAAAGTCAAATATTTAATTATCTTCTTCTACATCTTTTTTCCCTGAGACAAAGAACAGTTGCCCCTGGTGGGAAGGATAACTGGGTCCATTGAAAAATAAAAAAAAAAAAAAAATTACCAACTTAAAAAAAAAATTTGCTTAGTACGTAAAGAATTCCTAAAGCATCCAATAGCAAACTTCCTTCTTTGTTGCCCTTTATGAATTCCTCTGTTATACTCATTCTTAAAGCTGCTTTTTAAAAGCAACTGGAGAGTGTGATTTATAACTTTCAGCCTGAAAATGTCAGAAAAAGTGGCCAACACTAAGTCTTGCTCTGAGAAGTTCAAAACATCATGAAAATTATGTTCCTCCCCTCTACCAAATTGTTGCCTCCAAAACCCACAACTGCTTCATGGGCTGTGGTAATGATGAAGACATAATAACAAACCTATACCTGTCTGGAGAGTTTCCTTAAATATGCTGATTCTTGAACAGCAATCTATCAATCTATCTATCTATCAAAATCATAATTTTGATAAGAGAGGGAAGCTAGTATTTATACTTAATAAACAATCCAAATAATTATTTCCTTTGATTTGAAATATTCTGTCCTAGAAGATATTAGTTATCATATGTGAGCTATAAACACTGGCCATACAAATGTAAAAAATAAAATAAAAACCTGCAGATAGCTATTATTTCAAGCCAATTTGGGCTGTGTTAAAAAAAAAAATTCAGGGGCACCTGGGTAGCTCAGTGGGTTAAAGCCTCTGCCTTTGGCTCAGGTCATGATCCCAGGGTCCTGGGATCGAGCCCCACATCAGGCTCTCTGCTCGGCTGGGAACCTGCTTCCCCCTCTCTCTCTGCCTGCTTCTCTGCCCACTTGTGATCTCTCTCTGTCAAATAAATAAATAAAATCTTAAAAAAAAAAAATTCAAAGGGATAATTATAAAGAATCTCAGAAAATATTAGTGACCCCATTCCCACGCACACACACCAGAAAAAATAGCATAATAGTGTAAATCGATGTCCTCAGACATTTACAACCTAATCTCCACAGGATCATTGATGATTCCAGAGAATACCCCAATCTTTTTACTGAGAATATAGAACAATAGAAGAATTGAGTGGGTAACAAAAACTCATCTAAGTATCTAACAATGGATGAACTTGTTAAATAATGTTGTTTAAGGAGTTTTAAATGCCTATAAAATTAAACCATTCAACAAATATTTAAAGAAATTCTTCTAAATTAGGCAGTATGCTAATGTATTAAAATATTATATTCCTATATCTATTTATATGGAAAATTTGCTTATAATAGATTTTTAAGTATAAGGGTTAATGCGAAATAGTAGGCATACTATGATTTATATCAAAAATACACATAGAGGCGTGACTTTGTCAGTTAAGTGCCTGTCTTGGGCTCAGGTCATGATTCCAGAGTCCTGGGTTCAAGTCCAACATTGGGCTCCCTGCTCAGTGGAGAGCCTGCTTCTCCCTCTCCTCCATACTCGTGCTTTCTCGCTCTATCTCTATCTCTCAAATAAATAAAATCTTAAAAAAAAAAAAATACACATAGAGATATGAGCTTTAGATGGACCCAGAGACCAAAACCTTTACATTGATTATGTGTTAGGATCCTAGGTAATTTTTAATTTTCTTTTTATCTATTTTATGCATGTGTTCATCTTTTTAGCCGGGCTCACCACTCCACCTTATACCTCCCAGTAGACGTGTCCAGTGCCACCTTGTTATTTTCACCTTCTTACCTGCTTCATTTGGTTTTGATGAATGATGCAGTCTTGAGAAATGACATTCGGAGTGTCAAGGGGTTTGATGATCAAGTAGTTTTGGCTATACTTAGGATTTAAAAATGAGGTCCAAAAGCCTGAGCCCAAGTAGGTTTTGAATGAAATTTCTTTTACTCAAATTTTTCTCCCTCTTCTCTGTTTTTTCTTTGATTATCTTCTCCTTGATACCTGCTGTCATCTCTCTTTTTTATTCATTTTTCTTTCTTATGTATTTCATCAATTCATATTTCCTTCTCTCTGCCTGTCTTATTATTTGTTTCCTGTGGGGTTTTTTGCCTTCATCCCCAAACCTACAACATTTTTTTCATTATTACATCAAATGACCAAAGTTAGTATCACTTTATAACGTATTAATTTCAGAAGTATGTGGGGAGTGCTGAATTATATGTTTTCGTATAAAATAATTATTGGTTAGAAATACGGAGTTATACATATAACATGAAGTTCAGGGAGACCAAATGTCAGATTTTCAGTAGATTGCTCAGTGTTCTCTTGTCAAAAAAAACGAAAAACAAAAACATAAGAACACTGAGATTTTTCACTACTCTTTTTTTTTTTTTTTTTTAAAGATTCCATTCATTTATCTGACAGAGGGAGAGAGATCACAAGTAGGCAGAGAGTCAGGCAGAGAGAGGGGGGGAAGCAGGCTCCCCGCTGAGTGGAGAGCCCCATGCGGGGCTCGATCTCAGGACCCCGAGATCATGACCTGAGCCGAAGGCAGAGGCTTTAACCCACTGAGCCACTCAGGTGCCCCAGATTTTTCACTACTCTTGACAGCAGCAGCAACTTGGCCTTGCAGAAATAAAATGGCCTGTGACATAAATCCAGGTGAGTAGGGGGAAATGCACTCTTAATGTATGAAGGCAAGAGATTAGTGTGTATATGTATGTATGTGTGTGTGTATATATATATATATATATAGAGAGAGAGAGAGAGAGAGGGAAGGAGAGGGAGGTATGATTTTTATGAGAAATATGAATTTCTCATTTAGCTCAAAAGGGGAGAACTTTCCATAAATAAATTAATCTTCAGAGAGAACATACCCATTGGCAGGCAGAGGCCACCCATGTCAGCGACAGCAGAAAGGGAGCTGGAGCCCATTTCTCTCATATAAAAGAGTAGCAGACATGGCTGTGCAAGGAAGAGCAAACTTGTTTTTTGTTCCCACCAGCCTGGAATCACTTCTTCTATTGAAAACTGAACTGCAATTTAATGGGGTTTGTTTTCCAAGCTCAAATATGTTTTAAGTCAAGGCCACTAACTAATCATTGTCCTCTAGCAGACTAGTATGTTCCAGTTACTAACACATACCTGCCTTCATCTGCCCTAAACAGTGAGTTTGCAGTTCATCAGAAAGAGAGGACAGAGACTAAGAGGATTATTTCAGTGTGGAGGAGCAATTGACCTTGACAAAGGATACGTGTTGAGGACTCTGGAAAGGCAAGGTTAGTTTAAGAGCAGCAGGAAGTAAGAGATGAAAAGGAGAGTTGAGGAAATAAGAAAAAAGCAGATATGTTTTTGTGAGACACTTTCAAAAAGTTTCATGAATGGCCCCAAGAAAAGAAAACCTAGGCAACCACGTGCTTGTCTCTTGTGTTGTGCGTGGGAACAGGACATCTAGAGATTAGATTTGCCACTTCATTTTTGTTCAGTCCATCCCAAAATAGAATTTTATGTATTAAGTATCTTCTGTTTGAAGCACAAACTGTGGTTCCTGTTTTTCTGACTGGTACATAGGCTCATTGTGCAAACAGATGTTAAACAAATGGACCCCCAGATAAATATGACCATACAGTTCACAGACGAAAAAGGAAAAAAAAATAGCTATATACTCTCATAACAAGTCTATGGATCTATTTTAGTCTGTGGGCAGGCCCAGATATGTTGTGATGAACAATCTCCTTTATTTGTACTCTTGTCCTCAGAGTTTTTATTTACTTGGTCGGCTTCAATTTTCACACCTCAGTCAGTGAATCCCAAATTATCATTACTTCTTCCAACTTCTTTCTCAACTCTTCTCTTATTCTTTCCTCTCTCCTACTTCCTGGATATCCTTAATGGCTTTCATCTCAAATTCAACAAGTTCAAGAATCTTATCACTTTGCCCTGCACAGTTTCTTTGTTGCTTGTCCTTTTTCCATATTTGTACAACATCAGTCTCTGCATTGTCACAGGAGCCAAAAACTCTGGTTCATTTCTTTTTAAAAAAAGGTTTTTATTTATTTGTTTTAGGGAGATAGTGTGGAGAGGGAGAGGGAGAAAGAATCTGAAGTGAACTCAGCACTGAGAGGGGAGCCTGACAGCAGGCTCAATCTCATGACCACGAGATCGTGACCTGAGCCGAAACCAAGAGTTGATGCTTAATTCTGAGCCAACTGAGCCACCCAGGCACCCCACTCTGGTTCATTTCTATTAGACTAATTGGGTGAATACTATTTGCTAAACCTCACAATAAATCTCCTCGCTTCTAATTCTCCCCAACTTGGTCCATCCAAAATATAGTGCTCATAAATCTTTAAACACGATTCTGGCTGTATCACTCCTTTTTTCAGACTTCTTCAGCAGCTTTCATATATTGACCATAACTCTGATGTCAGGGCCATCTGTGAATCACCTATAACCATTTTTTTTAATTTAATTCCACAACTCTTCTGTGATCTAACCATATTGGATTTCTTATAGTTTGTCAGATGTGCTCTGAAGCTTTTTGCCTGCCTGATTTTTGCTCAGTCTATTCGAAGGAAAATACTCTGCTTTTTACCTTTTGTGTCTTAAGTATACACATTTCCTATTATTATGTTAAACCTCATATTCTCTGTAAAGGAATTCCTGGTGCATTTTGATTGACATAATTTCTCTGTTAAATTTTCGTTATTTTTTTTTCTTTGTAGAGTTCACATGGCATTGTTCATGTACTTCTTTATGTGATTTTAATCTTCTCCCATTCTTCCTTGACGTTTGGGATCTCTTTTCATCTGTGTGTATTCCTAAGTGTATGTGGTGTGGGTGCTTACTTAGCACTGCGTCAAAACCTCTCAAAGAAGTTGAGTAATACAAGCAGCATAATTACAAATGGCAGCATCCAGGAAGTGACTAAGACATAGAAGAGTCATTTCCATTTAGGTTGGGAAGCATTGTTTTCAAAGAGTTAATTGGACACCATGGTGATGCTCTTGGGAAACAGGTGGGTGAACTGTGTTTCTCCCCAGCAGGCTTAACGGTTAAGGACTCCACACTTCAGAACTGCGTCATTGCACATGCTGGAACTAAGCCAGGGAATCAGTTAGGCAGATCTTTATTTTAACCTTGCTGCACTTCCAGAGAAAAGATCATTTGATAAGCTGAAAACTTCTCCAAATCAATCTATTACAGCTATGGTGATGGCTGGAGAAATCTAGTAAGCTCAGAACTCTCTTCTTGGAGAACTTTTCTCCTTCCTTCCTTTTTTCTTTTCTTTTCTTTTTTTAACACATTGAGTTCTACTTCCAACAATCACATCTGTTATTTCACTTCTCAAGTAATGCCTTAAAAACTTAGAAGAATATAGTTTAGACCTCTTCACGAACCATTGCATACTTAAAACGAAATTTTTGTCAGATCAAATTCCTTTTCTTCATAATAGATAAATAAATTTGTATGTGCTCTGTCTGGTAAACAAAAGAAGATTGGAAAACTTCCTGATGACGGTGTATATCTGTGATAGTTAGCTAGCATTATCAGAGGACTCTTATAAATGTCAGATCATTTAATCAGATAGAGTAAAGAGAGTAAAACTTGAGTTTCTCAATTCTTCTACCAATAGGAAGTGGGAGGCAGTGGGACTTAATCATCTTGGTTCTTTATGTCATTTTATTCCAACAGACTGAATTTCCTCTGACAAGGAAGGTGGCATGTAGCGTGTAATAATCTTTAAAAACCAGCATAGCTTGGCTTTGATACAGTATTCCCTGAAAACAAAAATCCACACCTCAATCTCAAGTTTCAATAGCAGCATATAAAAATTCTGTTGGCAAGAACTATAAAAAGGAAATTTTATATTCAGTTTCGTCAAAGGCCTTTCAATTCACTTCTTACTGATTGTTTCTTTTAGTTTGGCTTTTGTACAATTCTTAGGAGAAAAATGAATCAAAAAGAAAATAAATGATTTTCTATATAACATTTACACAGACACATATGTAGTGATTGGATGATGATCCTCTAAGTTAGCAGTATGAAAATAATTTTAAAATTAAATTGAATGGTGGGGAAAATTTTAAAATGAAACAGACAGGTAATTATCATCACTTAATTTAATCCATAAATATGATATCTCCTCTAAGTAAATGTATTAAGGGGCGCCTGGTTGGCTCAGTGTGTTGAGCATCTGCCTTCAGCTCCAGTCATGGTCCCAGGTCCTGGGATGGAGCCCTGCATCGGGCTCCCTGCTCACGGGGAGCCTGCCTCTCCCTCTCCTCCCTGCTCGTGCTCTCTCTTGCTCTCTCTCAAATAAACAAAACCTTTAAAAAAAATAGAAATAAATAAATATATTAAAAGACAAGAATCTGTGAAACTTGGGTAACATTTTAGTTCAAACTGGTTTTCTGTAAGCAGTAAAATTAATCACACATTTATTAAAAAAAAAAAAAAAAGAACTCTTGGCTTTCCAAAAGGCCTGCAAATATTTCTAAAATGCAGTTTCTCAGACAAAACAAGAGATATAGACCTCAAAAGCAGAAAAGAGAATAAAAATGGACATGATACTGAATGGGATTAGAATGAACTTTACTAGGTCATAGTAACATTTTTGTTACCTTAGAGGATAAATAGTGATTTATCTCTATCTTAAATATTTTCAGACATGAATTGACATCATCTCACACAGTTTAGCACACAATCTAGCAGTTTATTTTACATTCTTGTTCATTCATGTTTTCAAATCTATATACATTAGTATTCCAAATAGAAACCAAATATATTAAAGGCAACTATCATCATTTATCTTTTTTATGGGTGGATGGTGAAGCTACATGATCACCCATCATCATTTATCTTAATAAAATATAGCATAGTGCTTAAAAAATAGTAGTTACTCTTATTTTGTGGATGACAATAAACATCTTAAAATTATCTTTGGTAGTCTACTCAATTCCTGCCAAGAAGTTTGCTGACCCTTTCCTTTTTTTTTAAATCCATATGTCTATTGTTAAAATCCACATTTTCCCTAGTTCTATAGTCAATAAAAAAGAAATTAACCAACTAAATTAGGTCAATTGCTGCTTTATCCTTTTAGTATACAATGTCTCCAAAATATATTCTTCTTCAGCTGCACGAATGCTAAAATATCATTGATAATACAATTTTATGGTTTTGAAAATGAAAATATGAAAATAAAGATTGTATTATAAACCTATGTCCAGCCAAAAAAATACTTTTGGGGTAGAGGTCACAGAAATATAGTTCTAGACATCAAAAACTTGAAAATCTTATCTTATATGAATTATTATTTTAAGGAGAAAATGTGAGAAAGATAGAATTTTATTTAAGGGGAATGTAATGAAATAAAAATAATTAATAAAACAAAAATGCCTTGTGAATGAGGATACAAATATAGAGGAACAAATAATTTAAGGAACTAAAATAAATTAGAGATCCAGAGAATATTTACATTTTAATACTATGTAAATAATAAAAACTTTTAAAAAGTTAAATGAAAAATTTCTTGGAAAGTGCCAGCAACCAAATCATAACAGGAAAAATTGAACTAGTAATTTAAAACCTACCACTGAAACACCCATTACCCATATAGTTTTGTTGCAGGGTCATCAAGGGCAGAGGCCAAGAAAGAATTCTTGTATGGTGCAACTTAGTAAGTTTATTTAAGTAGCATGGAGACAGAACCCATGGGCAGAAAGAACTGTACCATTGCTGTATGAATCTAGCAGTTATATGCTTAGTACTCAAGGCGGAGGGGACATACAGAGAGTATTAGATCATAAATGTCTTCTCCGAATTCTACTCATAAAACTATTCTTGCAAGATTTCTTTGGTGCTTATCACTCAGTTTAATATTAACTGTCAGTGAGATATACAGGCAGTCATGAGACCCTTTAAGAATGTAGCAACCAGTGAACTCAGAACAAGGGACTGAGAGTTTTGGAGGGGAGGGGGTGGGGGGATGGGCGAGCCTGGTGGTGGGTATTGAGGAGGGCACGTATTGCATGGAGCACTGGGTGTGGTACATAAACAATGAATCTTGTAACACTGAAAAAATAAAATAAAAGTATTCGGGGGGAAAAAAACTTATCTTGAAATACAGTTCATAAACGAAAAGTCAGGGAAAAAAAAAAAAAAAAGAATGTAGCAACCAGGGCATATCTGATCCTTCAAACCTATACAAGTCAGCCTTCTAGGCTAACGGTGAACATTTTTCTGCCTCTATCTCTCATTATCCCCCCGCCCCTGACCAATTTTTGGTCTTTAAATCTTTAAAATGTTGAAGGGTGAAGGGCTCATCTTCTGTAATTTCTTCAAGTTGACAGGGGTCATAGAGATGGCCACTATCTGTCCCTACAAGTAACTGTTACAGAAGGCCTTGCTGTAGAGTCCAGAGTGGATATTGGCGTGAATTTGTTTTGAGTAGTAAGAGTCACCTGTTGGCTGGGCAGAGTCAGGAACTGCTTGCACATATCTTGACAACAGGAGAAATCAAAGCAAAAGAGACAACACATCAGGATTATGATTATAATAAAAATAAGAAGTGTGATAAGAAGACCTTTTAAGGTAGACCATAGTCCACCTCCCACCCAACCAAAAATTTAACCAGTCATTGAGAGAATTAGGAGTCAGGCATTGCCTTAATTTGGGTTTGCCTGTCTGCTAAAATTTTGGATAGAGTAGCAGAGCCATTTGGGATATATACATAACATTTAGTGTCAATATTAGCATAATAACTTTCCCTTTGACTTACAGTCAGGTTATCAAGAGCCATTAGGTTTTGGAGGGCCACTTTTTGAATTTGTGGGTGACTTTGTGTTGGGTTTGGTTAAAGGTGGCTGCTATATGTTTGCTAAAGCCTCTACTTGTAATTTTATATCTATAGAGGTGGCTGCCAGGACATATGGCTAAGGAATAAAACCATTAAGAAGCAGTGCTCTTTGCCTGATATCTAGCCTTAACAATATCCTAATTATGAGGAATCACTGGCAAGTGGGAGATGACTTGCATCCCCAAGTGCATTATCCAATCCAATTATAAGGAAGGTGAGGCCATCCATTATCTCCACAAGTTCATAGTCAACCCCATGGAGTGGGGTACACTCCAACTTTTAAGGAATGATTTTGTTATCCCAGCCACATAGAATTGATTGAGGTGATAGTTGAGTTATACAGTTATTAGGAGTGTCCATCCCATTCTTTAGCTGTTTAAATAATCTGTGCCTGTAGAGTCTCTATTACTATCCCCACAGAGGAGAAGGCCCAAAGACTGTCTGTCTTTGAGCTAGTGCAGCAATTTCTCTGAAGTTTACCTTAAGTCATATTCAAAGATAACTAGAACTAGAATCTAACATCAACCAACGTGTGTTACTGAAACATAATTTTTCTTGGGGCACCTTGATGGCTCAGTTGGTTAAGCATCTGCCTTTAGTTCAGGTTCTGGTCCCAGGGTCTGGGATGGAGCCCCATGTTGCATTGGACTCCCTGCTCAGCGGGGAGTCTCCTTCTCCCTCTCTGCCACCTGCTCCCTCTCTAACTTGTGCTCTCTCTCATGTGTGCTCTCTCTCAAATAAATAAATAAAATCTTTAAAAAAAAATGAAACACGATTTTTCTCTTTAAATTCACCCTTATTTCCAGAGGTAGACAAATCAAGACTAATTTGTTTATAAAACAATTCCAGTTTTAACAAACCTGAACTAATTATATACGTAAATGCAAAAAGAATAGTGATTGATCATATAGATCCTTTAAAATGTTCTTTGTTGGAACTTTTAAAAGATTTTATTTATTTATTTGTCAGAGAGAGAGTGAGAGAGAGCACAAGCAGGCAGAGTGGCAGGCAGAGGCAGAGGGAGAAGCAGGCTCCCCGCCGAGCAAGAAGCCCGATGTGGGACTCGATCCCAGGACCCCGAGATCATGACCTGAGCCGAAGGCAGCCACTTAACCAACTGAGCCACCCAGGCGTCCCTCTTTGTTGGAACTTTTTATAAGGAATCTCTATATTGGACTTTTATATCCTCTCAGGGCCAGAAGAAAGCCAAATAGTTGTCATCAGACTTGCCTGCAATACCTATAGATTTGGGCAAATTCCTCTTCTCTTGGTCCCTAAAATATCTTGAGGTTCCTGTACCTGCCAGGAAGTGACATTCTTTATTCACCTGGTAAGACTGCTGTGAACTCTGTAAGTAAAGTATCATGCCAACATTTCCAAGAGGCTTCATTGGCTCCATAAAATCAACCTTAATTCCTTAAAGCTATCTGCTCATATCTGAGTCTATGTATGTCTCTCTCAAATATACTATTCCAGTCAAAGCCTTGGTAATATAACCAATGTTTCCAATTGTATCCTGTTACAAGGAGAATGGATTCTTTTCGAACTTATACAAATAATTAAAATTACCCAGAAAGAAAAGCCTTTCTGAAATCCGGAGGGTTTGGGTAGGGAGAAAAGTTAAATGCTTCAATTTGTTCACAAAAGAATATTTTAATATCTTCCTCCATTCAATCCCGTTAATTTTTGTTCTGTTTGAATGCAACTTCCCCATTAGTTCTAGAAATTCTTACCTAGTTTAGTTTTATGATTTTTAAAGATATTAAAAAAAACCCTGTATTTGTCAAAAGCCCTTCTTATGAATCTCCTTGAAGACGAAACACATTTTGCAAAAGCTATAGCACAATAGCTATAAATAACAAAAAACTCAGAAATGTACCTAGTTCTAGATTGGAGAGTTCATTAAATGTATCTGACAAGGAAACCCAGTTATTCCTGTGAAACATACCATTTTAATAATTAGAATGTCAAATGATGACCTTATAACAGAACATATTAAACCTTTAGGAATTTCATATATTTTCTAGAACAGTTTTGCATTTACCCATACAACATAAGAAGTTTTATCATTTGTTTGACTGTGCTTCCCGTGTAAGTTAACATAGCAAATAAACAAGGCTAATTAGATTTCATTTATCATTTAAATCTTGGAGAAGTTTGTTAAAAACCTTAGAAAGTTTTAAAGCACATCCCTAAATAGGATTAAAGATCATTATAAATTTAATATTTATATTTAATTAGGGTGGCAATAAGGGGTTCTATAGGAAGTTGTATAGTTGTTAGTAAAACAGCCTCCCTAACATTGAGAAATTTTAACTTTTCAAGTAATCAAAGACCTGATTAAGACAAAACTTAGAAACTGGTTTTCTGGGAAGATAAAGAAGAGAGAAAAACTTTGTTTACATTTTCTTATCAAGAGCAGACCAACAATCCAAGAAAACTATCTTTTAACAAAGGGAAAAACAGAATTTCAGTCTTATACCATTGTGCTTTTAAAATCCACTGATTTCAACATTAGTCCTGACCATACATAAATTTTTTTCCAAAAATCTCCCTTCACAAATCTTCTACAACTGTCTTCATTCAGATTTTGTCCTAAGCCTTTTCTCTCTAAATAACCAATCTCATTTTAGGACAAAACTAATTTCTTTTCTCTCAACAAAATCTATTCCCATTCCTTATTTTTTTTCTTATTAAAAGCACATCTTTCTTGCAAACAGACTGACTTCCCTTATTTCCATTAGTCTTAATTACACTTAGCAGAATTTTAAGTCTTAGAAATCTTAGTCTCCAAAGAAAATTAAGTAGTAACCAATTGTGAACTGTTTGTTACACCAGAATTCTTCAGATCAGCAAGTTTATAAATACATTTCATAATTTCTAAAAACAGATGTTTTTTCATAGTGTACTCTTTTAATACAGCAAGCATGTTTACCAGCAGGCCCAGGTATCCTCAGTTTCTCTGCAATGAGAAGTCAAAGCAGATAAACCTATGTTCAGCAAACAATGTTTTATTATTTATTTGGAAAAGACTTAGCTATCCAATGAATTCAATTTATCATTTAGCAAAACTTCAAAGTTTCAGGTTACCAAAGATTTTAAAAGCTATTTAAAAGTTTTATATATAAACCTTTTTATTTATTCAACCTACTTGTTTTTAACAAGTAATGAACATGTTCTTAACTTGTTCTCTTGTGTGAGACAGACAAAACTAACCATAATTTTAAGTCATCTTTTTGCTGACAAATTGCAACAGAGATAACATGAACTTATTTGACCTTCAGTAAACCTTGCTAGAATAATAATATTATATTTAGGGCACCTGGGTGGCTCAGTTGGTTAAGCGACTGCCTTCAGCTCAAGTCACGATCCTGGAGTCCCAGGATCGAGTCCCATATCTGGCTCCCTGCTCAGCAGGGAGTCTGCTTCTCCCTCTGACATTCTCCCCTCTCATGCTCTCTTTCTCTCTCTCTCTCAGATAAATAAACTCTTTAAAAAATATTGTATTTAATGCTGATAAATCTAAAGAAACGTCTAAATTAAACTAACAAATTTTAGTAAGCTTAAATATCGAATATGTTATACCTGGGTCCACTAAAAGTCAATCAGTTTGTCCCCTATTGTCAATTTTTACCTTGGGTACCTGAGGGGAAATCTGAAGTGGGTGGTTTTAGTCCAGGGAGGGGTGCTCTTTGCTCCTTGATAGCGAAGGTAGGAGGAGCAGGAGCCAATGGTGCTGGAGGTATGGAGGATGGTTTATGAGTGGGTTATGTAAGCTGCACCTATGGTGGTGAAGAAATAGAAGGGGGAGGTGGAGGCAGAGGTTGTGGGTGCCCCTGGCTAAGCTGGAAGTGAATAAAATCCCAGGGGGCAGAGAAAAAGAATTCCTAGTCCTAAAACTGGTCAGCTCAAACAAATGAGCAGACATATGTTTTCTTTCCACCAACAAAAATTAAAAGTAGGCAGTCCAAGTCAGGTCAAAGAAGACAGAGCGTCTCCCCAAAACAAACGGAGTTTCAGCAGCTGTTTGGGAATATTCCTTAAGACCTGTGCCAGGGTAGACTAACCACAGACGATTGACTCCAACTTTCCTACCCATTAACCCAGGAAATGAATGAGGAAGAAAACTCCACACAATAAAAGTCAGGCAACATTTATCTAGTCCTCTCAAGATATATGCTAGATCTGACACACAAAAGAAGAAGCAAGTAAGAAATTAATAACTTGGGAAGAACAGAGGAAGGCATGTATAGGATCTTGGTAGCAACCTGTTTACAAGAGAGATAGTGGGTGTTGTAGAGGTAGGGGGGATTAGAGAATGTGACAGAACACAGAGAAAGTGGAGGATTAACAGAAGTAGAAAAGCCTGAAGCAGCTGAGCTGATGGTGGATCGAGGGTTAGAGAGTGAGGAGAGGAGTATGGACAAGTGAGGGTTTTGGTATAGGGCCAAAAAAGCCTGATCATATGGGATTTTGGTCAATTCCTACAAAATGAGGAGAGTAATTTAACTAGGAGTACATTACCAAAATATCTGTCAACTTCCAATGGTGTCCCATGAGAAATATTGCAGAAGGTTCGTGGGGTTCAGAGTGGCAGGAGGCATCCCTCTTTCTTGACTGTTCTGAGAAAGGATGTTGAACTCCCTTCACTTCCCTATTGCATTCTAGACTACATCAGGTGCTGGTGAATGGACTGAAATGCTGCAGATATTGGGGCTGCCTCTTTGCATTTCAGGGGAGTCCATATATTTGATGACCAATAATAATACTCTTTGTAGGCCTCTAGTTCTAGTATTAATGGCTGGGGTAGAGGTCCTGGCCTTTGTTAAGAAAGGGGCAGCTATTTTTTATTAAGCATCATATATTTAAGCTAGAAATACTTTTAATCTGAGAGTAGGACCTAGAATACCAAACATCCCATGGGTAAGGACAAATGAAAGACATGAAAAAAATGAAAGTATGGAAATCTTATCTAATCCGGGCAACTTTCTTGTGAGCTTTATCACGATCCAGTCCCAAGGGATTGGTCCCCTGTTGGGTGAATTCCCCAACTGAGTAGTAGCTCTAACTGGTCCCTTTCAGGAAGCACACAGTTAGACATATCTTAAATTTTATGTTCATCAAAGGTCACACCAGGTTATTTAGGAGGAAACCTTACACAGTAATCTTGAGATCCATGGCCATCCTAATAACATGTATGGCTGTCTCATGCCCAAGAAGAGTACAGATATTAAAAGAACAGGTAAAACAGAGAGAGCCTGATTTCTGAGCCCATTGCCCTTGTGACCAAGGTACTAGGGTGCCTGTGGGAGGCCGGAGTTTGTCCATCCCCATGGTGTAGCCACAGGCAAGACTGGTCAGACAAGGCATGTTCAGAAGTGTCATACTATTCAAGACATCTCCAGAAAAGAACAAGAAGTAGAGGCTGGGGGAATAAAAGGTTCACCAAGTTGCACCAACACTCTTGGATTCACTCTCTAATCCCTGTGTGCGGCCACAAAAAATATTGCAGGGTCATAGAATGCAAAGGCCAAGAAAGAATTCTTGAGATGTTGTAAGGTACATCTTAGTAATTTTATTTAAATAGCATGGTATAGGACCCATGAACAGAAAGTGCTGCACCTTTGCTATATTAAGCTAGTGGTTATGTGCTTAGTGCTAAAGGAGGAGGGGACATGCAGGGAGTATTAGATCATACATGACTTCTTCAAATTTCTACTCATAAAACTACTTTTTTTTTTAAGAATTTTTTTAAAGATTTTATTTATTTATCTGACAGAGAGAGAGAGAGAGAGAGAGAGAGAAATCACAAATAGGCAGAGAGGCAGGCCGAGAGAGAGAGGGGGAATCACAAGTAGGCAGAGAGGCAGGCAGAGAGAGAGGAGGAAGCAGGCTCCCTGCTGAGCAGAGAGCCCCATGCGGAGCTTGATCCCAGGACCCTGAGATCATGACCTGAGCCGAAGGCAGAGGCTTTAACCCACTGAGCCACCCAGGCGCCCCTCATAAAACTACTTTTGCAAGATTTCTCTAGTGCTTATCATTCACTTTGTTATTAACTATTGGTGAGATATATAGGCAGTCATGAGACCCTTTAAGAATAGCAACCAGTGTAAAAAAAAAAAAAAAAAAAAAAAAAAGAATAGCAACCAGCGTGTATTTGATCCTTATCAGAACTATGCAGGCAATAGGCCAGCCTTCCAGGCTAAAAGGGAACATTTTTCTGCTTCTATCCCTCATCAGTTTAACTGATAACTTCTAGTTTTATTAGTGACATATATTTTCATCTCATATAAATTATTTCACAATTGGGGCGCCTGGGTGACTCAGTGGGTTAAAGCCTCTGCCTTTGACTCAGGTCATGATCTCAGGATCCTGGGATCGAGCCCCGCATCAGGCTCTCTGCTCAGCGGGGAGCCTGCTTCCCCCCCCCCCTTCTCTGCCTATCTCTTTGCCTACTTGTGATCTCTCTCTCTGTCAAATAAATATATAAAATATTAAAAAAATAAAAAAATAAAAAAATAAATTGTTTCACAATATACAAAAAGATAACAAAAACTTAGTTTCCAGAATGACAGTCTAAACACTCTGAATAGCCCTTTTGCTAAAGACATGTAAGTGTTGAAATTCTCTGTCTCTCTCTCTCCCTCTCCATTCCCCCCGCGCTCTCTCTATACACACACACACACACACACACACACACAAGCTGACAAGGAAGTATGGAATCTACAAAACTAAATGAAAGTAGGAGTTCTGGGATATAAATCAAGGCACCTATAGACCCATGGTTTGTATTTTGTTGGGTTCCCAAAGTATTATGAGGTACAGTGGTTAGGTTTATGGCCTATGTAAGGTAAAAAGTGTTATAAGAGATTTATGCATAAAGGTGGGGTCCCAAAGAGTCATACCATCCTTGTAAGATAGAATGAAAAGTACATCATACAGAATGGGACAGCAAGAAAACTTACCTGCTTCAACTCTGGTACTGAATGAAGAGCTAAAATCTTTTTTTTTAAGTGTCAAGATTTCTATCCTAAAGATTTTATAACCATAATCCGGACTCCAAGTATGTTTATAAACTAACTTCAAGTCATCTGAGTTGGCTAAAATTGTTCATAATAAAGACTTCAGTTTTGATGTTTGACTCATGACAGCTTTCAAGCCTCACAACTCCCCTTTCCCCTTTTGCCTCACATTTGGGCAAGCTGATTAAAAAAACAAACAAAACCAGCGTGTTCCTTCCCTTGGTGCCAGTGAGAAGTTAAAACCATGCAAACCCAAGCCCTCTAGTGGGAACCCTTACTCCAGCCCCACCTCTAAACCACATTCTTACTTTCAGTCTTATTTCATTCTAGCCATCAGGACCAACTTGCACCTGCCCTGCTCTCCTCAGAAAGTCTCATGGAGTGACTAATAAACCTTGGCACGTGCTCTTGGAGCACATGGAGTAATCAGTGTTGATATCTAAACAATTCCATTGGGAGGAGTCCTTCCCATCCCCCATAGGTTTACTATAAAACATCCACACTTAAAACTATAGTGGAATTGTAGATATTTTATTTTATTTTATTTTATTTTATTATTTTTTTTATTATTATTTTTTTTTTATTATTTCCTGGCAGTGGTTGCTGTTGGTGGTGTACCGGATCTCTTTTATAGGGCCGGTGCACACAGATGCTGTGGTTTTGGCTGCTATGAGCTCACAGTAGTTTCCTCCTGGAAAGAACTGGCCCTCATCAAATGAGAACGGCCTTGCCTAGAAGATTATGCCAGTCAGGAACCACCTGTCAGCCAATGGTTAACATACTGGGAGTAGGGGATATTAAGGATTGTGAAGATTGTGAGATTTTACTCTACTTAGAAGCTAACAAACTAGCTTGCCACAGTTTCATGAATGCTGACAAAAGATATAAAATTTCATGGTCAAAGACAAAGGACTGTATCACTCACAATAATGGCAATAGTAGCCAGAGTATCAGATCTGGTCCCTCTGCCCCAGGTCCCATAAGGCAACATGAAAAGGGCCAAGTTGCACTTATGCATGAAATATATCATGTAATGGGAGAAGGAATCTTGAGCTTGGGGAACAGAATCTTTTATAATGGGCTATAAGCTTACCTTAACTTTGTTCTAGAGGGAGACATTATCTTTATTATACTGAACAGAAAATAAACCTGTCCTTCAGTCTAGAGATAGACATTATCTCTAGCTTCAAAGGCTGTTGACTATAAAAAGAAACAATTTTTAAAAGATAGTCCAGAACAAATGCAGTCAACTCCTCTGCTCATAAGACAAGCAGAAATACAAGAGATCTGTGGAGAATTGACTCCAACAAATGGGTTTATTTTACTAATCTACCATTGTACATTTTGAATTTTTGTAATAAATCTATCAATAATCACAGTTAGTGTAAATGGAGTAAGCTCTCCAACTCAAGAAGTAATGATTATCAGAATGAAAAAAACAAAATTCTAGCCATGTAAAATTTATGAGTTTTACCTATAATCTAAGGAGACACACACACCAAAAAGTATGTAATGAAATTGTATGATAACATATGCCAGGCAAATACCAATAGAAAGCTGGTATTGCTAAACCAAGTAATAGACTGAATGTAAAACGTTTTATGAGAAATAAGAAAAAGAAAGATTTGGTTTGGCATAAAATAATGTTTCTAAATTTGTATGCTCCCAGAAGCAGATCTAAAATACATAAAGCAAATATTGACAGAATTAAAGCAGAAATTAATAAATTTATTATTATGGTAGGAGATTTTAAACACATCTATCTTGGTAATTGAGAGGTCTGACAGGCAAAAAAATCTGTAAGCATCTGCAGGATTTCAATAAGACAGTTAGCAAGTTTAATTTAATGGACATTTACATAATAATGTATTCAACAAAAGAATGGTATGGAGCATTTACCCAACTGTCAGATACTAAGCTGCAAAGCCAGTTCCAACAAATTTCAAAATATTTCTGTCATGCAAATCACATTTTCTGGCTACATGCAACTGTTAGAAATCAAGAACAAAATGATAACTAGAAACATCCAAAACTTTTATAGGTGTTGAACATAACTAAGTAATTCATGTGATAAAAAAGAAAAACTCACAATGGGTATCAAACTTTATTTAGAAATTAGTGATAATGAAATTATTGCATATCAAATCTCAGAGGGTATAACTAAAGCAATTATTAGCTTAAAATGATAATTTTAAGGAAAAAAAGACTATTAATGGTACTTTTTGTTCAAGCCAAAAATGAAAGAATTATCCTATTTCCAGGGTGTCTGGTGGCTCAGTCAGTTAAGGGTCTGAATCTTGATTTTGGCTCAGGTCATAATCTCAGGGGCTGAGATTGAGCCCCAAGTTGGGCTCCACACAGGGCATGAAGCCTGCTTAAGATTCTCTCTCTCCCTCTGCCCCCCCTAAAAAAATAAAAATCAAAGAATTATCTTATTTCCTCTTCTCTCAGCTTTCACATCCAGTTCATCAGAAACCTCTAAAACTCATGCTGTATCTGTCCAATTTCTACATCTTCTCTGCAACCACTATGATCCAAGTCACTCTTCTCTCTTGCCTGTGGTATTTCAACAGCAATGGTTTTCCTGCTCCCTTCTTGCCTTCCTAAAATCCATTCTCCCTGGAGTAGTCACCATGATCTTTAAAAGCATACATTGGATCACATTGCTCCCATGTGAAAACAGAATGGCCTGCTCTTTGATTGCAGGACTGGTTCTTTTAATTATTCTCATCTGTTCTAGTTTTCTGTGCTCTAGGTTCTCAGAGTCTCACAACACAGTAATCCAGCAGCTGGCTGGACTGTGTTCTCATCTAAAGCTCAAGGTCCTCTTCCAAGATTATTCATGTCGTTGGCAAAAGCTAATTTCTTGCAGGTATAGGACTGAGGTTCACATTTTCTTGCAGCCTGTTGATTAGAGTTCTCTTAGCATCTAGAGCCTGCCCTCAGGTCTTCTCTATGTGACTCTTCCACAACCAGGGGTATTTCTTTGAAGGCAGTAGGATACTCTCTCCAACTGAAGAAGATGGAGGCTTGTATAACATAATGGAATAAAAGAAGTTACTGTGCCATACTTTTGCCATATAATGTAACCCAATCAGGGAGCACCTATCCCATCATATTTACAGTTCCTGCTACTCTCAGAAGCAGTGGAAGTATATAGGATATGTGTACAAGACAGTGGGAATCTTTTTTCTTTTAAGTTTTTATTTAAATTCCAGTTAGTTACCATACAGTGTAGTATTAGTTTCAGGTGTACAATATGTACAAGTGATTCAATATTTCCATACAACACCCAATGCTCATCACAGCAAGTGCACTCCTTAATCCCCATCACTTCTTTTACCCATCCCCCCAACCACCGCCCCTCTGGTAACCATCAGTTTGTTCTCTATAGGTAAGAGTCTCTTTTTTGGTTTGCCTCCCTCTGTTTGTTTGTTTTTGTTTTTGTTTTCCCTTTACTTTTGTTTTGTTTCTTAAATTCCATATATGAATAAAATCATATGGTATTTGTCTTTTTCTGACTTATGTATTTCACTTAGCATAATACTCTCTAGCTCTATCCATGTTGTTGCAAATGGCAAGATTTCATTCTTTTTTATGGCTAATATTCCATCGTGTGTGTGTGTGTGTATGTGTGTGTACACCACATCTTCTTTATCCATTCATCAGTTGGTAGGCATTGGGCTATTTCCATATTTTGACTATTGTAGATAATGCTGCTATAAACATCAGGTGCATGTATCCCTTTGAATTAGTATTTTTGTATTCTTTGGGTAAATACCTAGTAGTGCAATAGCTGGATAATAAGGTAGTTCTATTTTTAATTTTTTGAGGGACCTCCATACTGTTTTCCAGAGTGGCTGCACCAGTTTGCATTTCCACCAGCAGTGCAAGAGGGTTCCTGTTTCTCCACATCCTTACCAACCTTTTGTTTCTTGTGTCAGTAGGAATCTTGATGTCATCTTAAAATTCTGCTTTCCACCCTATCCTTTTTAAAGTCCCTTTTGAATAATTAAAATAGTTATCATTCTATTACCTTTTAAAAATTTAATAGTTTATTTATTTTTGTAATTCCTTGTTGGTATCTAATCATCATTAGAGTAGATCCCTTGCCTGTGGTTTCCACTGTTGTTTTTCCATTTGTAGAGCAGAGCCTAAAACATGGAGGATAATAATGCTGCATGTGTGGCTACATACATGATATGATGTAAAAAATATATGTATATATGGGTAATTGTAGGGGAGGAAAACTAATTTTCCCTCTACCTTTCTATATTCTTGGCGAGCAACACACCTCTCCCCTTAATACAAGATAGATTAAGAGGAGAAAAACAAACAGAAGTTTAATAACATGTTGGGGAGTGAAGGAAGGGGCTATTAATTGAAGGTTATCAGGAAAAAGATGGTGAGCAAGGATAAAGTTGTGATGCAAATTTCACTGCTGGCCTTCTCCAGTGATAAGGAATTTCAAGAGATTAGTCATCCACCTCTTCCTGGTACAGGGAAGGAGACACCCTTACAAATGGAGATTTCTCTTATAAACATAAATTTTTTTTTTACAAAAGTGTAACTTCCACTTCTGCAGTTTCAGAGCTTTGTCTATATCTGCTGTTTCTCAGAAATAACTAGCTCAAGATAATCCTTTTGCCGGAGAGCAATATTTTGGCATGGCATATTGTGCTCTCTTTCACCATACATTTGAGGGAAGAAACTATCTTTGTCCCTAACTTACAACTTAACACCAGAATGAAATATGGATGAGATATGAGATGAAATGTAAAGGTATAAAGCACACATAATATGAAGCATACACACACATACATACATTCCTTGTAAACTGAGGAGGTGCAGCTATGAATACAAAATTCAAGACCCATAAAGCAAAAGAGTAAAAGACTTAATTAGATGATAAAATTTTTGTACATTGAAAAACACCATTACAAAGTTTTTAAAAAGATAAGCTACAGATTTATAAAATATTAAAAAATATATACCATATAATTTAATAACAATGATATATAATGAGAATATACAAAATTTTAAGACAGACACAAATATAAAATTTTTTATAAATGGACCAGGGTTATTATCAGAAAAATCTCAGAGGAAGAAATGAAAAGGGGCATTACTAATAATCAGGTAAAAATGCTATAATTCTCTATTGGAGTATAAATATTAAGAGAATGAGGGGCCATTTTTTTTCATCTTCTTATTGGTAAAGATAAAAACAATAATGCTATTCCACATTGCTAAAAAAACTTCTTAAATCCAGTCAGTAGGGAGATAAACTGAGACAATATCTCTGAGAAGAAATTAGGCAATCAATAGCATAATTTCTTTTGATCCATCAGGAGCTTGGAATTAATGAGTATCATTTAAAATTATTGTCCTAATAAAAAATTGGAAATGCCTGATTTTTTCTTGATTAAATAATATGCTAAATTCATAAAATGCAACATAACTTATTCATTTAAAATAAATTATTTTAAAATAATTTAATTTATTCAATTACACTTAAAATGCTGATACTGATTTTTATCTGCTATAGAGTGTCAGACATTTGAAATATACTTATACATATGTGCAAAATTACATAGATGGACATATACAACTAATTTAATATCCCTCTATCCATCCGAAAGGTGAAAGAGGTTTTTGGACCATTTTATTTTAACTATAACCCCTTTATGTTTTAAAAGAAGAAATGGACAAATGAAGCTCCCTGCCAAAAAGTTCAAGTAATCTGCTCGAAGTTAGTAGCACAGCTAATGACAGAAAGATTCTTTCTGTATTATATGATGTGGGAAACAAAGTCAGAAGAAAAATTATTAAATTTCCTTACTACCTACAGCCCACTGACAAGTCCTTGAAACAGGCAGAGTGACATTCTAGGGACTTAACTGCCTTTGCTAAGGGCAAAAGGCAATCCTAGTCTACGCCCCCACCCCACCCCCCGCCCCTGCCACCATCCTATAAGTCTACTTTAACATATAAAAATTCCTTTAGAAATTTCCTTTATCTCTAAACCCCCAAGATACATGTTGGCAATCATCGCCCAAGCATATGGCCTACTGATATACATCTGAAGGGTCTCATGAGTAAGATTTTATTAGGTGGTAATAAATGACATTTTCCCAAAAACAGCTAGCCCCCCGAGGTCCTGGAAACCTTGCTTCCAAAATTCCTTTGAGACTTATGCTGTCCCAAACCCCCTCCCAACTTGAAACTATATAATGGGCCACTCCTCATGACCCCAGTGCAGCTCTTTCTGCTCACGAGTCCTGTCCCCGTGCTTTAATAAAGTCACCTTTTTGCACCAAAGACATCTCAAGAATTCTTTCTTGGCCATCAGCTTCAAACCCTAATGTCTTTCCTACATCGTCAGACACTAATGTTTTCTTTGCTTTTCATTATAACTTTGTAGCTTGTACACTGGAAAACATGTTTGAATGTTAGTTTTAAAGAAGTTATTTTCAACTAGCCACTAAGCCCTTTAAAGTATCATTTAAAATATAAAGCATACAAATTCTCAAAATCAGTCAAACATGGAAATGTCAGGTGCCTAGGATTATATTCGTCTTCAATACAGTAAGTTCTAAATAAATAACTACACAGCTTACCTGAACTGAACTCACTATACTGAAAAATCACTCCTCTTCTATCAAAGTTTTCCATAATGCTCCTAGTGAGATCATCTGGAAGTCTTTTGGCCTCAGACCTGCAGACTTATGGAATAGAATAGGCTAAAGTGGGCTGAGGAGGTTATGATGAAGAAACAAAGCACAGGGAGCACAAATTATAGCCTTAAAGCATCCAATGTCAGTGTAAAGGACTGGATTACATATAACCCAAGAAACAAAGTGAAGCTCATTGTTGCAATAGGCACCTATGAAAATACCCGCAGTTTTTCATTCCAATGGTTCTCAAACTTTTGACTGCATTAGAATCATCTGGAGGGTAAATACATAGATAGCTGAGACCCATCCTCAGAGTTCTGATTTGGAATCGGTAAAGGTAAAAACGATAATTTCACAGGTTCTCAGATGCTGCTGGTCCAGGACCACACTTGGCAAATCATGCTCTATTCTACTTTTGTAGTTTATTACTTAAGAGTTATAGCTTTCTAAAGTGCTGGTGAATCCTCTTGCTCAAATTTAGACTCAACAGTTAAAACCAGAAATAGACAAGATTGCTTAAGTCACACTCAAACAAAACCTATTGTGCTTATTTTTTATCATACATTGAGGCACCAATGAAGATGTTTTGCAATGAGTTAGAATATCCCAACCACCAGACCAGAAACACCATGATAAGAACAGAATGCCCAGAAGACCACACCCCACATTTCCCCTTCCCTGCCTGTGGTCATGGGATGAACACATACCTATCCCCACCAATGATCACATGCTCCCTGCCTGCTCTCTTGCACATATCCTCTCCCAGCCTTTCTCTAAAACTATAGGTGTCCATTTTGCTGTCAGAGAGGTCATTTGTTAAGGCTTGAGCCTGCTACCTCCTCTGGCTGCCAGGACCTGAAATAAATTACTCCCTTTGTCTTTTCCAGATACTCGTCTTTGAGTTTTTGGCTTTTCTTGTGATGAGTTTATTGAAATTTGTTCAGCAACAGTGTTGGCAAACCCAGCCAGGAGCAGTGCTTCCAATTTATCCAGTCCTTTGGGATTCCCCAGGGTGGAGTAGTTGGCCATAGTAGCATGCCAGGGCTTACTGGTTCCTTTCTTGAGTTAGTTGCTGTGATAGGTCATTTCAGCATCAAAAGGATATAGATAAAGAATATAGATATATATGCAGTGTAGATATTGAATTATATACAGATAGATGTGTAGTTTATCAGTATTCCTCCCACCCACAAAATGTAATCTATACAAGTCAATAAATATTTATTGAGAATTATTCTGTAAGCACTGAGGAAACTGTGATAAAAACAGAAGATATTATTTCCTACCTTCGGAGAGCCTATATACAAATAGAGAACTTAAGACAATGGATACAAAAGCAAATACATAAAAGAAACAATGCAGTTGTGGAAAAGGCATTTAAGAAGATAAAATATGGGGTGCCTGGGTGGCTCAGTGGAAAAGGCATTTAAGAAGATAAAATATGGGGTGCCTGGGTGGCTCTGCTTTCGGCTCAGGTCATGATCTCAGGATCGAGCCCTGCATCAGGCTCCTTGCTCAGAAGAGAGCCTGCTTCCCCCTCTCTCTCCGCCTGCCTCTCTGTCTACTTGTGATCTCTCTCTCTCTTTGTCAAATAAATAAATAAATAAAATCTTAAAAAAAAAAAAAAAAAGATAAAATATGATAACATGATAGAAAGTGCCAAGGCCTGGTATATCAAGAATGGTTTGCAAGGATGACTCTTGAAAGGGATAGCATTTAAGTTGAGAAAAGAAAAAAATAAATAAGACTCAAAACTAAGAAACCTTTTATTTATAATATGGAGAAAGAGTGTTCTAAGCAGAAGAAATAGAAAATTCAAAGCCCTGGTATAGAACTGAAATTGGAGAAATCATAGGTAAGAAAGTAAGAAGTTTATATATTGGGCTGCAATGGGAATAGAAAATAAGAGTATGATTATGTCCACTTCTGAATCCCAAAGCCTAGACCAGGGCCTTGTACACAGAAAATGCTCAATATGCTTCTTTGCTTGTTCGTATTTTAAGAAATAAAAAAATTAATGATTAAATAAATGAGTGAATAAGTTTTGGATATGGATTTCAGTGAATGATAACCTACATACAAATAGAACTATCATTATTTTTTTTTAATTTTTATTTATTTATTTATTTGACAGAGAGAGAGAACACAAGTAGGCAGAGAGGCGGGCAGAGAGAGAGGGGGAAGCAGGCTCCCCATCGAGCAGAGAGCCTGACGCGGGGCTCGATCCCAGGACCCTGAGATCATGACTTGAGCCGAAGGCAGAGGCTTTAACCCACTGAGTCACCCAGGTGCCCCTAGAGCTATCATTATTTTTTATAGCTTGTGTTTAATATCACAAAGGACAGAACAAATCGTCAACTTTTATTCTCAAATTCTTCCTATAAGTATCAATCAAAGGACAATTTATTATTAAATTGAAACCGTAGTATAGAAAATGAAAATTAACGTGGTTTTGACTTTGAAAAGTGCAGGGAATCTGTGAGCCACAAGAATATTGCAGAGATAAAAATATTTCTAAAAATATTGACAGACATGCATTTATTTTCAGTGCTTGAGACTGTACTATGGTGATAAGATGAAAAGTACATAATGTTTACAGCCTTCTCTTTGACCAGCATGGAAAAGGGTGGAAAAACAAAGTCTCATATAAGCTGAGACTATTTTTGTTGTATCTGTGAGTAATGCTGAACTTTGGTTCATTTTCTCTTCATATTTTCTTTTTTCTTTTTTTAAAATATTTTATTTAAATATCTGAGAGAGTAAAAGAGAGAGAACACAAGCAAGGGGTACAGCAGGCAGAGAGAGGGAGAAGCAGGCTCCCTGCTGAGCAGGGAACACAAAGTGGGCCTCCATCCCAAGACCCTGGGATCATGACCCCAGTCAAAGGTAGATGCTTAACCAACTGAGCCATCCAGACACCCCTTATTTTCATGTTTTCATTACTACTAAGTAACTTAATACACAATATTCAAAATGTTTTGCTCTTATATATACATTGAGAGCAAGAATAAAAATTTAAAAGCAAACCTCCTCCTCATGTAGTTGTTATCTGATTGGGTGAGTAGCTATTATTTGTTTTATGTTTTCTTTTTTAATTATAAAAATATCATATCCTACATAAAAAAGTCAAATTCACAAACAGATATAATGGAAAGTAAAAACAAACCAAAAAAAAACCTTCAGAACTTTTCACCCTCCTGCCTCACCACAAGTTTAGCAGATAATATTCTACCTCTATCTATGAATATTTAAATTATATATTAAATACCTGCATATTATTAGGTATATATTGTTTTAAGGGCACACAGAGGCTGATGTGAAGGGATGATAAAAGATATCCCATGCAATGGTAACCAAAAGAGAGCGGAGTGATTATACTTATGTTGCACAAAATAGACTTTTAAGTCCGGGCGCCTGGGTGGCTTAGTCGTTAAAGTGTCGTTAAAGTGTCCCAGGGTCCTGGGATCAAGCCCCAAATAGGGCTTCCTGCTCAGTGGGAAGCCTGCTTCTCCTTCTCCCACTCTCCTTGTGTTCCCTCTCTCGCTGTCTCTCTCTCTCTCTGTGAAATGGATAAATAAAATCTTAAAAAAAAAATAGACTTTAAGTCAGAAACTCTCAGAAGAGACAAAAAAGGGCATAACAGGGGCGCCTGGGTGACTCAGTCTTTAGACATCTGCCTTTAGCTGGGGTTGTGATCCCAGCATCCTGGGATTTAGCTGGGGGTGTGATCCCAGCGTCCTGGGATCGAGCCCCATATCAGGCTCCCTGCCGAGCAGGGAGCCTGCTTCTCCCTCTCCAGCTCCCCTGTGCTTGTGTTCCCTCTCACTCTCTCTCTCTGTCATAAATAAATAATATCTTTAAAAAAAAAGAGAAGGTCATAACATAATGGTAAAGGGGTCAATTAATCAAGAGGATATAACAATTATAAATATATAAGTACCCAACACAGGAGCACCTAAATATATTAAGCAATTGAAAGGAAATAAACAATTACACAATATTCCACTTTCAACACTGAATAGATCATCCAGACAGAAAACCAATATGGAAACAGTGGACTTGAATAACACTTTAAAGCAAATTAATCTAACAGACATTAACAGAATGAAGGCTAAAAATCATCTGGTCATTGTAATAGCTATAGAAAAATCTTTTGACAAAATACTCTTTCATAATAAAAACATTTAACAAAGTAGAAATAGAAGAAAAAATAACAGAATATAGTTATGTATGACAAACCCACAGCTAACATAAAACTCAGTGATAAAAAGCAGAAAGTTTTTCCTTTAAAATCAAGAACAAGACAAGAATCCCCACCCTCACCATCCCATTTCAACAAAATATAGGAAGTCTTAGCCAGAACAATTAGATAAGAGAAAGAAATGAAAGGCATCCAAATTGGAAAGGAAAAAGGTACAAGTATTTTTATTTGCAGTTTACATATCTTAAATACAGAAAATCTTAAGGATGTCACTAAATAACTGTTCAAACTGATAAATTAAGTAAAGTTGCATGATACATCAACATACAGAAATCAATTGCATTCCTATGCATTAACAATAAACTATCAAAAAAAAAAAAAGAAATTAAGAAAGAAATTCCATTTACAATAGCATCAAAAAGAATAAAATACTTAGGAATAAATTTAACCATGGAGGTAAAAGACCTGTACACTGAAAACTATGAGATATTGATGAAAGAAAATGAAGAAGATGCAAATAAATGTAATGATACTCTGTTTTTATGGATTGGAAGAGTTAATATTAAATTGTACATACTATATTTTAGGGATTCAATACAACTCCTATCAAAATTCCAATGGTATTTTACACAGAAATAGAAAAAAAAATCGTAATTTTTTTACAAAATGACAAAGGTCCCAAATAGCTAAAGCAATTTTGAGTAAGAAAAACAATACTGGAGGCATCATACTTTCTTACTTCAAGTTATATTACAAAGCTACAGTAATCACAGCAGTATGAGACTAGAATAAAAATAACATGTAGACCAATAGAACAGAGAGCCCAGAGATTAATCCACATATTTACAGTCAACAGATCTTAGACGAGGGTACCAGGAATACACTATAAGAGAAGGATAGTCTTCCGGTGCCTGGGTGGCACAATCAGTTAAGCATCCAACTCTGTTCTGACTCAGGATGTGATCTCAGGATCCTGGGCTCAAGCCCCACATCAGGAGTTTGCTTGAGATTCTCTCCCTCTCCCTGTGCCTCCCACTCCCGGGGCTTGCTCTGTCTCTCTCTCTCTCTCTCAAATAAAAAAATAAATAGATGGATAGTCTGTCAATAAATGGTCATTGCAGAAACTGGTTATCCACATGCAGAAAAATAAAGTTATCATACGTATACAAAAAATTCACACCATATACAAAAATTAATTCAAAATAAAGATTTAAATGTCAGACCTGAAAATGCAGAACTACTATAATAAAACATAGAGAAAAGTTTCTTGACATTGGGCAGTCATTTTTTGGATATGACACCAAAAGCACAGGTAATAAAACCAAAATAGACAAATGGAATTGCATCAAACTTAAAAAACTTCAGCACAGCAAAAGAAGGATTCAACAACCTACAAAGACCACCTACAACCACCTACAAAATGAAAGAAAATATTTGCAAACCACATATCTGATAGATATATAAGGAACTCATGGATTTCAATATCAAAAAGCAAATTACCTGATTAAAAAGGACTTCATTTATCCAAAGAAGGCATACAAATGTCCAATGGGTACATGAAAATGTGCTCAACATCATTAATCATCACAGAAATGCAAATCAAAACCACAATGAGGCATTACCTCACACCTATTAAGATGGCTTTTATTGAAAAGACAAAAGATAGCAAGTGTCTGTGAAGGTGTGGAAAAAAAGAGAACCCTTCTACACTTTTGGTTGGAATGTAAATTAGTACAGCCGCTATGGAAAGCAGTATCAAAGTGCCTCAAAAAATTAAAAATAAAACTGTGATATGATCCAGCCATCCCATTTTTGGGTATATATCCAAAGAAAATGAAATTGGTATCTTCAAGTGATATCTGCACTCCCATGTTCACTGCAGCATTATTCACAATGGCCAACATATGGAAACAATTTAAGTAGCTGTTGACAGATGAATGAATAAGGAATATGTGGTAAATAGGTACACTGGACTAGTATTCATTCTTAAAAAAAGAGGTAAGTAAACCTTGCCATTTGCTGCAACTTGGATAAACCCAGAAGACATTATGCTAAATGAAGTAAGCCAGAGACACAGAAAGACAAACATTCATGATCTCATTAATATGTGTATTCTCAAATGTCCCACTCATAAAAGCAGAGAGTAGAATTGTATTAACTAGGGATTGGAAGGAGGGTGAAATGGGGAGATGTTGGTCAAAGGAGACAAAGTTTCTTTTATGCAGGATGAATATATTCTGGAGATCTAATGTACAGCATGATGACTAGTTTATAATGCTGGATTGTGTACTTGAATTTGCTAAAAGAGTACATCTTAAGTGTTCTCACAACACACAAAAGAATGTGGTAATTATGTAAGGTGATGGATATATAAATTAGCTGGATTGTGGCATTTTTCACAGAAATAGAAAAAGTGTATATTAAAACATCATATTGTGCACCTTAAATATATACAATTCTTATTTGTCGATTATACCTTAACAAAACTGGTAAGAATAAAACATACAGTGCAAAAATGTATATATTAAATGTGTGTATATTTCTAAGTACATGTATATTTTTTATTAGGCCTGGGAAAGGATAATAATAATATAAAAAAAGGTGATTCTCATACAGATATAATAATAACACTTATTATAAAGTTTATTTAACTCTATTAATGAGGGAACTGGTAAGATGTTAATGATCCATTCAAAGGAGAATCCAAAGAAAACACACATTTATATATCAGAAACATTGAAGGAATATGCAAATAGAGGCAAAATTGGCTTCTTTCACATTGGAAGAGGGAAGTAAATTGAACCTCTACAGGACAGAATTAGCATATCTATACACAAGATTTTGCATTGTTATCAATTATCTATAATTTAGAGTTTTAAAATAGCTCAAAAGCAATATAATGCTGCAATTGAATAACCAAGATGTGTGAGCTCTAACAATGCATAATTTCCTATTGAAGCACAAATTTCCCCCTACAAAACAAGTAGAAAAAAACATTTTATTACACATACCAGTTAAATCTTTTTCAGCCAATTTCTAATAGGTTATCCATGGAAATAATTAGAAATGTTCCTTTATGTTTCAAAACTATCTAAAATTTCACACACAAATACGTATATGCATATATATATATTCTTTCTAGGACGTGGCACGTATAACATGCAACATGTAGAATATAGATATTATTGCTACATGCTCCTGGAATTGAACATCATAAACTGAAGCTCAGAGACTTGCAGAATATAATCTATGATGCTAAGGTTGTAGATCTAGAATTCACCTTTCCCCCAAAATTGCACCATTTTCTTCTATTTCTGAATATTCTGAATTTAGGACTAGTGTGGAACTATACACAGTCCTGTGAGAATAGTGGTTTCCTAAGTTGGTGATCACTGAGATCTGATCTGAAAGTTGTCTTCACTGTTCTTTGTAGGTTCCATGCCTGTAAAAAAAAAAAAATGTGTTAAAGAAAAAAAGTAGGAAATGAAAGGAATATAACCATGTCAAAAAACCTCACCTGTCTCAATTGACATTCTCTTTCCTAAATAGGAATATTGACCTTCACCAAAACCTTTTTCTGCTTACTTGTTAGATCTACTGTCTAAATATAGCCCAAGCCTAGCCATTTTTCCAGAATCTGCAGGAGTTGCCTTCTGCCACATCTAACTTTGAAATGATAATCCTTTGACAGCCCTTCTGTTAGTTGTTTAGTCTTTACATTCTGATGCACCCAAATTTGCAGTCATCCAGGTGGAATCAAAATCTGGAAGTGATTTATCATTTTGAAGAAACTAGACACATTCTTTCATAGTCCGTCCTTCTTTTTCCTCCCCCTTCCCTAAATCCCACCCTAAGCTTGACAAACAATAAATCAGTAAATGAAATTAGCATCTCAGATAGGAAGAGTTTAGACTCAAAGACAAAAAGAAGTTCAAAAAAGAAACAACCTAATTAGTTTCATTAGCATTTCAGTAGAATGTGGGCCTTCAGAAGAGGGTGGAGTAAGATTCCACCAAGTGTCATTGAAAATGAACACTTTGGAACTCTTGACAAGCTGGGGAAGAAGGTAATCATTTTACTTAATTTGTTTTTAGGTTCACTCATTTAAAAGAACTAACAGTTCCATTGCTCTTGGCAAAATACAACTGTGATTGCAGCTTTTCTATTCACTGCACTGGAAATATCAGTGAGTGTCTCCAACTGAGAGTGAGATATTGGCAGTATATCCACATATTATGTGCTTATACATATTATTTTTCTCCCCTACCCTTTGATAGTCAAATTTTGATAAACTTCAAAAAATTGTAAATAATACAGTCAACCAAATCATTGTCTTATAAGAGTATAGACACAAATAAATATATTAATTCAACAACCCAGAGTCCGCTGAGTTGTACTAATCACACCAATGGGTGTTTAATGTGGTTAATTTCAAACACAGCAGGATTTAACTATGTATATACTCTGATGCTACACAATTCTGAGTAAGAAGGCATTTGAGCATGAAAATAACAAATTATATACTCCTTGTATTATATATAGTTTCTTTTCCCCAAATAGTTCTCCTAGACTTGCATGATAGTTAAATAATTAAACACTAGGTTAATTGTTTCTATACAGGAATTGAGAATTGATTTCCATTCACACTGTCTCAAACCCATGAATACTGTATCTTTTTGATAGTATCTTTTTTGAATTTTAAAGATTTTAGAATTTGTTTTTGTTTGTTGAAAAGCAGAGTACATGAATTCACCTTACTAGGACTACTGCACATTTTATTTTCTCTTGGAAGTTGAGAGAATAATTTAAAAGGATCAAAATGGAGGCATGGAATCATGCAGAGGCAGCACATGGATGTTGTATTCTCATTCTTGTTTCTGAACCTTTAGCTAGTTGGATAAGGAACAAGACTAATAAAGTAAGACAAAAGAAAAATCAGTAATGATATAGTAATATAGCATTAATATAGTATTAATATAGTATTAATATAATATAACCTTATAATGAAGGGGTTATCTCATTTTTAAATGTCCTAGAGTCTATATATGATGTAGTAGGAATTATGTAAAAATGTTTGTCTATGTACAATAACTGAAAGATGGTGTACAAAAATAAAAATTAATACATGAGAAAATAAGTTATGAGTAATTTAAGCATTTTAAGTTATTGTTTTCTAATGAAAATAATATTTCAGATCTAATGAAGTAGTTCCATTGTCCTTAAGATGTGGATATCAGCAATGAAAATATTCAAATTTAGCAATTATGTCATCAGTATCTAGTAACAATACTGTACATCTGGTATTGTTCTTGGACTTATAGAGAGAAAACACAGTATAAAATGCCTGCCATAAAATATATTCCAGTTTAGCTTAGAGAACAAAAAGTTCACTTTGGACTATAACTAAGAATGTTATGAAAGACTAATTCCTTTTCCAGTTCTCAATCAATTCGCGGGTGATGTATGGCTGATATTCACAAGCTATTGGATGTCTTTGTATCATCAAAATAAGCGGAACCATAATATAGCAACTATTTAGGAAATACTTACTATATGCCAGGTGCTGAGTTAATCATTAAAACACTCACAATTAACTTTTGAGTTATTTTTACTATACCTTTTAACAAATAAGGAAAATTGCAGAGATGTAGCACATTTCTCAGTCTCATGGGTACTATACATTAGAAGGATGTAAATACCATTCTATTTGTGCCCTCTCCCCATGCTTTTTATCACTCCATAAAGCCCCTTCTACAGAGCATGTATGATCCTGGCGTGGAGTGTGACTCGGGGAGGACAGAGCGAAGTCATAACTGAAAGGAATTAGGGTGGAGTGAGTGGGAGGAGATAAATGAAAACATGACACTCAAGCCACAGAAGACCTTTTGCTCACATGAGCTAAATTCTACACAAACAGAAAGATAACTTGATGGGAAAAATAAACAGTTTACCTTATTGTCAAAACACTGGTATGGTCAGAGTTGACTAATATTTATAATGTGTTCTTTCTGGCAGTGCAGTTCATCTTAGGTGCCATCAAATGGGGGAAATAACAGAATCAGGACCCTAGATCCTGGCAGAAACTTAGGAGTACCAGCTAAGTAAGGTCACAGTGCGCCTGCAGCCTCCAGCCTGACCTTTTGGATCTGATTTTGATAAAACTGAGTCATTTTACAGGTTGAATATTTCCTTACTCTCTAAGTCTTTAGTATGTCAATAACCCTAATAAAAAACAAGGTTATCATAATGATTGATTACATGATTCTCACACCCAGTTCATGCGTGCCTAGTCCTGCCTATTTTCATCTTTATCAGAGATCTCCTCATTAATAACATACAGAGACTTAAATGTTTATAAACAAATCCCAGTGAAATCTGAAATTTTGTTTAAAATACTCCAGGAAAAAGTCATAGTGGCCTAGATTAAACAAGAATGAAAAATTATTGATAGTATTGAAGTCGTATAATGACTACAGGAAGGTTCTTTACAATACTCTTTTCCCCCCTTTATTTCCTTAATAAAAATAAACAGAAAAGAGAAAAATGTATAAGGGCAAACAGAAGTCAGATCAAGATCTATATTGATACCAATATAGAGGTCTTCATTCTGAATAGACCATGGTTACTTTTGAACTGTTTTATGGGGGTGGGTATGTGTAAACATAGTTGTACTTTTGAATATGTACCATGTTTAATCAGTCTGTTAAAAAACAGCATTCGTCTCCTGGTACTTGTATCTCCTCTTGTGTGCTCACTTTTGTAGAAATAATATTCTCCCCTTTATTTGACACTTTGATACTAAAATTTCACATTATGAATAAAGTAATACATTGGAGAGAATTGAGCTGTGTTTCAGAAACAAGACTGTAAGTCCTCTGTAAGCTATTTTCTCAACAGTCTTAAGTTGAGGAGGATTTAAGGATTTATTCCACCTTTCAGAATTAGCGTCATAAATACTTGCCTGTTCTTTTTATGAGTAAAGAAAGGAATCCTTTATGTGGAAACACAGCACGTGGAATGCCCTAGATTCTGCAAAACGTTTAGAAGAAAATACAGCAATTCTGTCCCTGAAGCTTGTCATTTTAAGTTTAGACAATTCAAACAATTCAGTTTCAGTTTTCTTCAATTAGTAAAAGGGGAATTTTCTGAAAATGTCTTGGTATGGAACGACTTAGTTTAAAGTTAAAAATAAAAGGAACTGAAAAGTTTAGGTGGAGAGGCAGTGACAGGAATATATATTTAAAGTGAGAGCTATAAATGATAAACAAATGACAACTAGGGCAGAATGAAAGATGATCTAGAATGAAGAAAAGGGACGAAAAGCTGGCAGGTATGTATTGGGCAAGCTTACCTACCTACTACTCCTACTGTAGGAAAGAAAAACAGCGGGAGCCTGGACTGATAAGACAGAGACATGCTCTTCTCCAGTTCATCAGTGGACTGTGCACTGACATGACCCAGTGTTGGTAATGGTTATCTTTAAAATTATTTTTGCTATATGCGAAGGAATAAATCACTCAACTCTACCCTGAAACTAATAATACATCATATGTTAACTGACTTGAATTGATATAAAAAATAAAATGAAAATTTTTTAAAAATGGAATTTTAAAAATTAAATTTGGGAACTCTGTGTATGTACATTGTGTACACATCCATCCATATATGCACATATATGAAGTGTGTACTTCCCAATTAGCACAAATGAGTCATGCTTTATAAATATCTCAGTAAAAACTGAGCCTTAAAATTAAGTGTCAGTAAAAAAAAAAAAAAAATTAAGTGTCAGTGACAATTTTTATAACAATTCATTTGTATCAATAATAATATATATTACAGAGTTGCTAAACTTCTATTAAAAGACTTTGGTTCTACCAACAATATCCAAGAGGCCTGAGTTGCTCTAATAACCTATTTTCAGTGGATAGGAGATTTAACGATCAGATGATATTTAATTGCAAATGGATACTTGCTATTTTCTAAACAAAATACCAAGCAGAATAGAAGTGATTCAGTTTTTTTTTATATTTCTTATGCAAATATTTTGTTTCATCTATACAGAATTTTACATTGTTCCAAATCCGTGTCAGCTGGTCATTAAAACAATAATAAAGGAGAAATGAAAATAAGTGTGAAGATTTCAATCACAGAAAAAAATACATCTTTTGGATATGCCTCACTAATTATAGTCATATGTTCTGAGTTTCTCTGAGTAGCGAAATTATTAAAATATGGGAGGTAAATGAAACTAATATACAATCAATCCATTTAAAATAATTCAGTGGTAATAAATAAGACAAGAAAAAAGAAGAAAAGAAAAATTCTAGGCAGATCTTTGGTTTTGTGTGTTTATGAGTGTTTGGACTTTTTAAAAAAAATTTTAAACTTTTTTTATTTTTTTTAAATGTACTCCAGTGATTGCTTGGCAAGGTATGACAAAAGACCAGAAATGGTTCCAATTATCAGTGTAGAATGCCAGTCACATTTCATTTTTAATCCACCGAGAACTATAACATACATACAGCACAACATCTGAAGATAAATTGCTATTTCTATTTACTGAATTAAATTTCTGTCTCTGAGTAATTAAAAGTTTTGAACTTTGAAGGGTTTTATTTAAACACTACGCTATATCCTTTTCTTTTTTTAACTTTTAATTTAGGTTCCTAAGTCTCTATCAAGTTATCATCTGAATTACCATTCAGTATTTTCTGGTTTAACCTTCTTTCTAGGATTAGTATGAAGTTAATAATATAATCACACCATCCTAATTGGTTTGGATAAATTATACATCAATTGTGCAATTTTTTAGTATCTAGAGCACATTTGACAGAATTCAGTTATTTAATTGCTAATTGGAATTAAATCAGGTTATTTGGGTCTCAAGATGATATAGGGTAAATACGTCACGGAAAATGAAGTCAGTATTGTTTCCATACTTGAGGTATTTATAATATAAAGGGCATATTCTATAAGAATGAAATGAATCAGGATTGTAAAGGAAAAGGACAGACTGCAACAGAAACCTCTATATCATTAGCTTCCATAACCAAAATCCTGATGTCCCTTTCCAATCATTGACTGGGAAAGCTTTGCATATTTTTTCACGAGCCTATATTATTCAAAACTATTTTAAATTTGCCTTACCTACCTTCCCAACCACAAAAATAAATCAAATTCATTTATTTATAGTGATGTTTGGTTTCTGACCAAAAATTTTATCAGTTAGTTTGATCAGGCTCATTCACCAGGATGGCATCCAAATTGGGTTCTTTTTTTTTTTTTTTTAAGATTTTATTTATTTATTTGACACAGAGAGAGAGATCACAAGTAGGCAGAGAGGCAGGCAGAGAGAGAGGGGGAAGCAGGCTCCTTCCTGAGCAGAGAGCCTGATGCGGGGCTTGATCCCAGGGCCCTGAGATCATAACCTGAGCCGAAGGCAGAGGCTTTAATCCACTGAGCCACCCAGGTGCCCCTAAATTGGGTTCTTTTTGGCTGTTTCAAAAAGGAAATTCATGCTCAAGCAAGGAAGATTTGCTCACCTCAAGGATATTATAGTGATTGTGTCTCAGGTTTTAGAAGAAATGGATGTAAAAAATGAGAATAAATATTACATCCTTTAAATTATATAATTCCCAGGTATTCAGTTTTATCTTGGGTATAACAAATTGGGTAGGAGGATATTAGAGAATTTGTTGAAATTTCAGACATTATTTTATCCTCTTGAACATCACAAAACAGTATCCTACACAGAGTAGATGCTTGAAAAACTAAATTACTTGTCATAGTCAAAGTAATATTTGGTGTGCAACTTGATTTTTGGAACTCCAAAGTGACAAGCATGGGAGATTCTGACTCATTCACAATCATCTAAAGTTGTGACCCTCCTGTTCTCTGTCTCATATTCGTGCACTTGAACACACATACACATACACAAGTAGGGTCGTTGCAAGAATCATTCTTTACCTTTAATGAAAGTTCTCAGTGATATACCAAGTACAGCTAAAATGACATTAATGGACTTGATAAAAATATATAATCAGAATTGTTATTTAGTCACCTGAATTTACTTTAGAAAGATGTTGATTAAAATACCAAGTTATTCTCCAACCTACATCCTTTATACTCCCTTTCAAGGCTTACAAGGACATATTTGGCTATATGCTTTAATTATCACCATAGAATTAACTTCTTTTTGGTGTAGTGTTCCTAAAATTTAAGAAAAATTTCCTTGGTAAAATATTTTGTGGGTGGATGTTGTCACCCTTGATGGATCAAATGCATTGATTGGATGTAATAAATTTACTGCAATAGAGTGATAGTCTGTTTCTATACCTAAAATAATATTAGGACTTGATCTAAAGTAAAACTTAGAGTTAATATATTACCAAGACAACTAAATAAGAAAATGGAGATTATAATTAACTCACAATCTAATTAAATTTTGATGCCAAACAATAAATTTGATTTTGTTATCAATTATTTTGCATAGTGTAATAACATATGTATTTTTTATATTTTTTGAAATGAAAGCTGATTTTTTTAACTCAAAGTGGTCAGCTGTTTTCTAACCATAACTTTATATGGCTAAAATTATTGTTTTAAAATTTTCAGAAGCTTTTAACTAAAACAAATAAAACTTATGTAATAAAAAAGTAAAATAGTTTCACTGTAATTATAGCCCGTGGTACACATTGTAGCAAAGAGTTTTTACATTAAGTAAAGTTACCCTAATTTTTTAGTTTATATAATACTGCCACAGAACATAAGCCGTACTTCTTTAAAATGCAAATGTGTATGTACATTTCAGTTAAAGCCGCATACTTTATAATAGTCATTCATCCAAACGCTGTACTAGGTAGAATAGTCTCTATCCTCCAGGAATTTAGATGTAAGCTTCAAAAGGCATTATTATCATATTCTAAATGCTGTATCAGGGAAAGCAGCATCCATCCAAGTACTCAAACTATAACCCCTAAATGCTTTCCATCCTTCTGTTGAATGTCTCCAGTCTCATATCCATATGAGAAGCAGATTTGCTGTAAAAGTAATGAAGCTTACATTCTAGAGGCCCTGTCACTTTTTCAGTCTCTACTAAGACCTTGGAATGGGCTACAGACCTACAGAGGGAAAAACATTACAGATTTGTGTTAGGCTCAATTAAAAATTAATTAATTTTAATTAATTGGTTAATAAAAGTTAGGAAAAACCACATTACTTTTTTAAAAATTTTATGATGTTTGCGGTATCTATCACTTTATAAAATAGCTTAATTTGTTTCTCATTCTAAATATTTACTTATTTACTTACTTTTGTATTGATAATTTGGTATTTTTTCCCCCACAGATTTATAAATTATATATGCTTCAGAGCTAATCAAATCTGGTTCCATTTCTTTCTCTTTCTTTGATATTTTCTCTTGTTTTTTTTAAGATTTTATTTATTGTAGAGAGAGAGCAGGAGGGGCAGAAGGAGAGTGAGAGAAAATCTCCAGCAAACTCTGTGGTGATCATGGAGCCCACTACAGGGCTCCATCTCAGGATCCCTAGATCATCACCTGAGTCAAAAATCAGGAGTCAGACACTTCACTTGACTAAGCCATCCAGGAGCCCCTGATTCCATTAATTTTAAAAGATTTATGTATTTATTTTTAGAGAGACAGAATGTGGGGAGGGGCGGAGGGAGAAAATCTTCAGACTACCCACTGAGAGTGGAGCCTGACATGGGGCTCAATCTCTTGACCCATGAGATCATGACCTGAGTGGAAACCAAGAGTCAACACGTCACCAACTGAGCTACCCAGGTGCCCCTCTATTTCTGAATAGCACTTTTATCCAACCCTCTTTACTTTATCCTAGATTCTGAAATGTTTCCTCCTCTGATTTCTATTGTTTTCAGTATCACTCATCTCTGAATCAGCTTTTTTTAAAATTGCAACTATGAAATTGTTTCTAAATTACATACCTGATAGCTTGATTTCTTTTTTAAAATCCTAATAATTTTCCATTGATCACAGGATAGAGTATATCCATTATATGTTTATGTGTGTTACAGTTTCCTATTGCTGTTATAACAAATTACTGCAAATTTATTGGCTTAAAACCACAAAAATTTATTATCTTATAGCTTCTAAAGTTCCAAAAGTCCTAAAATCAAGATTTCCATGGTGTCTTTTAGAGGCTTTAGAGGCTGTTTCCTCACCGTTTCAGCTTCTGGAGGTTGCCTGCATTCCTTAACTCATGGTGCCTTCCTCCATCTTCAAACCCAGCAGTGTGGCATCTTCAAATTTCTCTTCTTCCTGACTTCTGTTTCCCTCCTCATGTCTCCTCTGATTCTGACTCTACGGCCTCCTCTTCCCCTCATAAATCATCGCAATTACACTGAGCCCACCCAGATAATCCAGGGTAATCTCCCGTCTCAAGACTATTAACTTAATCACATCTCCAAAATCCCTTTTGCCACATAAACTAACATATTCTCTGGCTCTGGGAATTACAACATGGATACTTATTATTTTGTCTACCATATTTTTGGTATATAAAACCTTTTAACTAGCACCATTTTACCTTTCTAATTCTGTCTTTCACCATAAACCACCCCCTCACACCATACAGCCTCCAGAATAATAACATAAACAAAACAAAATAATGTTTTTGTGTTCTTATAATGTGCTCAAGCTAAGTGCTTAAATGCTCTCAGTTAATTTTTATGTCACTGTGGAAAATGATTATCTACCTTTTATAGCTGAGGAAGTTGAGAAGTTTGAGTATATACACAGGGACAGGGACCCAAATTCTGAATCGAGACTCTGATCTTAGACTCTAGACTTATCCTATTAACTGTTCACCCTATGCCATTATGTTTGTAGTACTTCACAATACTTTTTCCTAAAACACCAGGGAGTTTCGTAACCCTACCTTCTACTCCACAGCTCTCTCTGCCTTTTTGTCTTCATTTAAGACTCAACTTTCCCTCATGATCACCTGTCTGATTCTTGTTTCCAATCCTCTTACAGCTTCAGAATTTTCCACGCCCTCCATTGTATACAATATCCCCTGCTACTACAACCACCATATCATCCCTGAACATTTAGTTATCTGCACATCTCCCTTTATAAGATCTCAAACCCTCTGAGGAAAGAGATCATGTTTTTAGCATTGTATTTCCTAAGAACCTTCTGCCATAACTGAGACACAAAAGATAATAAATGTTGATTGAATAAATAAATTGAAATGTAGAGTATAGTAGGTGGAAGTGATAAACTCTGCTTAGGAGGGCAAGGTCACAAAAGGGTAAAACAACACAATTTATTTGAGAATCACAAGTATTTCAGCATGGCTGGAATGTAGTATAAAATGGGCATAAGCAACAGGAAGGAGGTAGAAAGACAGGGAAGAGGCAAATCACAGAAAGCTGTATCAAACCATAGAGACAGGACTTTATCCAGAGGCTCTGGGAATATAATGGCAGAATTTAATCATAAAATGGATATTAAATTTGTATCCTAAAGGATTTTTTTAATAACTGATTTCGAGACCATATGTAATTATTCTTTCTCTTCCAATTCAGTGTGGTAGGATTAAAAGTCAGCCAAATTACATCTTTAGTCATTGGTTCTATCACAAAATAGCTCAGTTTCAGTACCTACATTCTGTTAACTCCGTGCATCACGAACTTCTTGACATTCTGTGGACCTTGGTTTCCTCAGTTCGGCTCATCAAGGGGAAAGAGGACATGCACTTTTTTTTTACCTGCATTAGTAAGTTTTGTCAAAGGGAATTCTCTATTTTTAAGGAATTCCCCAAACTTAAATGTTTTGGTGATGGAGTAGGCTCATAAATTAATCACCAGGAATCCAACAAATGTTGCATCACATACTATGGCTTTAGGAGTACAGAGAACTTGGGTTATTCTCATTTGTGAGGAGCTTGAAGATTTAATAAAAATAATAGTGGCAGCAGGGCCCTTCTGGTTCAGAAGGTATAATTTAAGAAATGAAATGACTGGGGTGCGTGGGTGGTTCAGTCGGTTAAGGATCTGATTCTTGATTTCAGCTCAGGTCATGACCTCAGGGTCATGAGACGGAGCCCCATGGTGAGCTCTGTGCTGGGTATGGAGCCTGCTTGAGGATTCTCTCTCCCTCTTCCCCTGCCTCTCCCTCCTCGCAGTGTGCACGTGCTCGCTCGCTCTCTTTAAAAAAAAACAAACAAACAATTGACTTCTCCCATCAGTAGAATTAGAAATCTGAGGTAGACAGTTAATATTTTTATGGGGAGAAATAGGATTATTTAGCCTGCACTAAGATCTAGATGAAAATTTTCCCTTTTCTTCTCTTTTCCTTTCTTTTCTCCTTCCTCCTTTTTGCTCTCTCACATGCACACACATAAATATATAATCATCAGAAGTATAATTAGGTATTATTATGCCCATTTTTGTATATTAAGAAACACATACTTGAATAGGTTATTTCCAAGATCACAAAATTGGTAAGCAGTGGAATCAACACTCTGTGTTGGTTGTGCCAGCCTCTAAAGCCCATGGTATTCTCCACATTTTCTCCCTCATTCAAGGGAAACCAATTAATATTTGTTATGTGCATTTAGTTCTATGAAACAGCACAATATCTGGCCCTTGGGAGCCTCTAGCTCAAATATGTAATTTATCATCCCTCCTTTAAAAGCCATGGTCCTACTTTTTATCACCCAGGAAATAGGAAGCAACACAGTCTCAAAATTGATTCTTATAAACAAATAATTTTCATAAGTGATACTCATATGTATGGCACAAACAGGACTTTTGAATGTAGAAAATTGGGGAAGGATTACAAGGGCTGTAATTAGCTGTTAAAACTTAACTACCATCGCAGTTTTCAACATATTTAATAGATTAATTAGAAAAACCTACAATCATTAATGCCTATAATGTGTTAAGTATTGTGTTAGGCACTGGGGAGTCCATGACAAGCCATAACCATTGACCTCGTCTTCAAAGAAAATGAATAATTTAATAAAGAATTGCAGTAAAGTTTGTTAAGTACTATGAAAATATATTTCAGGGGCTTTTAAGTTAATCTGGAGTGGTTAGGGAAAGTTTCTAGGTGGAAGAGAATTTAAGTTCAGACAAAAAGAATGAGTAAGAATTAATGAGATGAAAAGGGATGGGTGATGCCAAAACACAAACCATTGGCAGGTGACCCCATGTCATTAAGGGATGCAACTTTTAAGACTGAAACAGTAAAACAAAGAGAAGGTTATAATTAGTTATATCGGCAGTCCTGTCTCTCACAGTTTGCTACTGAATGTCAAGAGATAAAAAGCACCAGAAGCTTTGTAACAGGCATAATATTTCACAGTTACAATAGTCCATATAACAGAGGTATAAAAAAATGCAATTTTTCTTGACTAATTTTTGAAGCTCTGTCAGGTGACCTACTGTTTGAGCTCTCAGGTAAATTCATTCCTACTGCTCAATTTTTCAGGCCACTTCAGAAGACCTTAGCCACTTCAGGAACACTTCAGTGATACTCAAAGGTTCATTTGTATACCATTGTTTTCTCCTTAAAAAGGGCTTTCTTCTTTCCAATTTTACCTGTAAAGTCATGTGAAACAGTCCTTGGGCACTGGTTCCTGGTAGTGGTTCAGCACAGAGCATGTGAGGTGGTAGCAAGGGAAGGAGGGGTCTCATTCCTTTAGGGTCTTAGCTGAACAGAGCTGGTTTAGGCTGGCCCATGTGCTCAGGTTTGTATCTTGGACAGAGCCAGGTATTGGCTTTGGCTCATATCCAGCCCCTAGAAGTTCCCCATGGGCAGGGCATGTGCACCCTTCTGAGGTGAACACCCTTTCCCTTGGAGTAGTTTCTTGGCTCACTCTCCCAGCTAGTCCCACAGTTCACTTTGGGCCTATGGGGGAACATACAGATCTTCTCATGCCACCTTCAGATCTGTGGGAAACTAATAAGCTTATCTGAGAACCTCTCATGCCTAGATGTCACTGTCTTTCTCTGGGGCATATTTGTGGGTTTCCTTTCTTGTGCTGTACTTAGAAAACATGTCTTTTCTTCATTTAGACTTGTCCTGGTCTTGCAAGGAACTCTTGTGTACCTTCCTCTTGACTTGCATTGGAAGGGGGGACACAAACACCGCATTCTCTACTCTGCCTTTCTCTACCTTTTCTCTCAGTGTCCACTCTATGCCTACCTCAGGTTTCTCAGCCCTGGCACTATTGACATTTGAGGCCTGATAATTCTTTGTTGTGGGAGGATTGCCTGTGCACTGTAGGATGGTTAGCAACAACCCTGGACTCTACTCACTAGATACCACTATAACCTCTCCAACTATAATAATAAAAAATGTCTTCAGACATGGCTAATTGTCCCACGTAGGCAAATTACCACACCACCTCTTTCTCCACAAAGTAACAATTTTGTCTATTGTAGGGCAAAGAAGATAAACTGATTCTATCAAAATAAGTTCATTTAAAAATATTTTCAATCTTATGCCTAGAATCTAGGTTTTATTTTTCTTCTCTAATCGCAGGGAGACTATAAAGTTAATTGACATCTTTTATTTGCTGAACACTGGTAAAAATCTCTCCCTTGTCCCCCAGGGGTAATTGTTTTTTGTCTTTTTGTTTGTTTAAAATATTTTATTTATTTATTTATGTGAGTGAGAGAGCAGAACAAGAGAGAGAGAGAGAGCACAAGCTGGGAGGCAGGCAGAAGGAGAGGGAAAGGAAGACTCCCTGCTGAGCAGGGACCCCCCCCCCCCCCCCGATATGGAGCTTGATCCCGGGACCCTGAAATCATGACCTGAGCAGAAGGCAGACATGTAACCAACTGAGCATTCCAGGCTCCACACCCCAGGGGTAATTGTAACCCCACATCTTTAAGATTGACTCAGAGATCAGCAGAACAAACACTTATCAATGGTTAGTGCTTCCACACCACAAGTTAATAGTTTATATATCATCTTCCCCAATAGTTTTACCAAACATCTAAAAAAGGATTCATAGTAAAAAGTTAAGTAATTAAAACATTTCTAAGATATTAATCAATGCAATTATTTATTTACTTATTTTTTTTAAATTTTGTATGTATTCATGGAACCCACTTTTTAAAAATAGCCCAACAACAGCTATGGCTCTCCCTGGATAAATCTCTTTATTAGCTAGTCCTATATTTCCATTCTTTTTCCTTGGACTCAGTTATTGTCAGATTGTTTATACTTAGAATCCCAAACTGTCATTATTACTCCATGGTACCGATCTATCACATCTTATCTCCTCTACTTTCTACACTCTGCTCTTTCTACTGTGACAGAGGCAGAATGATTCTGAGAAGCAGGCCATATAATTCTTGGTCAGACCAAGCTGTGCTTGTTTTAATGTGATACGCAACCCAGTAGATAGACTTCTAGGAACCACATGTATCATTTTGGTCTGTCTTAAAGCAGTTGTTTTCCATCCTGTAGCTGTGTGCTTAGCAGTTTTACAATTAATTTATGATATATTTTGGAGTAAAGGAGAAAAGCAATTTGCAAGGGGAGTACAACTTTAAGTTTAATGCAAACTAATGTACAATCAATCAGCAGTATTAAAAGAGAGAGAGACTACTGCAACCAGTGTGGATATACTAGGCTAGTTCATTTTCATGTTCTGACTATAAATGTCTGGGTTCACACATTATTATAAACAGGAATCTAAATCACTGCAGCCAGTTTAAAGGCATAAACAAAACATTAATAGGAAAAACAAAATTAGGAGCAATAATGCATTTTCAAATAAGGGTATTTATCCTGCCGCGTTCTAAAAACCCAAACACATAACTAACCTGACAGAATAATTCTTGAAGTATGCATTATACCAAAGACTAATTATTTTTCTATAAAAATACAGTAACAGGATTAAGTTTTAAAAGGTCACTTCTATTGTAAAATGAAGCTAATTAAAATTATACATAAAATTGGTGGAGGTTAAAAATTTGTTTCTGAGTCCTTATTCATGTTGGAAATTCCAATATCTAGTACAATTTCAGGTGCATAGTACGTGCTTAGTAAATACACATTAAATGAGTATGAATTAAAATTTTATGGAAAAATATGACTGCTAAATAATGAGAGAGGAAGACACATGTTATAGTTTTGAAATATGCCTGCATAAATAAAGTATTCAGTAAGTGCTTGTGATCTGAGCTGAAAATGTTCTTATGGAAAAGATGAAGAGAGAAACCACAGTGTTGACAGACAGCTTACCACGTGAGGTAGGCTCCCAATGAATTGGGATTCCTGATATTTACATCACTGTGTAACACCTTCCCTTGAGCGGCTCTTTTCAAATAAAGGGAATATGGCATGAAGGGGTTTCATTTCTGAAAGTAGGTCACAAAGGGCTGTGGCTTTCATCTCATTTGCAATCCCTCTGGCTCTTCCTGCTTGCTTGCTCAGATGAAGTCAGCTGCCTTGTTTGGAGCTACTTCATAGAGAGACCCACATGGCAATGAACTGTGTGTGGCCTCTGGTAAGAGCCAAGTCTAAAGCATGATGCTCGCTCAAAAGCCAAGATGAATCCTGAAGGAGTTAACAGCTGGAGCTTGCCAGCTAACTGCACAGTTTGAGCTAAGTGCAGTTATCTCTCTAAAGGAGATCTGATTCTTCACAGTGGAGAATCAAGGAAAGCTCTCTAAAACATGGCGTACTTGGACGGACTGAGCTTGGAAGGATGGAAGACTAGGGAGGAATGTGGCAAGGGAGCAGGAGAACTGTATGTTCAAAGGCACGGAAACTCGAGGCACTCTATATGGCTCTTAAGGGCTGGAGAGAAAAATGCTTTAGGAGAAAAAAGTAATCTGAGAATGGAGGCAGGCAGGTGCCAGATAATGAAAGCCCATGCACCTCAGATGGCTAAAACTTCATCTTAAGCTATAATAATATCGAAGAATTAAGGATTTATATCAGAGAATTATAAGAAGATTGACATTTTTATAAAGCCAGTTCATTGTAGGTTTCTGAACTCATGAACCGGTATATAAAAACATAACCTGTTTGTTCCATGATAATACGTTTGATGAATAGTAATTATTTCATGGCCTTGATTTGCACTGGGAGTGATATTTGAATATATTGACTTCTAAAGGCAGATGACAGTCTCTTGGAAGTCCAGCTTAAGTTTCTAGGATGGATAGGATATATGAAGATCGAAGTAGTTTCTGGCCAGTTCCTCTGATTTGCTTAACATCTAAGAATCTACTAGAATAAAACTTGAACCATGTACACCACCATGCTCTAGATACAGATTTATCTGATTAACTGTGAGGGACTTGGGAGAGGATAACAAAAATAAGACTTTAAGGATGAAAGGAGGAACATAGAAGAAAAATCACCATCAATAAGAAGGCACACAGCTCAGGGGGCTTCACGTACTCAGAAAGAGCCTGGATACATGAAGGGGGGCAGGAAAGCTACATCAGAAGTTACCTACTCTCTGAAAATACCTTTGTTCCCTGGGAAGGAAGAAGTTCTGTTAAACAGAAAGAATTGTTTCACAAAGTCCCAGAGACCCTGTGGATAATGCCCAATTTGTGACAGACTTTGAAATGTCACCCAATGATACCAGCCTACAGGAATTCATGCCCTTGTGTAATCTCAAATTGAGCACACATTGAGGATCTAGTTACTTGTTTCTATTGAACATAATATGGCAAAAGAGAAGGATGTCAATGCTGAGATTAAGCTATAAAGATAAACTTCTCTGTTTCGTACTTTCTCGTTCTGGCTGTTTTCGTGTTCCTGTTCTGATGATGCTAGTTATGTTGTGAACTATCCTGAAGAGACCCAAATAACAAGGAACTGACAACCTCTTCCACCCAACAGCCAGCAAAAACCTGAAATCTGCCAACAACCATGCGAGCAAGTTTGGGAGTGGATCCTGCTCTTTCTCCCGACTGAGCTTTTGGATGATACTGGAGACCCACCCAGCACCTTGGTGGCAGCCTGATGAGAGACCCCACATCAGAGAACCTGGTTAAACGGTGCCCAGATTCCTGACCCACAGAAACTAAGGTAACGTATATATGTTATTTTAAGCTAAGTTTTAGGAGAATTTGTTACTGAGCTATAATAGGTAGCTAATACGCCATCGCAAAAACATTGGGTCCACCAAAAAAAATTTTTTTTTTCCACTAGCTAAAGAGAGCTGAAAGGAATTTGAAACAGTCTTAAGGGGGTGAAAATAGGGAGTGCAAAGAAGCTCTAAAGATATCAGAGATCACCTTCTTGGACAACCTAAGCAGATACGAGCAGCAAATTTAACTGGTAGAGTTGGGTATTTAAGGGTGAGCATATGGAGGCACCTGTGCACCTGAGCTGAAGATCAACAGGATACAAGCAGTGGTTCCTCTTTTCTCCCTTCTCTTCCCTGCAACGCTCTCCCTTCCTGCCCTACCAAATACACACCATAAGAAAAGACAGTTTGAGATCCCACCTTTGGGAAGATGTGAAGATCTGTTACCAGAAAAAAATCTCACCTCTACATATTTCCTAGAGTTGTCTGTTCCTTTGTATCTGCATCACTACCATGCTGGTCCAACCCCCGACTCTATCCTGCCTGAACAATTAGAGAAGCCTTCTAGCTCAACTCACCCTTTATCCCTGCTCTAATCCGTTTCACGTAAATTGCTGTTAACAGGGACATTTTAAATATACAAACAGGATTGGGTATTTCCTACTTTAAACACTTTAATATATTTCTATTGCTTTTATTTTTTTTAAAAAGCCTTTATTTGGCCAAAAAGAATCTCTGCACATTTGACCCTTGCTTGTCTTACTGGCTTCATCTTAAATATACTCTTGTTACATGCTTCTTATTTCTCAAAAATTTTATGTCACAATCTCACTAATCTCTAGACTAGATCAGTGCCTATGTTAGTCTGTTTTCTGTCATTCTTAAGTAAGTTACTTTATTACAATTTTTGTAACATTATCTTTGTAATTGAATATCACTTATTTAATTAGGTGTTTCTTTCATTAATTAGATGGTTATATCAACCATATTTCTTTCTTCCATTAGAATTTAAGCTTTACAAGGGCAAAAATTATATCTATGTACCTAGCATGATACAGGTACACATTAAGTACCAAATAAATATTTGGTGAAAAAATAGGTGTATAGAACTGGCATATATAAAATATCTCTCCCTATATCCCAGATTTCATTAAATGACATCCAGAATTGTCTAAACTAGAAACCCCTAGAGTCCTAACTTTACCTAAGAAGTCTCAGGCTCCTTCAGCTACCACTGCTCCCAACCTGGCAAATCACTCACCAGTTCTGAAAAAACAGTATGCATGGGAATTTGTGACCAACTGTGTGAGGCTAGAAGCCAAAATAAGGCTCTGCTGGTTTTACTTCACAAATACTTCTGAATCCACCTCCTCTCCATCACTACCACCACTAATATCTTAATGGAAAACAGTACTGTACCGATTAGACTCCTATAATGATTTTTAATTTTACAAATAAAATAAAATAATGGCCTTCTAATTACTGCCCTGTATTTTTATGTATACAACTTTTATATATTAATTATATATAAAATTATAGGTAATTTATACATTAATTATGTATATAATCACATATAACTTATATATATTTTATACATATAATTACTTATATATTTAATGCATTTAGTTAAATATATTGTTTAACTCTACAAGTTAAATAACTTGTAAAAACTTTACAAGTTAAATTTATAAGTCTAATGCCTTTATTGCTTATAATAACACTTCAGAGAAAACTATCCTAGTTTTAACATTAAGAGACATTAAGATAGGTGCATAACTTTCTAAAGGACACCTAGCTTGTAAGTGGAAGTTGCTGGCAGAATTTAAATCTGTTAGTAGGCTGGGAACTAATGGAAATGGTGGAACTGGTGAGATTGAATTGTAAAAGTATGTTTGCAAATTCCACACTCTTAAAGCACTATTGTTGCTGCCACTCACTGAAATTCATCTTTCACATATTTGGCGTAATTATCTTTCTAAAACATAGATGTGACTCTGAAATACTCCCATCTCCATCCCCCCTCGCCCCTCAATGGGGACAAGGGGATGCAAACTAAGTCCTTTAGTCTGACCAAGAGGACTTTCAAGATCTTCCAGATTCCCTGGCCTTGTCTCTTGCCACTCCTTATTTTCACCTTGCTGGCTCGCCTTACACAGCTATTTCCTTACATGCTGTGTTTCTTCACATGTGCTTCTGCATATTTGCTTCCCCAGGAAAAGCTTCCTTCATTTCTGAGCTTGAATACTTGGATAAATGTCAGCCATCCTTCAAAATTTAGCTTAGGTACTATCTAATTGGACAACTTCTATTATTTTACTTTCTCTATTATTTTAAAGAAAAAAAATTAGTTCATGTATTTATCTCCTCAATGGATTGTAAGGACTTCAAGAGCAAGAACTGTATCTCATAGTTTGACATCCAGTGGCAATCATAGTGATTGACACAAGGTAGGAACTCAAAAAGTAATTATCAAAGAGCACTAAGAAGGGATGGGTAAGAAGCCAAGAAAAAACAAATCTGTATTGATTTAGAGCTAACACTATAATAGATATTTCAAACTTGTCATTTCATCCAATACTTGTGAAAAGTAGACTCTATATGGTGTTAGCAGTTCTAGTTTATAGATAAAGAAACAAATGCTCATTGAAATTAAATAACTTTTCCAAGTTTTCATTATTAGTGGAATTCAAATGTAGTTTTGACTCCATAGTTAGAGTACTAGATATTATGTATAATCTAGCTTTCCTGGAAAAAATCTTTATAACAATGACTACCATTTATAGTGTAATTACCATGTCAGACATATTATGCCAAGCACATTTCTTTCATTCTAGTCACTCAAACAAGTGTTTATTAAGCTCATGCTATAACCAGGAATATTCTAGTGACTGGGAATATTAACAATAAATAAAATAGGAAAAAGTCATTGTCCTTTAGAGAATTTACATTTAAGAGGAAAAGGAGAAGACAATAAATTGATAAATTCATAATACATCAATTGGTTGACAAGAGCTATGGAGAAAGATGATGTCTGAATGGATATAGGGTGTGCAGGGGGGAAAGTGGAAGGGTTGCATTTGTAAATAGGGTGGTAGCGAAGGTCTTACTTGGTGACATTTGAGTTGGGACTGGAAAGAGACATCATGTGCTGCCTGGCATGTATAGCAGGAATGGGAGAAGAGTAGGGAATGTTAGTGGGAGGTGAAGTCAGAGAGGTAGGGGCTAAGGTTGGAGGTGCAGACAGGGTAGGGTGCTGGGCACTCTTAGACTTTGACTTATATGGGTTGGAAAATTACTGAGCAGAAAAATGACACAATCTGATAGAGTTTGAAAACATCTCTCTGGCTATTGTACTGAGAAAATACTTCAAGGTGGCAAGGTCCAAAAACAGTCCAGTTAAGAAGGTACTTCAATAATTTATGTCAGAGATTGAGGTAGCTGAAATCAGGTGGCAGTGGAGATAGTGAAAGTGCAGAAATTCTGAATATATTTCAAATAGAAAGCAGAAAGAATTTGGGATGTATTAGATATAGTTTGTGAAAGAAAAATGAGTCAAATGTAAAATATCACTGTGGTTCTTGATTCAATATGTAAAATGGATATGTAAAAAAACGTTCCAATAAGATTCAGTAAAATGTGAAAACATTTAACACACTTTTATCATTATTTCCTTATAGTAATACAATTTTGATATTTCCATATTATTTGAAGAGAAATCTATATTAGGGATAAATTATGTAAGTGGTCAAAATTGCTGTTTCAAAAAATTTCAAAAAAATGGTTATCACATTTTCCTTCTATCTTTAATTTATTTTATTATTTATATTGGTACTTGTTATACTTAGTGAGAGTACGGCATGTCTCAAGGAAATTTACAATCAGGAAATTTTTTTTTCACTTTTTAATTCAGTGTCAGTGAGACATCAGATGACTGGCAGTAAGTAGGAAGCAATCATAATGCCTCAGATGCGATTCTTGGGAGAATGAAGCTACTTTCATAGCCTGTGAAAGACAGGACTTGTCATGTTTATTGCCTGAGAAGACCTTGAGCTCTTTTTATCCAGTATGCATGTATAAAATTAGAGTTTTAACTAAGGCTATTGAACAGTGATATAAAAATAATCATCAAGGACACTACCATTTTTTTGAGCTGTAGGTGTCTTTGTGTGACTGTAAAAATGATATAATAAAGCAATCCAATGGATGCAAGGTGAAACCAGAAAAGAAAAAAGAATAGAAGGCACAGTGAATGTAGAATTAAGAAGGTGTCATTAAGATCACAGAAGTAAAGGAAATACTTTTCTTTTTTTTCCTTTCGGGTGGTATGAACACCTGAAAAAGAACTCAATTAGACCAACAATCAATGGCAATATTTCTTTGGTTATGCTTATTAGGTGTTTCTAGTTTAGATTCCAACTGAGCTGGAGGCACCAAAAGGGAAGAAATGTCAGCAGAATATAATGCTATTGATCTGACATTTACTCATGAAATTATCTTCCAACAATCTTTGCTGAGACATCCTATTACTACCTTTATTTTTTTCCACAATGCACAGAAAAGTAAACTCAGTTCATCGCTAACATTAGACGTGCTATAGGAATTTGGCGTGAACTTTCATTGCTGTTTCAACACTCGTATAAGCATTAGTTGGGTAAGGCAAGGGAGAGATGAGATGACTATAAGTGGGATTGATTATTTCTCAAGAGAGGAAAGAAGGGAGATGAGGTAGATAATAATAAGTCAGATTCTCTCACCTTGGCAGTCAACAGCTGGCTGTGTATCAAATGCATATGATAGTTCAGTGGCAGTTGTCAGTACTGGATAGGCATTTGTTAAACGATGTGAAAGATTTGGTGTTTAAACTAACAAGTATAAGATGGGAGAAATAATAAGACTTTAAAAAAGGAAAATATATTAATAGTCAAATGAAACCTCCCTTGTCAAATAGTCACTCTGGGAGAATGTACTGTAATAAAATGTATATATCATTGATAAAAATTTGGGGAACTGCTATTTTGGAATTGTCCTGAGGATAAGTTTTTAACACTACCCAAGAAAATGAAGAAAATGAATAGAAAATTCAAACTAAAAGATTACCAAAGGAAGTGAAGCAGAATAATAAAAGCTGCTAAAGCGAATAGCCTCAAGCAAGGGCTTGGGATAAAGCATGAATTACCACCAACACTCTGTTCTGCTTTTCTTCCTTCCCCTACAGTCCAGTACTCCCTAGACTAGTAGACACAAGGAATAATAGATTCTTGCTAAAATGGGATAATTATTAATGTCATAGTTACAAATGTATGGAGAACCTATTCTAATCCAAAATTGAACTAAGTGACTTGAGATTGTTCAGCTTAACCAAATCTTAATAAAAACTCCTGTCTGCTCAGCTCTTGCCTAATGACACTCAATGAATTACACCCACAGACAGACCAACAACTTAATATTTCTCTTTTAAATGAAGCCATAGAAAATAAATGATTTTAAAACCAGATTATTGGCCTCTGAGTTATGGACACTGGGGAGGGTATGTGCTATGGTAAGTGCTGTGAAATGTATAAGCCTGATGATTCACAGACATGTACCCTGGGGAAAATAATACATTATAAAATAATATAAATAAATAAATAAAAAGTTGAGGGAAGTATTAAAAAAAAAGAACTTCTAGATTGACAAATAACAGTTTGTAAGTGTGAGTTACTTTCTGATATACCAATCACTAACACAACTTACCATCTTGAGATAGGATTTCCCAAATCCTTCTTGGTTTCCATGTTGTAAGTGCACAGACTTTCCACTTCAACTTAGTAAACTTTGAAGATAATAAAAGATGAGGAAGATGAGTCTAATAAACACACACACACACACACACACACACACACATACACAGTAAAGGAATATATATTAAAAAGTTTATTCTGAAGGCAAGAAGAATTGCAATAGTTTCTGTACCTTGAATCACAAGTAGTTCAGAGTGGAAGAGGTGATAGCCTGAGGATTATGGCACATTGTAACATTCTGAGTAGGTGTTGATGTATTTTTAACTGTGGGGGGAAAAGCAGGCTGATTTACTTCATTTGGAACCAGAAACTAGCCCTGGCAGGTGTTTTACTGCATTAAGCATATGGGCCTCAAAATGTCGATGACACCCCTACTGCTTTCATTTTTTAAGTCAGCCTATTAATAACACCTGACAGCTGGGTCAAAAGCATATGCTATTTAGCCTTATTGTGACATTTTGGCTCGTCAGGACACCACCAGTGATTATTCAACCTTGAGACTTGCGATCTTGTGTCTTTTGAAATTATGACTGCTCAACAGAGTAAAACAACCTATAAATTCCAGCCAGAACACTTTATAAGGTTGTCTATATACCATAACTGAATTTACTGGCCAAGTAGTCAAATCCTTTTATGTGTGAAGCAAAATCAGCCTTTAGAGTAGATGGAATGGATAGATCTATAAAGTTATGATTTAAGGGGTCTTGACATGGAATACTTCTCAATACAAACACCCCCAAAGATGGTACACACCGTTTATTCTCGTCTGCTGATACATAATTAGAAAATCTTTACAATTAGCTTGGTATACAGAGGAGAAGTTTAAACCGTTTAAGGGGGAGGTCATTTAAGAAAAGGAACACAAAAGAAGGGAATCTACACTAAAAAAAGATGACTGGTAGTATTAACTGTAAAATCTAATTTTGTCTGGGACTCCCTGTGTGAACTGTTTTATGCACTGTGCATTCACTCCTCATTGTCCATTTACTCGTCACCATCAAAGGAGACTAAATACCAGGTATTAAATGCATAACACACAATTGTTGGGAATTGGGTCTGGCACAAGTATCGAACACCTGGGTTAGCGGAACAAAGAAAAATAGCCAAAGTCAACATCCATCCCTCAAAACAGACACTGGAGCAGGGAAGCTCAGAAAAAGATAAAGAGGAGCATAGTGTGTGTGAGCATGAATGCATTCCTCTGCTTATGGACCAATAACCCAGAGTTCTATTTGTTGGATTCCACAAGCACAACAGAATAACAAATCCCACTCAAAGAAAACAAAATAAAAACACTCCTAGATACTACTTGTTTGTTTTTGTTAGTATTTTCTCTCAATCTTTTCTAAATGAATCTAGATTCTTTGATAGTGAACCCCAAGTGGGCAGAAGTAGGGTCAGAAGAGACGTGGCACAGAAGCCAACACTTATTTTGAGCATGTTATTAAAAGCTGCCAGGATGATTCTGCCAATCTCAAACACTCCCTATCCGATAGAGTACAGGATGAGCGTCAGAGTGCTTCCCATTATAGAAATCAGAGCAATAAAATAAGAATTTTATGACAATATTTTGATGCTCAGGCAAGAATCCCTGCCAGGATATCTCCCAAAGGTACTTTCTGAAGTGAATTTTGAGGACTGAAAAATCTTGGAACACCCTGACCATCAAGTATCAGAAATAAAGTCAGTATTAAAATTATTGATGTGTGGGGAGAAAAACACAGCTTCCCCCTTTCTTGAAAGATGAGCCAGAGCAAAATAGCAGTAGAGACACCTCCTTTCACAGAGGTGCATCTATTTCATTTGCTCCCCGTAATATCAGGGATATTGACCATTTCCGACTAAGTACTCCTCACTGAAACTTGAAGCTGTTTGTGTGTGTGTGTGTATGTGTGTAAGTGTTTTCTGTATATCTTCAGTGAACTGAAAATAAATGTTAAGTGATGGTATCCAACCCTAAACCCATAATAACAATTTCTATTTTGTCACCGGGCTCAGTGGAGAAAGTTTAGCTAAATTTCTGTCCATTTGTGTGGGTGGGTAAGTGCTAAAATATGTCACTTACTTCAAGTTAGTAACTGTAACATATACATACAAAACTGGCTTAACTTTTAATTAAGATATTGGACCCCTAAGTAAAAGAAATCTACAAGTCATAAAAAATGCACTGTTCTGCGGCAAATGTTTTAACTTTGGTCTTCAGAGGTATGTATTATAATTTGTTTGTTTTTGCTTTTGTTTTGTAGAATGCTTAGTAATGTGTCAGTAAAGCAACTTTTCTGTCTCCAATAGCATCTGCTTTCCATGCAGTGAAACTGACTTACAATGAATCTGAGGGAGAAATGTGCTCTCATATACTATATCTGGAGTAATCCTTGGAAGCGAATCCTTGCAGCCTTTGAAATACCATATAACCATAACAGCACCAGTTTTTCCTTTCCCTCTGGTGACTGCAAAGAGAAAGTACGCTCTCCTTCCTCATCCCTGAATCAAAGACAGTACGTTGTAATTATTTCTTATTTCACTATGACTTGGTTTTACTTGACATCACTTATTTATCCAGTTTGAAAAACCATGCACTTAAATATTTTAACCAAAGATGGTATTTGAAGTGATTTTAATCACCTAAATTATTTTCTCTAAGCTTTAAAAGCCATCAGTGTTTTCTTACTCCTCATTGCCAAATGACGGAGGTTATGTAGCACTGATCATTTCCTTTTTTATTTAAAAAATGAAATGCTAGTGTGAAAACATAAGTGTTTAACATAACTACTGCTTCAGTAAAGAAAATACATGGTTAGGAAAGGTGATATCGGAAAGAGAAGTGCTTGCCAGCTTGCTGACAGCCTGCCTCAAAGTCCTCATGTACTTCTGCCTGGTAAGCACATCATCGCTGGGTGTCAGGATGTCCTGTGTGGTCAAAGTCTGTAAGAGCTGCCACATCGGCTAGTCCTAGCCGTTGTCACTTTAGGTTGGGTGTATCACCTCTGGACATTATAGAAGCCTCCCATTAGCCTTCCTTTCTCCCTATTCTGTTATGAACCCCAGCCACCATGTCTGTAATGAATCTGGTTACTTATCTGGAGAATATAGTGTATTTCATTTCTTTGGTGCATTGAGACACAAAACATATATAAAAATATCTTACCTCTCCAAGGAAAATTGAGGCCATATCAAGACCTATTTTCTCCAAAGTAAGTTCATGAAAACTGGATATTGTTAGGCAGCTGCAATGTTCACAGCTGGCCATCAGAAGGGGAGAAATCTGAAGCCACCATCGGTACCTACTCCTTTGTTCCCTCTCCACCTCTCAAACTCCTGCCTCAGTTATTGTGTCAGATGACAGGAATCAGCAGTTTCAGGAGAGCAGGGACGTGCTGTGGGGGAAAGACTAGAGAACAAGATGCTGGCAGTGTCTCTGTTCATATCATTGAAATCCACAGAAACCAGAGTTTTCAAAGGAACTTTGTAAAATGGATTCAATGCTGTATGTCTTGTTCCTGTCCACCAGCAATCCCTTTTTAGCAAGAAAGTGGAGACTATACTATGAACTGATATGCCAGAAGTTCCACATTTTATCCTTCCAGTTTTGCCCTTTCTACGAGATGCGACTCAAGTATTAAGTGGAAAACTTCTCTCAAATATAAATATATAAAATTTTATTCAGGTAACAATTCAGTTTCTGGAGGCCCAGGAGTGAAGGAGCACATGATTGTCTGACATTCTAGCCCTTCCTGTCCACTCTGCGATGTTGATTTTAAACACATGGTCCATAGTTTTTCACTGGGATTTTGTTATTCACTAGCTGAGACAATAGACAATTTAATACTCCACACAGTTCCACTATATTAAAAATGAGAAAAGTTGTTATACTTCCCTGTAGGTTTTGTTTTGTTTTGTTTTGTTTTGTTGCCATTATTAAGTGAAAATACAATGCAAAAACATTTAGGACAATATCTGACATATGATAAGCCAATAAAGTTAGCTGTTACTGTCATTATTCTTGAGTCAGTATCTCGTTCTGCCCTCTTATGACATGCTAATAATCTACTTCCCTTTATTCTCTTCTGTCGTTTTCAAACACCCCTACGTTTGTACTTCTCCTTTCTCACTTTGTTTTCTTCTCTAATTAAAGCCTCCGTTCAGTTATCTCCTAGCATTTTTAGCTCATGGCCCACTTTCACGTCTCAGCTGAGTCTTCCCTGATCCTTTCAACTAGGCCAGATTCTTAGGTTATTTATTTTCAAAGGACAATATTGTTTTTATTCAGGGTCAAAATAAATATGTCTGTTTTATGTCTGTTTCACTGCTGTGATATTAAACTCCATGAAAGCAAGAACAGCTCATTTTCTTGCTCACCATTTTATTCCTAATGCCTGAAAAGCTGTTTGACTCATATCTGGAACCCCACAAATATATTTGAAACAAAAAGAATCAATCAACAAATGAATGCTGTTACTTGTAGGCCATTCTTTATTTACCATCTTTTAAGAAACTCTGCTTATTTAAAACCATGATGATCACTATCTTGTCTGTATCATCCAGATCATTTTCATAAATACTTTTAGGATATTACATCAGCTTCCTCCACATCAGCTTCTAACTCAAATATTTATCTTTCCATTTCATCTCTTTTATTATCTGTAATGTTGTACACTCTCCCCTTAGCAATTTGATCATTCATTCATGCATTTAAAATGTTCAAAAATAGTACTAAAAAGACTGGGAGTAAAAACCTCATTGTCTTATTCTTGTTTGCTCATTTGTTTTGGTTTATTTCTTCACTTGTGGGGTAGTAGCAGATATATAATAAGGCTAATATAAATAAGTAAGTTTAATGATAATTGTCAGCACAAGGAATCCTAAGAGAATGGTATAGGCATTCTCAATGAAGGCAGAGAGAAGAGTGTCGGGAAAAATTTCAGAATGGGGTAGAGGATGAAAGAGAAAGCAATACAAGACTAGAGGCAAAGGGAGCAACATTGCCTCTAATGGGACTCTAAGATGATTGCTGGAACTATAGCATAAAGTCAGAGGCAGAGCGGCTCAGAGACCATGCTGGCATATTGGTAAAGTGAGATCATGGGGGACTTTGAATATCACACTGAAGAATCTTTGCTCTCTCCTGAATAATGGTGGATCATTAGAGGATTTCAAGAAGAGGATTGACATTGTCCAGCTTGCTTCTAAGATTTAGTGCTGAAAGCTCTATGGAGGATTTGGGGAAGCTGAGTCCACAAGGCCATTGCAGTAGTTGAAGCAGATTACTGTCCTGATCAGAAGATTCAATGCGGTGCTGCAGGAGAAGGGCTTGGAGAATGTAAGGTGCTGGAGAAGCATAAGAGTGATGAACAAATAGGTCACGGCTAGAAAATGAAAGTAAGGTAAGAAAGGCACATATGGATGGGAGCAGTAAAGGGAATGTGGGTTAGGAAGCCCCTGTGAGTTTAAAAGCAAAGAACTATGGGAGAGCCATCCCCACTGAGCTGTTCATTCTTGCAGTTTAGAATTTCTTGAGAAGCAGTTCTGAGTATTCCCAGCAAGAATTACATCCCTCTTATCGTCACCACTTTCTGGCAGAAGATCAGTAAGGTTAATTTATTTATGTCCTTTGTCCTGTATCTTTAAGCTCTTGCCCCCAGAAATCAGCTTGGCTCACTCCCTCACAACCACCACCTGTTTTCTAAGGACACTCACTTTAGGAAACTTTCTCAATCACTCTTTTTAAAATAGCATCTTCCACAGGCTCACCATACTTTTCTTTCCAGCTTTAGCCCTCTTTTTCACAAAACTGATTACCATGACACATATAAGTACACGTAAACCTTGGAGATATTATGGGTTCTGTTCCAGACCACTGCAATAAAGCAAATATTGCAATTTACTGAGTCAAATGAGGGTTTTTTTTGTTTTTTCTGTGCTTATAAAAAAGATATATTTACACTATACTGTAGTCTCTTAAGTGTGCAATAGCATTATTTCTAAAAAAAATGTATATGTCTTAATAAAAAGCTACTTAATTACTAAAAAATGCCAGGGGCACCTGGGCGGCTCAGTCGTTAAGCATCTGCCTTCAGCTCAGGTCATGATCCCAGGGTCTTGGGATTGACCCCCACATCGGGCTCCCTGCTCAATGGGAAATCTGCTTCTCCCTTTTCTAACCCCCTGCTTGTGTTCCCTCTCTCTCTGTCAAAAAAAAATCTTAAAAAATGCCAACCATCATCTGAGCTTCCAGTGAGTCATAATCTTTTTGCTGGTGGAGGGTCTCACCTCGGTGTTGATGGCTGCTGACTGATGAGGGTGGTTGGTGGTTGCTGAAGGTTGGGGTGGCTGTGGCAACTTCTTAGTATTAGACAGCAAAGTTTGCAACATCAGATGACTTTTGATCTCATAAACAATTTCTCTGTAGCATTGATACTGTTTGATAGCATTTCACCCACAGTAGAACTTCTTTCAAAATTGGAATCAGGCCTCTCAAAGCCTGACACACACTACTTTGTCAACTAAGTTTATGTAATATTCTAAATGCTTTATTGTCATATCAACAGTCTTCACAGCATCTGCACCAGGAGTGATTTCATGTCAAGAAACCACTTTGTTCATCCACAAGAAGTAACTCCTCATCTTTTTAAGTTTTATCATGAGATTGCAGCAATTCGGTTACATCTTCAGATTCACTTCTAATTCCAGTTCTCTTGCTGTTTCCAACACACCTGCAGTTACTTCCTCCACTGAAGTCTTAAATCTTCAATTTGTAAAAAATACAATATCTGCAAAGTGTGATAAAGCAAAGTGCAATAAAACTGAGGTATCCCTGCATTTGGTTATCATTTGCCCATTCTTACTATTTTTAAGCCTCATGAGAATATAAATTCTTGTCTGTTTTGCTCATCGTGGTATCTTCAGTTCCTAGAACAACATTTGACACACAGTAGGTGCTCAAAAATATTAGTTACAGAATAATCATTGCTGGTAGCTTTTGGTTCCCAAGGATTACAGATTTCTATAAAATGTTGGAAAACAAAACGAGCCTGAAATACCTTAGAGAAGCATTTGCCAGGTCCACAGAAAGCTAGGAAGAGTTCTGCCCTGCAGAGGAACTGCTTAGAAGTATTCAGGGCAAAAAAGGAGATACTAGGGCAAGGTATTCTATGACTTTGGTGAATAGCAAATGCTTTATTCTAACCCAAAGTACATGGTGTCTGAAAGGCTCCATTACTCAGGAAGCAAAGCCAGACTTGACAAGTGGGAGTGGAGCATCCTATTATTATTGAGGGTTATCCCTACTGCTCAATTTTACTCTAGCAGGAAAGGAATATTATCCCGGACAGACACTCACCAGCGAATCCCAAATATCTGCTATGAGCAAAACATATGCTGCTTTAAAATTATTTAAGTTCATATTTAAAACTTTCAAAAATACAAGGTAACAAAAATAATACCTTCTTTGCCTTTCTTTGACCTTTCTCATCCCCCCCAAAATGGATGTTCTATTCTTTTGACTATAAGCACAGTGGTGAAGAAATCTTTAGAGGAGACGTTCCCCTATCTCCTGCCCCTACCCCCAGATTGGTATTGGTTCAGCTCCCAGATATTCTCTGGCCATACATTGGTATCTGTTTTCCCCAGCCAGAAGATAATTAAGAGCTTTGAATATAATGGATCTCTTGCTGATGAAGAGGGATGTAAGAAACTTGCTTTCTCCTTTTGTTTGAATTTATGCTTGATTACTACATGGACCTTCTTCATTAATTTATTTGTGTTTGTTCAATTATTTACCTGAATTCTTGACTATGGTTTTCCTGAAACTCTAATGCTAGTTGTTATAGGTAAAATGTCTATGCTATTTTCATCTATTAATGCATGTATTAAGGGAATACATTCTCTTGTTCCATAATGAGTACTTCCTGTATTCTAATTGGTTTCATTTATTAACTCTTATTAGAAATTAAGAGGGTGGGTCCTATTTTATTTAGCAGTCTGATACCTAGGAACTCAGAGTAATTGGGGTTTATTAAATGATAGGATATATGTGTGTTTTTACAAACACCAGCCCTTCGTTCTTATTGCTAAACTTCACTGAAAATTTTTAATCAAATCCTCACTGTCTCTTATGTGTTCTTCTAAACTGCAGATTTACAGAGGGCAGGAATTGCTGTCTCTGTTAACCTAGTGTTCCTAAAGCACCAGCATCTTATGCTATGCCCCTTGGCAGTGAATAAATATTGATTTCTGAAAACCATAAATTGGGAGATAATGATGTTCATTAATCAATGGGGAAGATGATGGGGAATTTACAGCTTCAGTTCAGGGACAGTGAAACACTAAATAGAATATTTTAATGATTTCAGTATCATCACCATTCAGTAACATCAGCAGATCAGAGTTTGTGTGTGTCATGAGTGTGTATGTGTGAATAGACATGTATGTGATTAATTTTAAGCAGAATGAGGGGGAGGAGAGAGTCTCTTTAGTTTTGAATGTCATGATGTTTGCTGCTAAAAAGATTCAGTAATTTAGTTTTCCTAGCTTAGCTCTTTTTATTTCACTACCCCTGGAACTCTCTCTGCTCTTATGTAGCAGCCAAGAGTGCCATATTGTTCTTTGTTGGCAAGATCTTAAACTTTCACTTCACTAATAGGAAGGAGACAAAATCCAAAATCCAAATTCAGAATTTAAAAAAGGAATAGTCATACTTTTTATCCTTTTTAAACAATGATCATTCCCATTTTATAGCTTTCACTCTCATTTATGACAAGATATATTTTGATGTGCATTAGTTCTTAGACTTTTAGAGGATTTTTGAAAATATCTTAATTTTATTTCTGCTGAATAGCAGTCCTATTATATTTTTCTTTAAAAAATATGTTTTCATTATCAGATATGTTTGAGAAAAGTCACAGAGTCTAACCATCTTTCAAAATCAGCAATGCTCATTCTTTAAGTTGCAAAAACTGTTATACAAAGTTTTCTCCTCATCGAAACCAGTATTTTCTCATATTTTTTAAATGTGAAAACTTTTTTTTAACATTTAAAATGGATTAGCATCCTTTGGGGAAAGCTCTTAAACTTGATTTATTTTAATGAGAAGGAAAGTGTTTCCCTTGGAGGAGAAGCAGGGGAGTAATGAATAGAGCTAGAACATGAAGCCAAGGCTGTAGTTCCTTGGGTCTGGGGTCTCTCCTCTATACTACAGTATGATTTATCCCTAATTCAACTTGATTCTGCAGTAGAAAGCCAAGTTGTTTTTTTTTTTAATGATAATTCCTAGATCATTTCCAACATTGAGATATGAATTAAGCATAAAACAAATCACGGATATATATGGCTAAAAAAATTCAATATTCCTCTCCTTGTCATGTTCCAAGACTATAACTTTAAAACCACAAGAGGAAAGAGAAACTCAGTTTTTAAGAGGTTTAAAGGTAATCCTAGGGGCCCCTGGATGGCTCAGTCAGTTCAGTGTCTGACTTTGGCTCAGGTCATAATCTCAGAGTCCTGGGATCCAGCCCTGGGCTGGGCTCTGCACTCAGTGAGAGTCTCCCTCTGCCCCTCCCCCCCCACTAGTTCTCTCTCTCTCTTGCTCTCTCTCCCAAATAAATAAATAAAATCTTTATATAGGGGATCCTAAAAATATTTCAGTTATTGCTGATGTTTTTATTCTTTGCCATCTCAATCCCAACCTTCTCTTCAATACCAAAAATAACAGAAATAAGAAAACAGGAGGAAATAAAAACCTTCTAGATATGTAAAAAAAGTTCTCTGAGGCACAATTAACACTCAGTGAAAATTAGCAGGAAAAAAATGGTGAGTATTAGCTACCAACAAGAAGGTAGAAGAGATCATATTTGATGCCTCTGTGAAAGTCCCCCAAAATATGGAGTGATTGAGAACCTTTGTGTGGGTTAAAGAAAAATCACCTTGATTGATTAGCTGTATTTAAGAAACTCTAGTATTAGTAAACCTTATTATTAAGTCTAAAAATGGATACATTTTCATCTCCAGGTGTTTTTTAAGACAACATTGATTTTTAATGGATTAATGAATAAACCAATTTTGGTATATACATAAAATGAAATCTTATAGAGCCCCCAAACAGAATGATGTAGTGCTGCTCAACCAACTCACATGACATGGATGAACCTCCAAAATATTATGCTAAGTGCAAGAAGCCAGACACAGAAGGCCACACGTTATATTATTCTGTTTATACAAAATATCCAGAATCAATGAATCTATAGAGATAGAATGTAGCTTGATATTTTCCATGGACTGAGGCAGAAGTAAATGGGGGAGACTACTTAATGGGCTTAGGTTTCCTTTTGGGTTATGAAAATGTTTTGGAATTTGATACAAGTAATAGTTGCATAACATTGTGAATGTACTAAACGTCAGTGGATTGTTCACTTTAAAATGGTTAATTTTATGTTATGTGTATTTCACCTCAATTGAAAAAAAGAAGATTGAGTTAAGCATCTGGTATCTTACAGTTTTGCTCCAAATGTAGCCTCCAACTTTAGGCTGGAAAAAACCCTATGCCTCTTTTGTGTTGCTTGATGTTAAAATAGCACGTTTTGCTTGGCATCTCTGTCTTTCCCTTTCCTGCTTCCTAATCAACATGTCCAACTTGAACAGTAAGGTCTCTTCTCTGTTGAGAAAAATTAACAGTGTATATTATTTTAAGAACATTGCACAAACCAACTTGAAGTCCAAATTAGACGCATCCTGAGCGTACTTCCATTGCTCTCTTACATATGACCCTAAAATAAAATGGGTAACAATGTGCAGTCAGGAACTATAGAGGGAGGACACATGTGGAAGAAGCAGCTCTGAGTTAGGAAGCTCTAGAAATGGGAGTGAAGGGTGGAGGCTGCGATAGCCACATGGTGTATGAGGCAGATTCCTTTGGCATCTCCTATGGAACAGAGGGGTAGAGGACGCCTAAATAGGCTGGAAAATAGATTGCCAAACGTGAGCTTTCTAAATGAGTCATAAAAATGTGTTTCTTCAGAAAAATGCACTTCAACTTTCAAAGTTTTGTATCCACTCGTCTTATTGCTGTTTGTGATGGTGATGGTTGTTTGGAAGTTCAGAAGCAGATGCCTCAGTTCAAGGCATCATTGTCATTTGTCCATCTCAGGCATTTACTTGGTTTTATAATTTATATATTTATTTATTCACTCATGCCTTTGTATCCCATTGCACTCAACCCCTTTTCCCATGACAACCCCATCTGGTGGACTCACTGTGTATCCTTTGTTCTTGCAGAGGACAGCCTTTTTATGGAGTGATTGAGGGAGAGCATCCTATGTAATTCTCTTTTCATTTTTGTTCTTTCTGAACCTTACCCTTTGTTAGAATTTCTCTTTTGATGTAACCCCTAAAGCAATTTGTTAGAAAAATAGTGGATAATAGTGGGAAAAGGCGTAGGTTTAGAGACAGAAAACCCGTGTGGAATACCAGACTCAGTGGACAACTAGGTTCTTCTATGTTATAATCAAATCTAATCGCAAAAGAGTCTTCTACAAAGTCATTCCTTTCAACATTATAGTTTGACAAAAATTGCAATCACAGAAATAGGTAATACATGTTTAAGAAAGCTCAACTCCCATCCCAGTGTGGGAAACCGATTCCCCCTATGTTGGGCAATTCTAAGGTAGGGCTCCTAGCTGTGATAGCTGTAAATATGAATGTTCTAGGGAAGAAGTTCACAAAGTGAGCTGAGGAGGGGCACCTGGGTGGCTCAGTGGGTTAAGCCTCTGCCTTTGGCTCAGGTCATGATCTCAGGGTCATGGGATCGAGCCCCACATCAGGCTCTTTGCTTGGTGAGGAGCCTACTTCCCCTTCTCTCTCTGCCTGCCTCTCTACCTACCTGTGATCTCTCTCTCTCTGTCAAATAAATAAATAAAATCTTAAAAAAAGAACAAACAAACGAACGAAGTGAGCTGAGGAAATGCAGCTTCCAAGTCCAGAGACAGACCATGTTTACAATGTCTGTTTGTAAGCCAGTCTTTCAGAACTCAGCTTGGATATCCCTGTAAAGAGAATGTTTAATAGCTGTGAGCATATACCCAGGCCAATCCATGGAACGTAATAAAGCCTTAGGTAACTGGGAAATAATATTAGTATTGCTAATATCATCGGTATTACAGCAAAGAATGGTTGGTGATACTTGTTGAGAATGAAGGTGGGGATCAGCAGATTACTTTTCTCCCTTTTCCATCTTACTGTCTGCATTCCTTCCTACTGCCTGGTTGCCTGGTGCTTAGTGAAAAGAAACACCTGATCCTGGAATTACTTCCTCTTTTTCTAATTTCCCAGCTTCAAATTCCTGCAACCATCTTGCTTTCTTTAGGAACAGCACTTGGTGTCACGGGAAATGTTTGGTCTTTTTCTCATGTATATTTCTAGTCTCCACTGAAAATAATATTTGCAAGTTAATGGGTGCTTCTAATAATTTCTGCTGTTAAAAGAGTATCTTTGCTAATGCCAAATACCATTTACTCTTTGGGTTTCTATATGACAGTGTGATTGGGTTGTGGCATCTTTAAATTTCCTATACCCCACATCCAATTGTTTGGGGAGTTTTATCAGCTCTACCTTAAAAAAAATATATTCCAAATCTAGCTACATTCAATCTTCTCTACTATTCCTTGTGTATATTTTTTGCCCCTCAATAGCTCATTTTGGCATCTAACAGCCAACATAATCCTTTCAAAAGGTTAGTGGCTCTTACCACTATTCTGTTCAAAATCTCCCATGCCCTTCCCATCACAGTTAGAACAAAATCCAAAGACTTTCATGTCGTCGTCTTCTCCCTCACATCTGTCTCCCTTCCATTGTTATCCCACCAGAGTTACCGTGTCCTTCTGACCTCATTCTTACCTCAGTCCCTTTGTACCTGTTGCTCCCTCTTCAGGATGTTTTCTTCCTGATAATAGCATGGCTGGATCCTTCTCTTAATTTATCCTTCTGCTCATATTTTATTTCCTGGGACATAACTTCTCTTATCACCAAATAGCCTCTTCTTCCTTTATTGCTCTCTATCACCCTACCTTGTTTGATGTTCTTTATAGCATGTATCATTAATTAACAGTAAAATTGTATTTGTTATTATTAGTTTATTCACTAGAAAAAGAGAGCTTGTTCTCTTCACTGCTCTAGTAATAGCACTTAGAACATACCTGGCATATAGACAATAGTGAATGCTAAGATCAGTGTGGCCATTTCAATACAATTATTTTGTTAGCATATAGTGAGAACAGCATGTTGCATAGGGATATCCTGGGAATTTAAATAAGTTTCCTATTTAAGATGGAGAATAGCAACAGTAAAATGTGAAACAGGCAGAGAACATGAAGGTTAAGAGAAAGATAAATGTGTCAAATGGAAAGTAAAATGAAGAATTTTTTTTAATGGAGGGTGAAGAATGAAAATAAAATCAGAAAAAATTTGAAACAGAATTTAAGAGACTTTAGTTAATGGTGAACATATGCATAGAATTATTTAAAATGGATGATAAAGTAAATTAATGATGAATATACAAAAATTTCAGTAATCAATAAGTTTTTAATGCTAATGAGACATTATTTTCTCAAAGCATATTAACATATAGTGACAGACTACAGTTCATAATGATATTTTGTCCATAGCAATTAAATTATTTTCCTCGATAGTCTAAGGACTTTTCATTCACTTTGTTTTGATTACTATCATGGCCTCTCAGAAAATGAATTAAATGGGCAAACCTAAAAGGTTTTTGTTTTGTTATTGTTTTTAATTTGTTTATGATGATGTCATTGAAGGGAACTGCGATTATTTTATAAATTCTGTTATTGTGAATTTGTTTGGAGTCAAGTATACTTGTCTCTTTTACTAAATACGCAAAATATAGTTAATATGTTACAAAAAATAGAGACTGCAGGCTTAATGGTTATAATATGATAACAGTGAAAAGATGTTTTATGGCAAACCTTTAGGGTTTAATAAGCAATAATAATGCAAATAAAATCCAGAGGCTGATTACAAAAGGAATGTAGAGCCTATTGTATAACTATGAAGCTACCAAATGCATAGTCACTTTTTCTCTCGTGGTATAGAGTAAACATGATTTATATGTTTCGTGTATATTTATTGAACACCTACAAGTCATTGCAAGGCAGTATGGGAGGCACATATGCCTAACACAGTATTCCTGCTCTCAAGAAATAGAAAACCTCATAAACTATAATGCATAGTTATGAATTATATTATCTTTTATGAAAATTAAATAACATATACATGTTTAGCATAGGAAATGTTTAAATAAATGTTGCCATCATACTTCATAATTTGGGAGAAACACCAGAATACCGTTTCAGAGGGTTTTTTTTGTGTTTTTTTTTTTTTCCGTTTCAGAGTTAATGCCTGAGTTCAAATCACAGCTCTCTTCTCTGAGACACTGGCCTTGCTTCTCTAAGCTCCAGTTCCTCTTCTATAATTATGAATATGATAATTAATATAAATTACCTAGCATAGCACCTGGCACATAGGTCGTACTCTCTAAATACCATTGTCCCCTTTCACAAACACCTTGGAATATTAATTCAACCTTCCAATTGTTTTTCATTGGAAACTTACACTTGGTTTCTGCACATTAGAAAATATTTTTCCTGAGCGTCTCAGGATTTTTATATAAGGAATATTAAAAACTCAGCTCTAGTCATGCCAGCTTGATTTTTTCCCCTTTTTGTTCTGATGAACTGATGAAGAACAACATAATCAAAGGAAATATTCTATACAAAGACCATTTTACAACCTGTCATTAGGCATAACTACTCAGGTTTTACTGATTTCAGTAGATATTGTTCAGACTATCTTCTCCCCCCATACCATCATTATCCTCTAATAATAGAGTTTACAAAACATTTTAAGAGACCAATAAAAAGCAAGTTCCTAAGAGGAAATTAATGAATTACCTTTTTTAAAACTTCATTAACTGTGAGAAACCTACCATTGACCATGATGTTAATGGTAACTATTCTTTTCATCAACATGTTTATAATTCATATAGCAACTCATGGTTCTAAAGCATCTGATGATGACAAGCAATTATAATAATTACGGATTTTGTTTTACGTGCAGAGCAGCACTTGGGCTATGTAACAGTAAAATAGGGTTGTAATTTAAAGTAATATTTTACATGTTTATGCAGTTGAGAACTGCACTTCTGATTTGAAAAATCACAGAAAAGTCTTACTTCTATTGGGTTGATTTAAATATGTTTGTCCTATCACATGCATGCTACTCCAAAGATCATTTCAAGGAAAAAAAAGATCAGAATTACTTAAGCATCAGGATGGGCATGTATCTGCACCTATTAAACTTTCTATACACAACAAAATTCAAACCATACACAAGCCAGTATTCAGGTCTGAAACAGTGGGAGGTCCGAAAAGATCTATGTTTACATAGACATTAGAAGGTGCTTTCCAATCATGGTTAGACATTTATATATTAAGATAATTGATATTTCATAGAGAGACTTTTTTTTTTAATGTTTAAATACTGGAATAGAAATGCTGTCCACCTTTAACAACAGAAGTTCCTTTTTATAGGTTCTACAGCCTTTTTTTTTTTTTTTTGGTAACTAATTATAATCTTATTTTTTATTTTTTTATATTTTTTTATCATGTTATGTTAGTCATCATACAGTATATCATTAATTTTTGATGTACTGTTCCATGATTCACTGTTTGCGTATAACACCCAGTGCTCCATGCAATCCATGCCCAGTCTTGAAGAAACCGCACAAGTCCCAAACCACTTTTCTCGACAGTTTGCATCTACTCTGACTTCCTTTTCTGATCCAGCAAATTAAATACTGTCACTTGTAGCACTGAATTGTGTCATCGCTAACATTGTACTAGCTGTAATTGTTTTATGTAGGCAAGTTTCAAATGAAAAGATTTTCCAGGAAAACTTCTAGTGGCAGCCAGCTAAGAAGCTGCTTTGGGGGTGTGGAGAAAGAGGGAAAGGGGAGAGAGGAGTTGGGTCTGGCAGGTACTGAGGAGGCAGTGAGACAGTTGCTCATACCTTCACTATAAAAGTTCAGAACAGTTGGATAATATCTACATTTTTGGCAGAATCCATGCCCATAAAATCTGCAGGTTAGAACTTAAAGAAATTCTTCCTTATGTAAGGTTGGCATCCAGAGTAAGGCATCACCTCTCTGACAAGAAAAGTCGTTTTTCTGTGAGACATTTAATTAGTGGAGCCGTTTCTCGCTAAACTCTAAGTTTGACATCACCTGCTATTAGACTAGGCGAGGCCAGGAGTACTGATTTTAGATGACTTATGCAGTTTTTCAGTAACCCCAAAGCCTGGTGTTTTTTAGTTAATATAACCTAGGGAGAAAACAGCATATATTTTGGAAGCAAATCCATATTTATTTTATGTTTCTGTGGGACCAAGATATCTACCTGTGTTTACAGAATTTCTATGCCAGACTATTTTAAGGTGTAGGAAAAGTAATACTAAAAAAAGAACAGGTAAAATGTCTTCCATAGAATGGGCTGAATACATTTAATTTCATATAAAACGTCGCTTCATTCCCCAACCTCTTTCAATTCCCTGAAGGTTAATGCCCACTAAAAATACAAACACAAATATTTCTTTTTTGTTTTCTTTGGATTAAAGAGACAATCTCTAAAGGGCATTTCAAATGCATTTCATATTCAAAAATAATGCTGGATGTGACCTTAAGAAATGCCTCAATCCAAAAGTTTTCTTTGTGTTTATGCATTCACATTCACTGCTGGCCAGGTTTCTGGTTTTTATGGTGGAAAAATACCCCATAAGGACAGTTCAGAAGGATTTTCATGGTATTTATATGACATGATATAAAATCATGTCATCATCTAGAACTGATTACAAATAAAAAACTAATTTCAGGGGTGCCTGGGTGGCTCAGTGGGTTAAGCCTCTGCCTTCAGCTCAGGTCATGATCTCAGGGTCTTGGGATCGAGCCCTGCATCAGGCTCTCTGCTCAGCGGGGAGCCTGCTTCCTCCTCTCTCTGCCTACTTGTGATCTTTCTCTCTGTCAAATAAATAAATAAAATCTTAAAAAAAACTAATTTCAATGTTTAATCATTAACATTGTCACAAGGAATACATCTAAACTATTAAATCTACAATCATAACAAAATTTTTCATATTTGTGGCATATTATTTGTTAGTCTAAAGATACAATTAAACCCTTCACAGTGCCCATAGGATCTTCATAGTCTGACCACAGACTGCCTCCTCAATTCTCACATCTCTTTCACTTGCTCACTCCATCCCAGACACACTGGCCCTTCTGTGTTTGCCAAATGGACAGTCACACTCCCGGCCTTGCTTCTGCATGTCCTGTCACTAAGCCTGGAGCATCCTTCCACCTCCACCCTCCACCCACCCTCTACATTTGTTCACATGACTCACAGCCTCACTGGATTCAAATCTCTTTTCAAATGTCATTTCTCTAGGGAGGCCTTTCCTTGCCACCTTATTTAATTTAATACCCCATCAATATTTACCCACACTGCTTTACCTTTCTTCCTGGTTTATTGCCTTTCTTCTATACCGGGATGTCAGGAGACCTAGAAGAGGGAAATGAGTTTTGTTTGGTGCTGTGCCTGCAGCACTGGGAACAGTGCTGACACATGTACATGCTCAGTAAATATTTGCTGGATGAAACACAGGCTGCTCAGGGTGCAGAGCACTCTGATGTGTTAGCTCACTGAAGGCTCATAGGACCCTAGTGGTTGGTAAAAACCACTGAGGGAGTAGCCGGGAGAAGTTGGGTATTCTGCCTATGACCCTGAGAGGGAAAGAAAATTAGAACTATTCTACCCTCCCATCTCATACCAAGGGCAGATTTGAACTGAAAGCAAAGTGGTGGTATGGTGTGATGTGTTCATATGACATCTGGTATAGGACCTACCCAAAGCTGGTGTGCTATCATTGAGTAAGCTCAGAAAATGTCCATGAGGCTTAAGCCAGTACTGTGGCTGAGATCCCAAACTCCCGATCTCTAATTACAAATGCAAAAAAGGAATATGCTACCCCATATGCCACTAAAATTGCCCTCTGGATTCATTTCTACCTTGTGGTATGTATCTAACTCTGAGAAGATAGAATGAGAAAATTAAGCTCTTGAAACTCATTTTCATAGTTTTGTGTTTTCAATCCCAGTGCTAACGATCTTTTAATGCAGATTTTATCTGTGAATTCTATTTATTGTGAGTGGTCATTAACATTTGCTAGCTAATGCATTTATTTATTCATGTTAGGAAATAGAAATGCAGAATATGTGTTAGATTCTTTGATTATCAGTAGATAGCTCAATAACATTCTTAGAATAATGTTGCCCACAAATTTTAAACAAATAACAGACTCTTGTGTACACAAAATACGTGTTCCTTAAGGAAATGCTCTGAATAAAGCAGTAGGTTGAGGTCAGTAATAAGTTTATATAAGTTAATAAATGCCAACTTCTTTGGGCTTATTAACTTTTCCTATAGGTTTGGTGGCTAAATATAAACCACCAATCTTTAAAGTGGGAGGAAATCTTGCCTATTTCCAAGAAAATATGTAACTTTTGATTGTCTGACTCTAGAATAACACTGGAGTCAGGATTAATTAAACATAAATGAATGACCCAACAGTTAGATGAAAACCATTATCCACTGTGCTACCAATTAAAACAAAAACAAAAACAGAAATGAATCTATGACAAAGGAGACCATCACTGATTATCTGAAACCATAAAAACATCCATTATTTGCAGTCTCCATGACTCATCATTCAAATGTATGTGCAGTTCCAGCTACATTAACATTTCCAAAAAAGCTTTTCTAATTCCTGGCCCCAATCCTCCCTCTTTCTCTAGTCATGCCTACATCCTGGCCACTGCCCTCACCTGTACCCCCTTGAGACATTTTTATTACTGATAACTGTCAAGCCATGTTTTTTTCACAAGAAATAACAGGGTTGGAGAGGATGTGGAGAAAAGGGAACTCTCCTGTACTGCTGGTGGACATGTAAATCGGTGCAGCCACTGGAGGAAAGGGTATAGAGATTACTCAAAAAAAAAAAAAAAAAAGAAAAAAGAAAAAGAAGTACCATATGATACAGTAATTTACTTCTGGGTGTTTAGCGAAAGAAAATAAAACACCAATTCGAAAAAATATATGTGCCCTTATGTTTATTACAGCTTTATTTACAATAGCTAAGATATGGAGAAGCAACCTGAGTGCCCATTGGTAAATGAATGGAGAAGAAGAAGTGTGTGTGTGTGTGTGTGTGTGTGTGTGTGTGTGTGTGTGTGTATACAAATATTACTCAGTCATTAAAAAAGAATAAAATCGCCATTCATGACAACATGGATTGACCTAGAAGGTATTATGCTAAGTGAAATAAGCCAGACAAAGACAAATACCATATGATTTCACTTACATGTGGAATTTAAAAAACAAAACAAATAACAACAACAACAAAAGAAACAGACTCATAGAGAACAAACTAGTGGTTGCCAGACGGGGGTGGGAGATGGGTGAAATAGGAGAAGGGGATAAAGAGGTACAAACTTTCAGTTACAAAATAAATAAGTTATGGAAATGAAACATACAGCATAGAGAATATAGTCAATAATTAAAAAAAGAAATACATGTTTTTTTCTACGCTAGAAGTTTCACTGAAACTTCACAAACATGCAGAGTTAAAATAATACCAAAACTTAATGGATTTCCCTGTTGTTTTTAAATGCATTTGGGTCACAGTAGTTGACTGGTTATCTTGAACAGTCTCTCATCAAAGTAGTATATAGGTCTGCTGCTTTAATGCCACTTGTGCATCTAGGTCAAAAATTTCAAAAATTCACAGCTTCTGGTAAAAATGGTCTCCAGGAATGATTCTTCCATTATTAATAAATTCCATTAATACCACACAGAAGGATTTCCCCTGCAATGTAGAGCCTGAAGACTGGGTCCGCCCTGGTTGCTGATTTCAGATAATCTCCATGGCAAATTTAAAACATAAAAAGCTTCTTCATGACACTTTCAGGACCTCCTTGAATATAAGCTACATATATACAAGTAAGCCAAGTAGGTTATGTTTAATAGACTACAATACCATCACTTAGCTTAGTTCATGCCACTCATGAATTAGATACTTAGGAATTCTAATCTGTGTTATACTCAGTCAGTAGCTTCATTCTATTCAAAGTTATTCTGGTTTCTCATCTCTCTGTATTTATAGTTACCACAATGATAAGTTTTGTAGGATAAATATAGCACATACTATATGCCTGGTGCTGATGAAATCACTTTGTACTATTTACTCAGCCTAACACTTACAGCAGAGACCTAAACTGTGATTGACTCATAGGATAGAATCAGTTCCAAACTCAGGACATAAACCTTTGCAATCCCTTTATAGAATAATGAGGAAAGAGAGGTAAGATGACAAGAGGAGGAAAAAAGGGAAAGGAGAAAAAGACAAAGGGATATTTGCCAGAAGGATAATAATAAAGAGATGAAATCATGTCAGATATGTAAGGTACTCACAGAAAGTAACTTATATTTCCAGTGGCTACGGAAATTTCTGCTTTGCTTACACTTGACGATAGCTGTGCAGATGACTGACACCAAGACTCAGAACTGTGAAAACTCTTGGTAAGCCTCCCTATACTAAAAAGGCCCCAGACATTTTCCCATTGGTGAGGGGACTGCAAACACCAATGCTACCGATATCTTGCATTGCATGTGTCCCCAATTTTAAAAATGTCTTAGACTTTTTTTTGAGTATCTACTATGTGTAAGGCAACATGTTATAAATATACATTACAAAGATATAGGAGATATGGTTCTCACTCTTCACAATGTATCTTTGACATTTCTCTTATGAAATCTTACCAAAGGAGGTTCTCTTCTCCATTGGTTGCCAATGTGCTTGCCCTGTGACTTGTTTTGGCCAAGGTGATGTTACCATCATTATGCAAACAAAAGCTTAACACATACTTGTTCAGTGGACTTCCTCCTTGTGACATGAGAACATATTCCCAATGGACACAGAAGCAGATCATCACCTACCATCAACCTGAAGCAGAAATACCTCAGTTGAACTAATATTTGTTAGAAACAAATGCTCATTATGTTTTGATACCGTGATTTCTGAAGCTATTACATAGCAAAGGTAGACTAATTGAGACAATAGGTCTGGTCCCTCTCTAAGCTTATTTTAGACCTCCTTATAACTCTCAGTGTTCCAAGCATTTTGACCTTCTCTCATGTCTTTTTTTTTTTTTTTAATTTTATTTATTTATTTGAGCGAGAGAGAGTGAGAGAGAACATGAGAGGGGAGAAGGTCAGAGGGAGAAGCAGACTCCCCATGGAGCTGGGAGCCTGATGTGGGACTCGATCCCAGAACTCCGGCTTCATGACCTGAGCTGAAGGCAGTGGCTTAACCAACTGAGCCACCCAAGCGCCCTCTCATGTCTTTAAACACACTACATTTATTCTGACTTTGTGACCCTTGAGCAAGCCTTTCACTCTGCCCGGATTTTCTTTCCCATGGGTAGACTTGCTGCTCCTTCTCATCTTTTAGGTTTCAGCTTAACCATTTCCTACGCAGGGAGGCATTCTCAAACCACAGTGTCTAAATGTCTAAATACAGACGCCCCCCCACCCCCCGTTTTCTCTCTAACCTATCACATACATTGTTTATATCATTCATAGTGTTGAGCACAATTCATAAGCATTTGTTTCCTTATTCATTGTCTTTATGGCTACTTCCTTCAGATCAGATAATATATCAATATTTTTCTCTAATGTAACTACAGCAAGCCACAAAATGCCTATTCAATGGATAACTACATAAGTGAATCAACTCTGAGGAGTGGTTTCATTCCATTTACCATTCCCAAACCCCCACAGAAACCACATGAATACCACAAACAGTTAACAAACTCACAGATAATAAAAATGTGTCCTCCTTGGATAGAGAACTTTTTTTTTCTACTTTGAACACTTTAGTATTTTATTTTTTAAAAGTGCAACATCTGAAATAAGCATGTCTGATATGCTAGCAATTCCAAGTTGGCACTCTGAAGGATGGTCAGATATTTTTGTTTTTGTTTTTTTCCCACCATACTCTCCCTGGAACCTATCATTTTAGTTTTTTCTAGGTCACTGATTAAGAAAATAAAGATTTAATAGTAGGAATATATTCATATTCATCAAATTCTGGTTACAACTGGTACATTTAAACACCAATTTTATTTTTTTTTCCAGTTTGACACTTCACTCTATGGTTTTCTGATGTAACTGGATAGCATGCATCATCCTATGATTTGTTTCTTCCAAACCATTTGGCTTTAATTGTATATTCAAAAAGTGCAGGAAAAGGCTGTTATTTTTTTCCTTCACACTTTTATTCCATTTTCCTTTCAGTCAGTATAAAGCTATTTTCTAAATTATTTGCTAGATATGAGCATGAATTCTTATAAAATATATAGATGTATAAATACATATAATATCTACAATTATTTTATAGTATGACAAAGAAGTCTACTTAAAAATAAGTCATGTATTTATCATCAGCCTCCTCTATCCAAAGCACTGTGTATGCTTTTTATATTTTGACATTTCTTTTTTCAGGAGTTATTTTGCTCTTTGAATAAGCTTCTATAAGAAAGAAAAGTTAATAATCTCCAAGACTCAAATTATAAGATGGCACAAACTACACAATAATAAATGTACATTAGTTATTCTGTAATTTATATTCAAAATTGGAGAGATAATTTGCAAACACCTCATAATAAATCCTGAGCTAAAAGAAATGTTTGTCAGATTTTTCTCTCACTTTCCTTTCTGTGGTATGCAGATGTTCAGTTTTAAATTTGTCGCATTTTCATACTTCCTTCTATACTGCTTTCTTTCTTTGATTTCTTTCCAAAAAATAAAACAAAAAGCAAGCAAATTAAAATTCATAGCTATGAAATGAATTTTGCAAAGGCAAAAATATATATATTTTTCCTTTCCTTTCCTCCTTTTCCTGGTTCTGTTTCTCAATTATTTTCCAGTAAGTTTAGTCTAGCTTGGAATAACTAACCATTAGGAACATTATATGCTCCATCTCCTAAGATTTAGTATCACCTTGCTTGCCACTATCTGACATTTTTTTTTCAGACTTACAAACTCATTGTATTCCAAACTGAACAAAGAATTAGTCTCCAAACAACTGTTTATCTCAGTTTTGTATTTCTGTCTGAAACATACCAATGTATTAGGAACCAGAATTTAAATTTTTCAAGTCCCTAAAACTCTACATCAAAAATCAAATCCTTCTGATTATCTTCACCATACTTGTTGCTATTTCTCTAGTCCGTTAACTCTTCCCTGGACATTGCAACAGCTTATTCCATCTCCAACTCCTAAAATCTATTCTGCATCTGCCATATGGTTCAGCTTTATAAAGACCAACTCTGCTTATATCCTTTGCTTGTTCAGAAACTTCCTAGAGTAGACTCTGCTGTATCAGTCAAAGTCAGGTACAAATTCAGTCTGCCACTGAGGCATTCCATTCCTTGACTCCTAACCTGTTTCATGCTTTCCAACCACCACCTGCCTTCATGAAATCCTTCCTTCTCCCTCTTCCGGATCTCAAACATGTGCTCTAGGTTTAAATAATCCCTTCGCTCTTGAATATTTTTCTCTCGTTTTTTTCCCCTGCAGAGATTCCATCCATGTTTTCAGGATTGCCTCAGATTCCTTTTATCTATGAAATAATCACTGAGCACCTGTAGTCATTAACTCTCTAAGCCATAGTGTTTTGACCTCTTTCATGATACTTCCTAACATAAGTTAGTTAGATTTCAGATCTAACTATATCCTGGCCAGTGGAGAGGGGACTATATTAATTGGGATTATACTGCAAATAACTCTGAAATAAATGGAAACTGAGAATTCCACTATGTGTGTGTATAGTCTGACATACTCACATACTCTGATTGATTTGTGCATCCAGAATACCATTAATGAAAACATATGTTCTTATTACTATAATGGACAAAAAAATGAAAAGAACCAAATTTTCTGTCCTCTACACTCTCCCACCACTAGTGTCAGGGCAAGATATTCATGGACCAGGCATCCTGCTTTGAATGAACGTGACTGGCAATAATTGTACAGATAGTGACATTTTTTTAAAACCATTCTGGATATAATTGGGTGTATCAGTGAGCTTTCTCTGCATAAGGAACCACCTTAACATTTTGTGTCTTAATATAACTCTATGGCAAGACAACTTGGACTGGGTTCAGTTGGGTAGTTCTGGGTAGACTGGTCTCATCACCCACCAGTTTATCTGAGAGTTCCAGGGAGCCTCAGCTAGTGACTTACCTCTTATTCTCTTGGTCTTCCGTCTTTCGTCAAGTTCAACCAGGCCCTCATGCAGCAGCTGAGCAGTATGGCAAGAAAATAAGCAGAAATGTTCAAAGCCTCTTGAGGTCTGACCTCAGAATGGCTACACCATTACTTCTATCTCACTCTATTTATAAGAAGAGCTACAAAGTCACACTACAAAGGGGCTACCACATGGGGTGCTCAAATAAAATTTTTTTAACATCTCCCAGTAAACAAGACGCATCCTTCCACATTCACGGCCCCTGAGTTCAGGCTTTTCACAGAGATTCCCTGGCTCAGCCCCGACTATTAGAAGCTGAACCTGCTTTCCCTGATGCATCTCCTCCAGGGTTTTTATATCAGTATTGCAAAGGGAATTACTTTAATTGGCTTGTTTACTCCTTACACTTATTTGGAGAGATGGGGGTTTAATTATTAATGAACCAACTGTTTTATTTAGGAGAAAAAAATTCAAAAATGACATGAAATAAAACATTTGATGATGAGTCTAAAATTACCTGTACTTCATCTAATTAAACAATTAACAACCAGCACATATTTAATATATTTTTTCTTTTCTCCTCCAATATATGTAATCCTACCAATCCATATAAATATATATATATATATGTATACATATATATATATATATATATTTTTTTTTTTTTTTAAGAAAATTCCCCATATTGATGGGCCTGGGAGCCTTAACTTAAGAGGCTGAGCTGGGAAAGAGAACCAGTAGTACAGGCACAGGGTTCATGAGGCCAGGGGTCTTTCTTGCATTCTGACATAGTCATTTCGAAGGCATTCATTGGTGGGGCAGGCCATGGAAGAAAGAATCTAGAGGGACACCTGAATAATTAGGAGTCAAGAAGGGGAGTAATAGTTCTAGAGAGTCTTTAAAAGTGTACAGATAAGTGAAAGGTGGTACAGAAGAAGGTTCTAGTTCTGGGTGGGGGAGAGGAAATGTCCTGAGAAAAGCAGGGTAATTAAGGCCCTTGTACAGACAAGTGCAGCTGTTCCTAGGGGATCCAAAATATCCCTCAATATCATACTACTAACTGATTAGGATTAAGGTGAAAGAACATGGAAGCACAATCCTGTGATAGGAGACAAAGGAGATCACTAAATGGAAACCCAGAGGTAATCACTTGAGTACACACCGATAGCTCTGATTGGCAACAATGACTGTAGATAGAGACCTCCGTGAAAAAGACCGACTCAAGGAAAACTATAGAGAGAATTCTATCTATCTATCTATCTATCTATCTATCTATCTATCTATCTATATCTATCTTAAAAGATTACTTTATTTATTTCAGAGAAGGGGAACTGGGGAGGGGCAGAGGGAGAGAGAGAGAGAATCTTAAGCAGACTCCACACTGAGCATAGAACCTGACACAGGGCTTTATCCCATAACCCTGAGATCACGACCTGAGCTGAAACCAGGAGTTGGGTGGTTCACCAACTGTGCCACCCAAGTACCCCATGTATATGTTCTAATTAAACAAATAATTACAAATTCTTTAGTGTATTGAGCATATTTTAGCATTTTTTGTTTTACAGGTTGCAGATACTGTTTTACCTATTGGATATCCAGTAAATATCTAGTGAATACCAAAAAATGTTGTTGCTCCAGGGATAGAGATCTGGAACCCGATCCTGCTTCACGAAGGATTCACTGATTAGCTGCAAATGTATGGTTGTTTGAAAGCCTTCAGCTGTTAGTTTGCCTCAGCTTTCGAGTCGAGATCAAGCTTTTCTAGAGAAGCTATCCAATGACTGAACAAGACAGTGATGCAAAGGCCTGTTTCTGCCCAAGTTGGGACTTATCCAACAGATAATCTTTGTTTAGGAGCTCCTTGTTGAAGATGTTGTATTACTTTATAGTCACCATGTTACTAATTGCTTTAGATCTGACTGGCTATGGTACTAAACAGTATGTTATAATACGGATTCTTTGTGGTAGCCAGGAGGTTCATTTGGTCTCCTAATACTAGAGGAGAATGGAAGCAAAAGTAAAGGTTATGAGGGTACTTGAAAAACTGCATAAAAGAGTTAGTTTTTATGAATTCTTGATTAACAATAACTAGAAAACTATAACTATTGAAACTCAAAGATAATGCAAATCTTTACTCTTTTTTCCAAGTCCCATCTTCACGTCCAGATCATCCTTTCCTAGCATGTATTGAAACTGCTCTCCTATTCCATCCTTTTTCAGTAAATGAGCACATAACTACTCTGATAGGGCAAATGGAAGAAAATCCCAAAGGAAAATAATATGGTTTGAGTGGTAAGTTACTAAAAAAGATTCTGTAACCCCTCAATGAAATAAAAGAGTGGTTATGAATGTTCATTGCAATGATGACAGTGGTGTGGTGGAATGGCAAACAAAGACAGGGAAGAAAAATTGAGAAATGTAGGCAGCTAGTAAAGATCTCCCTTGACTTACAATGGGTTTATGTCCTGCTAAACCCATCGTAAGTTGAAACTATCATAATTCGAAAATGTGTTTAATATACCTAACCTACTAAATGTCATATCTTAGCCTAGCTTACCTCAAAAGTGCACAGAATGCTCACATTAGCCTACAATTGGTCAAAATAATCTAAAACAAACCTCATTTTATAATAAGATGTGTTGAATATCTGACGTAATTGATCAAATACCATATTAAACATGAAAAGAAGAATGGTTGGGGCACCTGGGTGGCTGAGTGGGTTAAAGCCTCTGCCTTCGGCTCAGGTCATGATCTCAGGGTCCTGGGATCGAGCCCCGCATCGGGCTCTCTGCTCAGCAGGGAGCCTGCTTCCCCCTCTCTCTCTGCCTGCCTCTCTGCCTACTTGTGATCTCTCTCCTCTCTGTCAAATAAATAAATTAAAAAAAAAAATCTTTAAAAAAAAAAGAATAAGAATGGTTGTATGGGTACAGAATGGTTCTAAATGCATCCATTGTTTGCCCTTGTAATCATGTGGCTGACTGGAAGCTGTGGTTCACTGTTGCTCCCTAGCGTCATGAGAGAATCATACAGCTTATCAGTAGCCCAGAAAAAAAAAATCAAAATTCAAAATTTGAAGTATGATTTCTACTGAATGCATATAGCTTTTGCACCATCATAAAGTTGAAAAATTGTAAATCGAACCATTATAAATTGGGAACCATCTATATTCAGATTAAGGATTGAAATTCATAAGAGCTGATAGAAATCAGGATAATATCTTTTTTCTTTTTCATGAAAAGTGAATTTTCACTAAAATTATGCTGTCAATATAGGTATCACCTTTCAATTTCATAGACATGGATGACTTTTAATCTCGTTCTCCTCCAATATTTATTTATATTTTACACAGAGCAGGGATAAAATCCTGGCTTTTATGGCATAATCTAATATACAGATTGAAATATAATCTAAGAAATCTTAAATTATACCATTCTAAATAACTAAGATTTTACTTGTCAACGCTGTGTATCTAGAAGGACTAATTATTCATCCATCAATTCCATAGCATTTGCACATATTTGTCAATCATTATTGATACAACATATTTCATTTTTTTATTAACATATAATGTTTTATTTGCTTCAGGGGTACAGGTCTATGAATCATCAGTCTTAACACAATTCACAGCACTCACCATAGCACATACCCTCCCCCATGTCCATAATCCAGCCACCCTAACCCTCCCCCCCACCCACCAGCAACCCTCAGTTTGTTTCCTGAGATTAAGAGTCTCATGGTTTGTCTCCCTCCTCAGTCCCATTTTGTTTCATTTTTTCCCTCCCTTCCCTCCATGACCCCCCGCCTTGCCTCTCAAATACCTCATATCAGAGAGATCATTTGATAACTGTCTTTCTCTGATTGACTTATTTCACTTGGCGTAATACCCTCTAGTTCCATCCACCTCACTGCAAATGGCAAGATTTCAGATTTTTTTTTTTTTTGATGGCTGCTTAGTATTCTATTGTATATATATAACATATCTTCTTTATCCATTCATCTGTTGATAGACATCTAGGTTCTTTTCATAGTTTGGCTATTGTGGACATTGCTGCTATAAACATTAGGATGCATGTGCCCCTTCGGATCACTACATTTGTATCTTTAGGGTAAATACCAGGTAGTGCAATTGCTGGGTCATAGGGTAGCTCTATTTTCAACTTTTTGAGGAACCTCTATACTGTTTTCCAGAGTGACTGCACCAGCTTGCATTCCTACCAACAGTGTAGGAGGGTTACCCTTTCTCCACATCCTTGCCAACATCCGTCGTTTCCTGACTTGTTACTTTTAGCCATTCTGACTAGTGTGAGGTGGAATCTCACTGTGTTTTCGTTTTGTATTTCTCTGATGGCGAGTGATGTTGAGCACTTTTTCATGTGTCTGTTGGCCATTTATATGTCTTCTTTGCAGAAATGTCTGTCCCTGTCTTCTGACCATTTCTTGATTAGATTATTTGTTCTTTGGGTGTTGAGTTTGATAAGTTCTTTATAGATTTTGGATACTAGTCCTTTATATAATATGTCATTTGCAAATATCCTCTCCCATTCTGTCAGTTGTTTTTTGGTTT
>CM052883.1:92554212-92578573 GCA_028534135.1 Potos flavus
AAATTAGCATTTCTAATCTCAAGGTATTTAACTGCAACATATAAATAAAAGATATCTAAAGAAATATTTCCAGCAGATCAAGTATTTAATAGGAGAGTGATTTTTCACTAACATATGTATGAACTAAGAATATAGACATTTGGCTTGAGCTTTACTTTTAATTATATCCATGGTCAAATGACTTGGTATAATATTCAGTTATATCACTCTTTAATTCATTTTATTTATGTGTTCACCTATTCATTTATTTCTTTTTCAGGAAGCATCGCCATCATTGTGCCTCTAGTCCTCCTGGTGACTTTGATAACCACCTTAGTAATTGGTTTAGTGCTTTGTAAAAGAAAAAGAAGGTAAGATTCAATGGTTTAGACAAAAGGTCAATAAATAAATTACACACAGAGTTACAGAAATGTAGTATTTTTTCTTTTAATTTTTTTTAATTCTTAAAAATATGATTTAGTTATTCCAACTGCAAAATCTGGTTTTCCAACCATTTTATCCTTCTATTTCATTTTAAAGTGAGTATAATTCAGAATGCTCTTCTCCCTTGTTATGTTGACAGAATGGCTCCATTTATATATTCTAATAAAGCTAACAAGGGGACTTACTAATTAAAATTTCAATAGAATTTTACATTTTTGGTAGTTTTTCCATGAAACAGCAAGAGTCTCTGAAGCGCACCCTATTATCTTAATGTGTAAGATTAGTAATGTCAATACAATAATCCTGAATAGGTATTATGTATCACAACTTGTGCATTTCATTCACAAATTCTGCATTGGTTTATTTTATATATTCCTGAGACTGTAATTTTTCAATTTATGTAAATATGCAGTTATAAAGATCTAGAAAGAGTAGGTTTCTATGGGGTTATTATCCAGAACCAAGTGTTTGTGAGTCAGTTTTTAAAAAAGGATGATTTGGGGATTGAAAATAATCTATTTCAGGGGCGCGTGGGTGGCTCAGTTGGTTAAGCATCTGCCTTCAGATCACGTCATGATCCTGGGGTCCTGGGCTCGAGCCCCTGCTCAATGAGGAGCCTACTTCTGCCTCGCCCTCTGCCCCTCTTCTTCTTCTTCTCCCTTTACCCCTCCTCCTGCTTGTGCGCTCTCTCTCTCTCTCTCTAATAAACAAATTTTTAAAAAAGAAAACAATCTATTTCAAAGATTCTTTATCACTACTTTTTTAGTCATAGTTTTCAGAAATAAAGGGTAAAAGTGAATTTAAAAAAATAATGAATTTGTGAATATTCAGTTTCAACTAATGTATTAGCTATTTAAGAGGATTATGTTCCAAGTGCATTTTTTGCTGTCAAATCTAAATAATTTAGGGAAATAACATCACATTAAGACTTTTTTTGTTCTTCTATGACTTGATAAATACTTATTTTAGATGCACGTTATTTATGAACTCTCTGTGAGTTATATTAAAATAAGTCAGTAAATCTACAAATATGATAGTTTCATGTATCATGATTATAATATTGAGACAGTTTACACTTATATTAATATTCACATATTGTAGGACAAAAACTATTAGAAGACAGCCTATTATCAACGGAGGAATCAATGTAGAAATTGGGAATCCATCTTATAACATGTATGAGGTGGATCATGATCACAACGATGGAGGTCTTTTGGATCCTGGTTTTATAGTAGATGCAACAAAGGTAATATGTTTTAAGATGATGGGCAGTAAGCACTAGCATTCCTGTGTCATTTATCTGTAATATAGTCCTGAATTTTATCAGCATTTCTTTCATCTGAAGTTACAGTAAAGAACTTTAGGATGCATTGAAAGTTATAGTCTCTTTTAAAGAAAAAATTAAATTATGGCTTGCTTTCACCTGAAGCATGGAGTTAAGAAAACATGTTTTGGAAAATACATATTTATTCATTCATTAAGTTTATAAACATGTATAGGTTACTTAAAATAATGTCTTACTCAAATGTGTTGAGATGCTAGCATATCTAAATAATAGCCTAGTATAAAAATACTGTCTGATTCATTTTTTAATAATAAAAAGAGTGCAGGACTTCATTGTCAAAACAAGTATTTTATTTCCAGTAGTGTTTCATTGATTCAACTAAGCTGTCCTCTTGGATTTGTTTGTAATCAGATTACTTTTGAAAAATATTTTTCTACTATAATAGCCTTCCTATCAATTTGAGTGTTGTTGATAGACATAGCCCAAAAACCTAACTCTTTTGGTAAAGTTTCTATTCTTATCATTGTATGCTCAGATTGGCAGCTTTTAAGAAAAATAGATAAATGATAGAATTATCCAGATAAAGTAAACTTGCAAGGATTCACTACACTTTATTATCTTCATATTTTGCATGAGAATGATAGACTATTTTACTGTGAATTAAGAACATCAATTTGCTATTATGGAATGATTTTTCTTAGCTTATTCATTCATTTATTGAATAGCTAATTTATTTTCTGATATATTAAATGTGCTTTGTTCAAAATGCACCTTTACATTGTAAATAATCACAGCAACCAATGTTGCTGTGTCCAAATGGGTTTGCACTCATAGCAACAGTTGTTCCCAAAGATGTTAAATAGGGTCCCATACATTCAGGCTAGCTCTGAATCCATGGCCAGACTGAGCCTGAAATCGATGGTCAAATATTTATTTCTCTGAAAAAGAATCAACTATAAGTGCATGTGTAAATTTTTACACTATCAGAGGATATTATAGTGACTTTTTTTCTTAATTAGAAGTAAATTTATATTTATTTTTAATTATTCATTAATTAACACCTACATTTGAAATCGTTCATGAAATAAAACCTAGAAACCTAAGTTTCAGTGTTTTCTACTTAAAAATGGAACACTTTATATATGGTGCATATTGTTATTTGATAATTTATCTATGAAGAAGATAAATAATAGACTTCTCATATTCTTTGAATTTTTCTTAGGAAAAAGTACACCGTAAGTATAATATGAACTGAGGAGGACATACTTTATGCACTTTTCTTAACGAGAGTTCTCATTTTCCCCATCATTTTTATTTCTAGTGATAGAATTAAGCCAATTTTGGGTACTTAAAGAAAATAGTTTTTTAGTATTCCATTTAAAAATTTTTCCACATTTACTCTAGGAAGATAAAACTATGCTTCAGTGCCTCTCAGATATACTTTTAATATACGTTGCCACATAACATTCAATAAATATTTATTTACAAATTTGCTGACTGATTGACCAAAATTACATTAATGTGACTTAGATGGCTGAGTCTAGCTAGCTTCTGATTTTGAAATGTAAATATGAATTGTTGCCTAAGAAATAACTGAAAAAGACACAACTAGTCCTAATAGGTATAAAAAACTTATGGAAAGCAGAGGACCACACCGAAGCAACCTTAATGATCAAATGTTTTTCAGAGGGTATCCGCTGAGTCATGATGGTTTGACATAGTAATGATCTGATCAAATAAAAATTGCATTACACATAAAGAGGATTTTATAGAGCATTTTTATTATTTTCAAAATGGATAAAATATATACTTCAATCATACCTTCTAATCAAAATAACCGAAGTAGTAAGTAAAGTTAATAAAAAAGATTTGACTATGGAGGCAATCAATCACAGAACAGTTTGAAGATTAATAAAAAGGAAACTAGTATTTACTGGTTTTATCTCTAAATTCATCTCAAATGTTACTTAGATTATTCTCAATATTTTTTCAATGAGATCTTTGTGGGAGAAAATGAAGAGGCAATATTGACCTGATATTGTATTTAAAATCTTTTTCTGAGACCCTTGCCCTTATCCCAAACTTTGTGATTATTCATTGTTAAGAGTTGATAGTTATTTTTTTTCAATTCACCTTTAATTTACTTCAAATTTGTACATTAGTTTTTTATGCTCTTCAAATTTTTGCCTAGTTTTTCCCTCATTTGGATCACTAATAAATACTCTATCCCAATTATGAGTGTACTAGATTGGCTAATTCTGCCCTTAGACCCAAGAAAATCTAAAGTCACTGTTCTTGTACAGAGACTTAGTGCACTAGTTAAATTAGTAATTCATCTGGAGAGTGAGATTTCCAAAATACAGATTTTTTTTTAAATGTAACATTTTTAATTCTTTTTAAATATAGAGTGGTGATGAATCTTTACTTAGAAGCAGTCAGATATTTGAGTGTTCAAAATGGGCTACTGTCAGAACTTTTCAAAGGGACAAAACCCTAAATGGGGGAGTGTTGTATATTTTTCACAGAGTGGTTAGCAAAGATGGTTTATTTGGGAAAGATGAAGTTAAATAAAGAGAAATGTATGGAGGTGTCTTGATGCATGGCGTGTCTATCAGTAAGCTGTACATAACAGAAATGTCTACTTAAAAAGCACAGATGCAATATTTATAGTTTTTTCTGAATCTATTAAAGCTATGATGAACACACCATTTGTGCCCTAGGGCTAATGAGTATTTTTATGCTATTTTTATGACTTAATATGAGTTTATGTCAATAAAAATAGTTACATGATATTAGATTGGAAACTAAAATTCTCTGTTTACATACAGGCCAGGTATATAGGGGGAGGGTCCAGTGCTTTCAAGCTTCCGCACACAGCGCCTCCCATCTACCTAAACTCTGATTTGAAAGGACCACTATCTGCTGGGGTGAGAGAAGAAAATTCATTATTCCATATCCATTCCATCACAGAATCCCTCACAATGAAAGATGATGGCTAGACTTAGATAGGGGCTGTCTTTAATTGAGTTTTTAATTAACAAGAGATTTCAAAACAGCATTAAAATCAGAGGCTTATGTTAGATGTCCCGCTTATGCAAGATTTCATAGAAAACATGTTATCATTTTAGACAAACTATTAAGTAGAAATATCTCTTCTGCTGATTTTGAAAATGTCACAGCACTTTAACAATAAAAATGAGTATTTGCTATTCTTAGAAATCTCTAGCCAGAAATTTAAACTGAATAATTTAAACTTAAATTCATGTTTGGTTTTATTCACTTCCTATTAAGATGTCTTGTTTAGTATTTACAAGTTTGATGTCCACTTAAATAAAAATATACTACAAAATGTGGCATCATATTGGGAAATTAGAAATGGTCTAATGAGACCACTCTTAAAAAATTTTTAATTAAATAACTAGTTTCTAGAGGAAGGTACTCAATTTTAAGTTACGTGGTTTGTGGTAGATAGAAGAGGGATCAAAATAAGGGTATAAAGATTCCTAGGGATGAGTATGTTCTCCCTTGTACCTGTCTCCCATCAGCTGTTTTTCATTCTCATTTTTTATCATATTTGTCTCATTTGCATGGCTCAAAGATTATATATATGTTTCTTTGTCGGAACTAAGATTTAGTGTCCTGCATTTGGGAAGACAAAACAAAACTAAACAAAAACTAGGCAGTAATTTCTTGGGTTAAGTTGCAATTAATAAAATAATAAACATTGCATGTTTTTCAACTGAAAGAGATCACTTCTGCATGTCTCAATTCTACTTCAAAGTGCTCTAAGTTTCTATGAAAATTCAGATGACAATGAACTTTGCAATTCCTTGGAAGTGTCCAAAAGCACTTCCAGTAATAAATACATATGAGTTGCTTGAAGCAAAAATATTGTCTTTATTTTAAAGTCTATTCCACCAATATACTTTATTACTGTTTTCTTTGTTTTCCTGTTCTTAACTTCCTATTGAAACAATTATAAGCCTCAAGCAATTAGATGACTTTCTGTAAACACATCTTTCCTGCCACTGCTATGGCAGTAAGGGGGCAAACACACGGACTGGAAATAAAATGATTTGGTTTAATGTTTTATGCTTTTAAGGTCTCAGTGAATATTGTCTTCACAAAGATATCCTCAGGCTTTTACTATTATATCAAAGTTCCACTTAGATTCACAAGTTACCTGAAAAACGTACAATTATGTTTTTATCTAATACCGCACAAAAGTCAACTAAAGCCTGTAAACAGAATTTAAATTACATTTGTATAATTACTATTTAGAAAATTGAATGTATTGCATATAAATGTTGTTAACATTGAAAGATAGACATCCTAGAAAATAATTAATGTGGTCAGAATTGATGATAAAAATTGAATTTATTTATTTTTTCTCCTTCAGCCAACAAATTACTCCAATCCGGTATATGCAAAACTATATATGGATGGGCAAAACTGTCGAAACTCCTTAGGAAGTGTTGATGAAAGGAAAGAACTGCTTCCAAAGAAAATAGAAATTGGGATAAGAGAGACAGTGGCATAATCAGTGATACCTTTTATATGCTGTATAAATGTATAAAATATAAGGATTACTTTTGTATGTTCCAACAGTATTATACTTGTTTTGGCATCAGCATTACCTCCTTCTTTATCTTTCTCCTGGTTAATTGTTTTCTGAGTTTTCTGGGTTTTACTTTTTGCTGATGACTATTGATTGACCATTTGTATGGTATTTTTATGAAAAAGAACTGCACTACAATACAATTTACAACAATGCTGCTGATATGATTCACCTTTGGATTTGTTAAAATTAAAAACAACATATTCCTTTGTAGTGTGAATATGAGCAATCTATTTTATATGAACTTTTTTGGTTCTACTTAATCAACAAAGAGAATCTCTGCACTTTTTCATTATATGGTCTGAAAGCTGTAATACAATGTCATTTTATTTTTCCATTTAAACTGATGGAAGACTGATTGAATGGTCAACTCTCTTCTTTGTGCCCATTAAGATTGATTCAGACTGCTAAAAATATCTAGCCCTCGCAAGTCCAGCATCACCTGCTTTGAAATTAGCCTTAGATTGCCAAGTGATAGATGAAAATTTTGAGGAAAAACTTTAAAAAATATATACAATTAATAATTTGCATGAATACCTATGGCTACATTTGCCAAAATTTAGTGGACTCTATGTGATATATTAAATATATACACCCTATAAACAAGTATATTTAGGTGGTAGAACATAGCAAAAATATAACCAGAAGTGGAAAGACCACACTTGCTATGGGATAAGACCTTTCGTTGTCCCTCAGTCCTGAGGTAAACAGCCAGCCTAGAGCACAACGGGGCAATGGGTACTCTGCCTTAGGAAGTTCTTCCTAGTCATGTGCATTTCGTGGAAGATTAACCCAACCCCTTACCACACAGAAAACGGAACAATAATATATAAGCACACAAATTGATGACAGAACTTCAATTATGTGAATGCATTCTCTTTGCTAGGTCAAAAGGAAGAGACAAAACAGCCATTATAGTATAGAGTAGTTGGTAAATATTTTCAATATACAGTATGACTAATCCAATATTTGCCCTATTCAAAATATATTCTTAAAGGACTTACCAGCTTATAGAAGAACAATTATCTGTCCATAATCAAAGGTGGAGAGTGTAAATGTTGACCAGTTAATCTGGTACTCTGGTTTCTTTTGGTTCTGCAAAACACATGGACCCCATTCACTTTTTTGTTTGTTTGTTTTCAAATTTTGATTGAAATAAGTACGATTTATTTAAGTTGTATAAAAAAGGATAGCATTTTTATACAGATATCTTTAAAGGCACAAAAGATTTATTCAAAAGGTATGGAGGGCTTTTTGTTCCTCTGATAGACATGACTGACTTTTAGCTGTCATAATGTATTAACCTAACAGATGAAATATGTTTGTGGTTGCTCTTTATCCCTTTGTACAAGCATTAAAAAAACCGCTGTTTTATAAAGAGACTTTTTGTTGTACTATGTGCATGCATACTACCTATTTCTAAACTTTGCCATATTGAGGCCTTTATAAACTATTGATTTATGTAATACTAGTGCAATTTTGCTTGAACGATGTTATGCATATCATAAACTTTTTCAGGTTCTTGTTTAAGTACATTTTTTAAATTGAACAGTATTTTTCATTTTGGTTATAATAGTCATTTTGCCTATGTTTCTACAATGAAGTGTTAAAGACTTTATAAAAAATTGTTGACTGACTTATTTAAATGAAATTCTACATATTTAAGTGCTTGTGTTGGGTAGTTTTTAAAAGTAAGAAAATTCTTTGCGAACTGTAATATCCCTAGGAAACTATTTTAGTAAACATGAGACATAATTTTTGTTATCCTTAGAGCGTACTTTCTGGGTTGGGTTGATTTCATTGCATCACTTTTAAAAGCACAATAGAGAAAGCGTTTTCTCTCTTCTTGAAGCAGAAACATTTTCCTGGCTTTGTATTTTCCCCCATCATATATTGCTTATTACAGATTCTTATATTGCAATAGAGAGAGAGGTAGGTTATACACACAGTAGTGTGACGATTGTGTTGAAATAAGCCAAAGCTCTTCCTGCCTTTCCCATTCTCAGAAAGTGTACTTTATGGAAAACTCAGATTCCATTAGATGCTACTTAGGCATTATTTTATAAGTGGAATGGTCATTGGCATATCAACCTGGAGTATCATCCTGGAGAAGCAAATACAGGAGAGTCGGATTTACTGGAACTGTCGTTGAGTTATATTATCTAAAGTGGACTTTTTAATTAAGAGCTTTATAAATGTAACTGAAATTATTATTTGAAAGAAACAGAACCTAGAGACTGAGATGATCTTGATACAATTATCAGTGCTATAAATATCTAACATATCATAGATGATATATAGACAACTAACACCCAGAGTCTGGCACAACCACCTATTTTCTCACTAGGGCATTGACGAAAACCATAGTTGAGAGAGTTCGGGATATACTTTTTAACCCTGAGGTCCCATCTCTATTATCATGGTCCTTATGTCCACATTATGCTTCACCATCCCATGCGGGTTCATTCAAGTCCACATCAGAGTCCACAGTCTTTCTTTTTGCAGTTATTTTGCCTTCAGTCTTTACAGGACAAAGATATTTTTTCAACTACTTAAATTTATTCTATTTATATAGCTCTAGCTCTTTCTATTTCAATTCTCTGATGCAAAAACTCATATAAATGAAAGAAATTCAGGTGTATAATTCTCCTCCACGGTGACCATCCTTTATAAATGCCATCACCAAAACACTTCCTAAAACATTCTTTCAAGCTTTGATGGAACGTATTTTCTAAAAATGAATGCTTCACGGTGAATTCTCCTTCCTACCCAAATGATTATTTATCCAAAGTATGAGTTTTCAACCTTTAGACATTTAGGCCCAGTTAATTCTTTATTGTCCTTTGAAAGGAAGGATATTTAGTAGGATCTCTGCCTTCTATCCATTAGATGCTACTAACACCACCCAAAGTTGCAACAACCAAAATGTCTATAGACTGCCAAATTTCTTCTGAGGAAAAAAATTACACTTATTAAGAACAAATGATCTAGGGCTGTGTTCTACCTTCCACTATCAAAAACTCTCAGATGAAATAGCTGAGTTGAAAAAAGGAAGGAAGGAAGGAAGAAGGAAGGAAAGGAGGGAGGGAGGAAGGAAGGGCGAGCCCCTCAGCATCAAAATCATGGCACTCGCAAGTTTTTAAGTTTTTAATACTGATGATGAATGAGTTATAGAAACTTAGTAAAGTGCCTATACAATAAAAAACAAAAAAACAAAACAAAAACCAAAAGGGCGAACCAACTAAGGGAGAAAAGTTTCATTTAGAAACTCATGGTTTTGTGTAAATTTGGGCTATTTTACTTTATGTAAATGTGTTTTATTTGGCCATTTAATGCCATTTATGATTATGTTTTATTTTGTTTTGTGTTCAATTATATGCTTATTTTGTTGGTTCTTGAGGTTGAGATTTAAACTTGTACTTTTCTTGTACAAATGTTACTTTCTGTTTTTATGATGAGTGAGATATGAAGAAGTTCAATATTCAATGTATGTTATAGCTACTATAAATGAACTGTAATATGCAAAATGCCCACAATTTCCAAACCCTAACTGGGGAAATTGGTATACATGGTGAAAGGAATAGGAAAATAAAAATACACTGCTTATTTTCCTTTAGCCTCTCACATGTCCATATCTTCAAATAGATAATCATGATGTAAAATCTGATTCTTCTCTAAGAATACTATTACTATTTACAGTCATGTATCTTTACCTTAAAAATTTACTAAATTTTAATTTTAATTTTAAAATTAAATTAAAATTTAAATTTTAATTTAAATTTACTAAAGTAAATTTAAAATTTACTTTAAAAATTTCATGTAGTTTTACTTTAAAAATTAAAATATAAGAGACTAAGAATTGCACAGAGTTGAGCAAAATATAACCCACTTTTTTTTAACCCACCACTTTTTGAAAGCTGTTTTCTTTACCTAATGCTTCATTCCAGTTTCCAACAATTTAATGAAAACTTTTTCAAAATTAGATGATATAATTTAATATAAATTAGAATCATTGTTTAAATAGAAATCCTTGAATTGTAACTTGTAAGAAAAGGAGAGACTCAAGCACTTCTTTGTGAAGATGACTACCAGATAATAAAGCACAAAAAAATGATTTTTTCTATGTATTTTGAAGGTGAGAAAAATAACAAAAAAGAGCCAGAAAATGGTTCATTTTTCATTTCTTTTTTTTTTTCATTTTTCATTTCTGCTACCAATTCCATTGCTAATATATCCAGAAAGTTAACACATCAAGAAAAAGATAAAGATAATTAACAATATACAGAAATAGTTTTATTTAGAACAACATTTAGTTTTTGATGATATAATAACTACAGGTCCAGGAACATGTACTTCATAATGTGTTATGCATGTATCTAGTCTAAAAAAAATGAAATGAGATGAGTTCTCTGGTTTAACTTTTCTGTAGTAGTTATACCTAAATGGCTGTAACTTATTCTGAAAAATAGTTTCTAGTGAGTCCTATCATTTTTTTGTATCCAAAGTGATAAAAATCAAAAGAAAAATTGGTACTAAAGATGGCCTATTTGATAAATTCTATGTTTAGAATGTGTTCATTCTCTCTGATGGATAGACTGCCCCTTTAGCTGGGGTTCGTAAGATAACGGTGGACTTAAGCAATGCAGTACTGATGCTTTACTCACTTGTCCTCTCCAAGATAATTTTTCAGCTGTAGTTTCTTCTGCAGGTTTAATACATAAAATATGAACCTCCTGATGCAATTGATTTCTAGCTATTTATGCCATAGTAACTTGGGAAACCAATAATAAAACTCTTATAAACTTTCAAACTATAAGGTCCATAACAAAAATCATACACATCTTATTCAGGTCAATAATTTAACTATAAGTGAGAAAATATTTTTTCACATACAAAATAAACTGTGAAATATGATTGAGAAAAAAAATTTAGGAGTTTGAAATACGAGGCTGTTTATGGAGATACTTAAAAAACAATACACAGAGTTTAAGTTTAGAGTGAGCTATATTTGTCAGTAGATAATGTCAAAAGTTAGGTAGGAAAGAACTGGACAACAAGATTGCAAACAGGTAACCTCCGTCCTTGCAGTCAGCTAGCATCAATGGTATGTTTGTGGAAATCTATATGAATACACAAAAACAATAACACACACCTCACATATTTTCATACACTGACTTTGATGTCCCATTAATTGTGAAGATGGCATTTCTCTTCCTATTTTATGTAAAATTCAGTCATGTTTAGCTTCTCTGGCTTATAATTTCAAGAGTCACTACTCTTCTCCAGAGTGATAACTAATCCCTAATTTCTTATTCCTTAATATAAAATCATCATATTTTGCTCCATTTGCTTCTCTTTTTTTTCTATCCAGTACAGGAGGCCAGTATTCCTCTTTGACTATTTTGTCATAACCTGTATCCAGTATTGCTTATTCTATTGTAAAAAAAAAAAAAAGTCATTTTAGAAAATTTAGAAAATAAATATAAAGAAAAAAGAAAAATTACCACTAAGTTAAAACACTAGAAATAACCAGTAACCATCCTAAAGAATTTTCATTTGTTGTAGACTCATGCATAAATTTAAATTTTCTACCCTGCTTTTAAAATATAACATTAAAATATTTGTTTTTATGTCTTTCATGGGCTTTTATTCGGTTACTAATTTTTATTCAGCTTCTGTTTATCCTATACATATTTCATATTGCATGGCTTTATTTTTGTCTTTTGATTTGAAAGTTATTTATTTATTGTTTTACTGTTAAATATTTTTAACTTTAAAAAATCTACTAACAATTAAGGTCCAAAATTTAAAAATGTTTCTCTTTTTTTTCTCTCTAATATGAGAAGTTTAATGTTCTTAGACTCCCCTAATCTAACTTACCCTCATAGTCTTTGATACAGTTTGTGGTTTTATTTTGACAAACGTTAAATGAAGTAGTATTTTTATATTTTTGTCTTCTCTTTATTAATTGGAATATTTTCAACTATTATTACATTTAATGTTTCTCTTTTGAATCTTCATTCCTTTTACTGTATGATTTTTTCATTCTTTATTTATTTTGATTTAAGTCTAATTTTATTGGTATATTTCATCAAGTATACTTATAAAAAGCCTTTATCTGTGGTATATTTGCTGAGCTGTTGTATTTATACAAACATCTCTCTAAGGTCTTCAAAAACAAATGTCAACTCAACTCAATGTATGGATATTTTCCATTTCCTGCAAAATTAAGTTGCACCTGCCTCACACTGCCTTCTGGTATTCAATGTTGTTAAGGATAAGTCTGAGACCAAACAGATTTTTTTTTTTTGTAACATTTCTCCCCAGACTCAAAAATACAAAACTAATTATAATAAAAATATTTTGCCACATATGCACTTATGTTTTTTTATTAATTTTGTCTACTTAAAACAATGTTTTTAGATGATATTCATTTTCTTCAAGATATTTTTATTTTGTCCAAATTGATTTCTTTAATACACAGAAGTTCTTAGGTTAAGTCTTTTTTTCTCACACCTGTATGATTTTAATAATTTTTCTTTCTTTCATTCTAGAAGAGATTTTCAAGTTTCTAGCCTGCACTTTTAGTTGATTTCTTTCCCTGCAGATTGAATTGATTTTTCATGTATGCATGTGCCTCAGGAACGAGTCCTTCCTTTTTTTATTCAGCTTCCTTCTTAACCTAGTTTTTTTATTGTCCTGTTTAATGTATTTTTTTCTCATGGCTTTCTGCTGAGGTGTCATAGTAACTGTTTCCTACTCACAGTACCAACCAATTTTCAAAAGTTCTCTTTTTCAACAATTCTGTACACCTATGGAACAATGCCCTCATGTCCTTGTGCTATTAAATTAAAAATAGTAATAGTCGGAGGTCCTTCTTATGTTTTTCGTTTCCATTTACTGATGTTTAATTACAGAGAAAACACTGTACCTCCAGTGCTGTCCAATACATAGAATATGCAATATTTACTTGTTCCCACTTCCCATCAATTTTATGCCTCTTAAATATCTTTCTTAGGCCTAAAACTCCTGGACCATTTCTCCCTCTTACATCCTAGTGGGTCTCTCCTAGAACCCAGTATGATTATTTTCATTCTCATATCACTATATTTTTATTTACTTAAATAATGAAACAAAGAAGTGCATAAAAATGCCAATGCTCCTGTGTGCCATAGTGCCAGGATTCTTTCTGTAACCCACACTCAGCTACATCCCCAGATATCATGTCCTATGTTGTGCTCTAACCTTCTATAAATTCACTGGGAGAGAGACAGACTTCTTTAGTGCTTCCACACCCCTTCCCTTTCTTGGAAACAGTCCTAGGTGTCTGTCCTATTTTCTGGCAGCATCACTCTTAGAAAGACTATAGAACCCTGGATTGGGGGCAGTGACTGTTAAGTGGAAGGATGGCTACTCACTTCCTTCTCTAATACAGATCCCAGGGCTTTGCACCTTGATGAAGAATATTGGGGGGGAAAATCCTCCCAGAACATTTCAGAACCATGTTTCATATTTCTGTCAGATTTATAATCTCCCTCGTTTCCCTTTTCCTGATCCCTTCCCCTTTCAGCCAGAGAAAGCCCTTTGTGTTTAAGGGCTCATGGATTTAGATTGAATCAACCTGGAAAATCTCTTCATTTTAAGGCCCACAACCTTAAATAAATCTGCAAAGTCCCTTTTGCTATATGCACAGATTTCAGGGATTAGGGCATGCACACATTTGAGAGGCATTATTTGGCCTCTAACGCACTCTTGCTTTCTGCCTTGGGGCATCTCTGAGCTAGTGCAAAAGGCGAGCTCTAGATGTTCTTCCCATGATGTTAAATAAATTCTTTTATATTCTTCCTCTCTGGTCCAACACTTTTATAATCCACTCTAGAACGTGCTCCCCCTCATATCCAGGTTTACAGTTCTTCCTTACTCAAGCTGCATTCTTAGTTGACCTTGATTATTTGACAACAAACGTAAAAGGACCGACCATGGGGAGAGCAAGAAAGTCTACAGAAACCCACCTGGAACTCAGGCATGTGTGACCTGGGAATTTGAAGGTGTTAATGCTCCGTGGAGCAACCATTAACCAATAAAAACTGTCCCTTCCTTCTTTTAGACAGCTAATTCTCTGCTTCATTCTTCCGGTTTCTTCTGAAGTTCTCTGAGAAACCAGCCCAGGTTTCACACAGTGGTAATCAATTTGGAAATACCCATTTGTATAGTTTTTGTACTAGTTCCAGTTTTCCCTCCATAGTCTCCAGATCACTATCCAATATAAACTGCATAAAGCCTTTGTCTCAAGCTCTGCTTTGGGAAATATGAAGTGGCCTGTCAAAGCGAAATATCAGGAAGGAATTCTAAAACAAATTCACCTACTGGTCATATATAATAAAGATCCCATTGTTCGTGATAAGTGGCGTGATGATTACCCTGACATGCAGGAACACCACAATTTCTAAGAATCCCACTAGCAGTGACTGGGTTGAATTAGAGATAGATAATCAAGGGCCACCTGGTTGGCTCAGTTGGTTAAGTGCCATCTCTTGATTTGGGCTTAGCTTATGGTCTCAGGGTCGTGAGATTGAGCCTCGTGCAGGGCTCCATGCAAGTCTGCTTGAGTTTCTTTCCTTCTCCCTTTTCCTCTGTCCTTCTCCCTCTACCCCTCCCCCTGCTTGCACTCTCTCTCTCAAATAAGTAAATAAATTTTTAAAAGAAAAGAAGATTAAGCACTGGCTTATATGGCAGCTGTGGCTCTTAAACAATATTGAACAATAGTAATTATTTTTTTTGACTGAACAATAGTAATTATAAACATTGTATTTTTGGATGACTTATTTAAGGCTTAAAAAAACAAAAACAAAAACAAAAACCTCAGGTTAGGTAATAATCAACTTAAGGTGCACGGTGCAGGTCAGAAGACCAAAGGGTTCTATGTCAATTACTAGTCTTAATCTTGCAATGAAAAAAGGAAATACTGAGAACTTTTGAGAGTTATTGGATATAGCATCCAAATGGATGAAAATAACAAGGTACCTTAAAATCATCATACCTCCCATTTTGTGGAAGCCTGTGGACTCCAAGTAAAGAATAAAGTTCTGGCCAGAGTTTCTCATATAGTGGATCTAGTACATCCAAGGATCTACCCAGAAGTTATTCTCTGTCCCTTCAGTACACAATTGGGATGTGTATACTGAGCATCTGGCACAACTCTGACATGCATTTGGGGAGGAAAAGTGATTAAAATAAGGGCTAAGTGGACGTTCCCCAAACTGCCCTATCTTCTGGCCAAATAGTAAAATAAAAGCAAGAACAAATTCCCAGAGAAACTTCAGAGATTTATGACATAATTAAAGATTAAAAGATGTGGTGGTGGTGATTCCCATCTTAAGCCATTTGTCTAAATAATAAATAAACAAAACAAACAAACAAACTGTGGCACTTTGTTCACAGCTATTGATCTGGCAAATGCATTTTTTTAATCCCTATCTGAGGAAAGATTAAAATTTTCTTTTATGCTTGAAGAAGAGAAATATACATTCACTTTGACCATAGAACTATGTTCACCCACTTTTATTTAAAGATTGATTGATTGATTGATTGATTTCAGAGAAAGAGAACGTGCATGCACACGCAAGAGGAGCAGAGGGAGAGAGAGAGAATCCTCATGAGACTTTGCACTGAGCACAGAGCCGGACACAGGGCTCGATCCCATGACCCTGAGAATATGACCTGATAATCAGATGCTTAACCAACTGAGTAACCCAGGTGCCCCACCCTTTTTCAGGATTCTGAATCATCTCACATTTTGCAGAACCACACAGTGACACGGGGAGGTCATTCAAATGTTTAGTAAATATAGGCATGTCAAATGCAAACTTTCTAGGTTAATATTTATAGGTTTATAAATTTTAAAATTATTTGCAAGACTGACATTATTGTGACCATTTTGGTAGTGCTATATAACTCCAGACACACAGTGAAGTTCAGAGCTGAATTGATTTTTGCCTAAATGTTTTCATTTTAAGTAACTGAATGAAAAACACTACGTCAATTCTACATTCCATTTATTTTCTCTGGACTCTTCAAATTTGGTGTTACTTGCCCTTTATTTTTAATATAAGTTTTATTCAATTAAGATACAATCGTTGCTAGAAATTTCTCTTTTGCTTGCTTAATGATATTTAAAATAATACACTTTTATTCACCTTAAAGATTGCAACAGAAAACCTTTTTGAATATTTACTTTGCCATCATTATTACTTGCAGCATGATGCCAGCACATTCATGGAAATGCTCCTTTTTGGCCTATATTAGATTGTAAAATGAACTCTGAGTCCTGTGCTTGTAAGTGAATGTATATAAATATTTGAAATGAATGTCTTCAATGGATTCTGCAAGACAAGATCCCGACCCTTGACTCTCAATTAATTAGTACAAAGAAAGAAAATCTAGACAAACATCCTCCCAATTCATTTGATAGCTAATTAAAATGCATTCTATGTAGAAGTCACTTGACTCTCAATTACAATTAAATATGCAAGGTTATCAGAATACTGCAAGCAGAAAGCTGAAAGTAATCTTCCCTGTTAGAGTGAACACATCAAGGATGGTTCTGTGTGGTAAGGAAAGGTTTCATGTATCACAGCTAGCTGTGTTATTCATTGACTGTTCCCACAGGACAATAGAAATAATAATGTCACTGCTGATCCTAGGATCCCATCAGCTGTAGTAGGCTCAAAGTTAAAATCCAGTGAACTGTTAAAATTGTTTGTGGACCCCTCAAATATCAACTAGAATGGTCTAAAAAAAATAGCAGACAAGATTTGCCTGTTGCTCAAATGATGTTGGGTTAATTTTGTCATAAAATTAATGATGCACTTAAAATGAAGAGATTTATGATATCTGCAAGCACTTCTAATTGAGTTAACCCAACAGAGTAGCTTCCAATTCATACAACTCCAAAAAAGAATGATTAATAAGGTGCCCGAATTGTATCCTCCCTTTTTCACTGAAATCTTCAATAGACTATTAAAATAATTATCTCATTTTTACTTCAATTATTGGGTTTTTTAATCCAGAAACCATTTTTTTCATAAGATGACAGTATTTTTCATGAATTTCAAGCTCAATTTTTTCCTTATATTAATCTATGAATAAAAGACTTTTTGAGCCTTAGAAGAAAACCTTACTATGTGTATGTAATTAAAACATGGTCCCTTTATTTATTTAGTTTCTATTCTTAAAATATAGGATGATTTTATTTGGCATCACCAGCTGAATTTCAAAAAGGCGTTCGTGCATTAAGTGGTATACTGAAGAGACGTTGATAAAAGGTCCTATACCTAAAATACTAAATATCCTGCAGATTTCAGTGGAACTATTATGACAGGGATAAAGAACAGGACCACTCTGCTCCGTTTGATGATTGTATCTGAGACAGAAACGGCAGCTTGAAGATTGTAATAAGCTCTGGTTAAATGTGTGTCATTTCTTCTTTACAAAAATCACTTTCGTGCTACTAGATTTATGATGTGCCAGTTTCCCAGACCTTTTGGCTGAGATGGGACATAGTTATCGCTATGGCTAGTTCACTGTGTGGCAAGAAGAAAGTGCCAAATTTGATTCATCTTTAGTGTAGATTTCAACAAAAGAACAGTTTTGTATAAATGAAACAACTAGGAAAATCTGGCAAATCATATTTAATATTTAAAATGACACATACTCTACATACCAAAACTTACACGAAAAGATGAAGAATTTCAGATTTTAGACCCTTATAATTGAATACTACTCCATAATTAAGCCAATAGCATCTGTTGAGCATGAAGTACAATGCCTTTGTTTTTTCTATCATTTTGAATTACCCATTTAAGTAACTATAATTAATAAAGATAATTTGTGAATAGAATTTGTTTTTAAAGTGCTATCTATATGGAATGAATCTTAAATCTACTATTATGTTTCTGCATTTGTATTAATAATAAGGTGTATTTATGATATACATAATTTAACTAAATTTAAAATTGCTTTCTTTCACCTGAGCTCAGGGATTAAATCATGGATGTTAAATCATGGGTCATCATTCAGTGATTCCTTGAGATTCTAGTTTTATCTTTGAAGGTGGTATTGAAGCACCCCATGGACAAACATGGCAGTTGCTTATCCTGAAATCAGCCCCAACCTGTCCGAGCCATGCTCAAACAATATAACACAATGCATGCGATAGTAATTTTATCCCTTTTTGAGTACATATTTTTTATCTATACAAACTCCCAGAGTGTTTCATGGATTTGTTTTCACTACATGAGGTAACATATATACTAACTATATGTTAACATGTATAAACTGGATGTTAGCTAAAATGGCTCTTTTCAAGTATGCAGGGTACTATTTCAAGAATTCAGTATTTCTGTGTATTCAGGAACACATTCTAGGCATGAAGTTCCAAATTTCAGAAGGCATGTCCAACTTACCTAATCCATCTCCTTGTATTGAAATAAGGCCTAACTTACCATGGTTTCCAAAAGACATGCAATTTCTTTGGATGCTATAAAAGAAGTTGTATGTGATGGGGTAACTTTTCCCTACTCTCTTCAACTAAGCTCTGTGTCGAAAATGTCTTAGTATTATAGGATAATCTGAGATTTCTTTTTTTTCCACTTTTTATGTAAATTCCAGTTAGTTAACATACAGTGCAGTATTAGTCTCAGGTATACAATATAGTAATTCAACCCTTTCATGCAATAGCCAGTGCTCATCACAAGTGCCCTCCTTAATCACCATCACCTATTTCACCCATTCCCCACCGACCTCCCCTCTAGGAGCCATCAGTTTCTTCTCCATAGTTAAGAGTCTGTTTCTTGGAGTGCCTGGGTGGCTCAATCAGTTATGCATCTGCCTTCGGCTCAAGTAACGCTCCCAGGGTCCTGGGATCGAGCCCTGTTGGACCCCTTGCTCAGGGGGGAGGCTGCTTCTCCCTCTGCCTGCTGCTGCCACTTCTTGGGCTTTCTCTTTCTCACTATCTCTCCCTCTCTCTCAAATAAGTAATAAAATCTTTTAAAAAGAAAAAAAAAGAGCCTGTTTCTTGGTTTGCCTCTCTTTTTCTTCCCCTTTGTTTGTTTTGCTTCTTAAATTCCACATATGAGTGAAATCATATGGTATTTGTCTTTCTCTGATTGAAAATACTAATTCAAAGGGATACATGTACCTCATGCTTAAGGCAGCATTATCTATAGTAGCCACATTATTATGGAAACAGACCAAGTCTGAGATTTCCTAAGAATATATTTCAGATGAAGTTTATAAAATCCTCCTTGATCATAAAGCTTTTCAGATTTCTATATTTTCTTAGAGGATATTAAAAATGGAGTACAACATTGCTTTGGTTTTTCAAGAACCTTAGTAAATCCCAGAAAAATCCATGATGTGAAAATCACAGGTATGGCCAGGTTTTTTAGGCAAATTAAAATTTAGATGCATCGCTGAAAATATCTAATTCCCTGGAAGTTACATTAAGAACACCTGTATATATAAGACATGAAATATGTTGGAATTGCGGGGGCGGGGGCTGGAACAAGATGTAGGAGGAGAGTAGGAGAGAGTAGGAGACATAAATATCCTTGGGTCCCAGGAGTTCAGCTAGGTAGGTTATCAAACCATTCTGAACACCTACAAACTGAACAGGAGATCGAAGAAAAGAATAGAAGCAATTCTAAGAACAGAAAAGCAACCACTTACCAGAAGGTAGGACTTGCAGAGAAGTGAATCCGAAGTGATATATGGGAAGATAAACCGTGGGGGGGAGGGGCCGACTCCCAGCAAGCCATAGAGCAGAGCACAAAATAGGAACTTTTACAAGTCTTCTCCACTGAGAGACATCACTCCAGAGGATAAGCAGGGAGTGGAGCCCTCGCAGGACAGTGTGGTCTCAGGACCTGCAGGGATCACAAAAAGACCAGGGGTGCCTGAGTGCTGCAGAGCTCCGAGGTATCAGAGAGGGGAATCTGGCTATAAAGATGGAGCCGAGAAGCAGGCTCTCAGCTCGGGCTTATCTTAAACCGTGATCTGAGGCACAGTCAGGCCACTGGTGTTTGAGCAGAGACTCCATAAGAGGCAGATCCGGGAAGACCACCTCATTCCTCCTCCGGGAGGAGCAGTGCGGGAGCACACTACAGGAATCGGCAGGGTTTGGAGACTCCAAGCAGGGCCGTGCACCAGAGATAGAAGTGCTCGGTCACAGGCTGGGTGAGCTCGGAGTGTGGCCGGAGACCAGGGAGAAGAGAAGGATTGACTGCTTTCCTCTGAGGGCGCACTGAGGACTGGGGCCCTGAGATCTCAGCTCCTACAGGCGGGAGACTGGTAGGCCACCATCTTCATTCTCCTCCTCCAAAGCAGTACGGAAAGCGTTCAGGGAACAAAAGCTATGGAGAGCAAACTCGAGCAGATTACTTAGCCTGGCCCCTGGCGAGGGTGGTGGAATTCTGTCTCGGGCAAAGGCATTTGAGAATCTCTGCGACAGGCCCCTCCCCCAGAAGATCAGCAAGAACATCTAGCGAAGACCAAGTTCACCAATCAATGAGAACTGTGGAATTCCAGAGTTAGGAAAAACCAACATATAGAATTCATGGCTTTTTTCCCAGGATCCTTTAGTCTTTCAAAGTTAAATTTCTAAAATTTTATTTTTTTCTTATTCTATTTGTTTTTAATTTTTCCTCTTTCCTATTTGAACTTTTTAACTATTTTATCTTATCAATACCTTTTTAAAAAAACTTTTTTAATTTTCATTTTTATAGTCATATTCTATCCCTTCAATATATTTAACCTTATTTTTTGTATACATATAGGTTCTTCTTTCTTTAAAATTTTGGGATACAGTTTCTTATAACAGATCAAAATATACCCTAAATCTAGGGCTTGGCTTTGTTCTAGTCTCCAGCCAGATCACATTCTTTCCTCTTTTTTTTCCTTTTTTCAACCAACTTCTTATCTTGTCAATTCCTTTTTTAGAATCTTTTTAAATTTTCATCTTTATAGTCGTATTCCATCCCTTCTTTGTGTTTACCCTTATTTGTGTGTGTGTGTGTGTATATATATATGTTTTTCCTTCTTTAAAATTTTGGGACGCAATTTCTTCTAACAGACCAAAATGCACCCAAAATCAAGTGTGTGGCTCTGTTATAGTCACCAATCTAATATATTTTTTCTTTTTTTCTTTTTTTCTCCTTTCTTCTCCCCCCGGTTTCAGGTCTCTTACGAGTTGGTTAGTGTATATTTTTCTGGGCTCATTGCTACCATTTTAGTATTTTGTTCTCTCATTCATAAATTCTTATCTGGATAAAATGACAAGGTGGAAAAACTCACCTCAAAAAAAAGAACAACAAGCAGTACTGACAGCTAGGGACCTAATCAATACACACATTAGTAAGATGTCAGAACTAGAGTTCAGAATGCTGATTATCAAGCCGCTAGCTGGGCTCATAAAAGCATGGAAGATACTAAAGAATCCCTTTCTGGAGAAATAAAAGAACTAAAATCTAACCAAGTTGAAATCAAAAAAGCTATTAATGGGGTGCAATAAAAAATGGAGGCTCTTATTGATAGGATAAATGAGGCAGAAGAGAGAATTAGTGATATAGAAGACCAAATGATGGAGAATAAAGAAGCTGAGAAAAAGAGACATAAACAACTATTGGACCACGAGGCAAGAATTTGGGAGATAAGCGATACCATAAGATGAAACTACATTAAAATAATTGGGATCCCAGAAGAAGAAGAAAGAGGCAGAGGGGGCAGAAGGCATATTGGAGCAAATTATATAAGCAGAAAATTTCCCTAATTTGGTGAAGGGAACAAGCATCAAAATCCAGAAGGCACAGAGAACCGCCCTCAAAATCAATAAAAGTAGGTCCATACCGCATCATCTAATAGTAAAACTTACAAGTCTCAGTGACAAAGAGAAAATACTGAAAGCAGCTCAGGAATAGCGGTCTGTAAGACACAATGGTAGATATATTAGATTGGCAGCAGACCTAGTCACAGAGACCAGGCAGGCCAGAAAGGACTGGCATGATATATTCAGAGCACTAAATGAGAAAAATATGCAGCCAAAAATACCATATCTAGATAGGCTGTCATTGAAAATAGAAGGAGAGATAAAAAGCTTCCAGGACAAACAAAAACTAAAAGAATTTACAAACACCAAACCAAACCTAATATTGACTGGGGTCCTCTAAGCAAAAAGAGAGCCTAAAAGTAACAGACCAGAAAGGAACAGAGACAATATACAGTAACAGTCACCTTACAATGGCACTAAAGTCATATCTTTCAATAGTTATTCTGAACGTAAATGGGCTAAATGCCCCAATCAAAAGACACAGGATATCAGAATGGATAAAAAAAAAAAAAAAAAAATCAAGACCTATTGATACGCTGTCTGCAAGAGACTCATTTTAGACCCAAAGAATCCTCCAGATTTAAAGTGAGGGGTTGGAAAGCCACTTACCATGCTAATGGACATCAAAGAAAGCTGGAGTGGCAATCCCTACGTATAACGAATTAGATTTTAAGCCAAAGACTATACCAAGAGATGAGGAAGGACACTATATCATACTTAAAGGGTCTGTCCAACAAGAAGATCTAACAATTGTAAATATCTATGCCCCTAACATGGGAGCAGCCAATTATATAAACCAATTAATAATGAAATCAAAGAAACATATCAACAATAATACAAAAAGCATAGGGGACTCTAACACCCCCCTCACTGAAATGGACAGATCATCTAAGCAAAAGATCAACAAGGAAATAAAGGCTTTAAATGACACACTGGACCTGATGGACATCACAGATACATTCAGAACTTTCCATCCCAAAGCAACAGAATACACATGCTTCTTGAGTGCACATGGAACATTCTCCAGAATAGATCACATCCTGGGTCACAAATCAGGTCTCAGCTGGTACCAAAAGATTGAGATCATTCCCTGCATATTTTCAGAACACAATGCTTTGAAACTAGAACTCAACCACAAGAGGAAAGTTGGAAAGAACTCAAATACATGGAGGCTAAAGAGCATCCTACTGAAGAATGAATGGGTCAGCCATGAAATTAAAGAAGAATTTAAAAAATTCATGGAAACAAATGAAATGAAAACACAACTGTACAAAATCTTTGGGACACAGCAAAGGCAGTCCCCTGAGAGGAAATTATATAGCAATCAAGCCTTTCTCAAGAAACAAGAAAGGTCTCAAGTATACAACCTAACCCTACACCTAAAGGAGCTGGAGAAAGAATAGCAAAGAAAGCCTAAACCCAGCAGGAGAACAGAAATAATAAAGATCAGAGCAGAAATCAATGAAATAGAAACCAAAAGAACAGTAGAACAAATTGACGAAACTAGGAGCTGGTTCTTTGAAAGAATTAATAAGATTGTTAAACCCCTGGCCAGACTTATTAAAAAGAAAAGAGAAAGGACCCAAATTAATAAAATCATGAATGAAAGAGGAGAAATCACAACGAACATCAAGGAAATACAAACAATAAGAACATATTATGAGCAACTGTACACCAGCAAATTTGACAATCTGGAAGAAATGGCTGCATTTCTAGAGACATATAAACTACCAAAATCGAACTAGGAAAATAGAAAACCTGAACAGACCCATAACCAGTAAGGAGATTGAAGCAGTCATCAAAAATCTCCCAACAAACAAGAATCCAGGGCCAGAAGGCCTCCCAGGGGAATTCTATCAAACATTTAAAGAAGAATTAATACCTCTTCTTCTGAAACTGTTCCCAAAAATAGAAGTGGAAGGAAAACTTCCACACTCATTTTATGAGCAAACATCACCTTGATCCCAAAACCAGACAAAAACTTCATCAAAAAGGAGAACTATAGACCAATATCCTTGATGAACACAAATGCAAAAATTCTCTCCAAAATACTAGCCAATAGGACCCAACAGTACATTAAAAGGATTATTCGCCATGGCCAAGTGGGATTTATTCCTGGGCTGCAAGGTTGGTTCAACATCCACAAATCAAT
>CM052883.1:92579073-92645434 GCA_028534135.1 Potos flavus
GGATTTTTTAAAATTTTTATATCAAGTGGAACAACTGCTAACAACATATATTTTTAAAAGAACTAGACAGGTATTTATCAAAATAAGTAGAATATATAGCAGTAAATATATTGTAACATATATCAGTCCAAATTTACTGCAGGTAGGATTTTTTTCTTAGCTATTGGTGGATCGTTTAAACTGATTTTTTTAAAAGCACATTCTATACTTATTAAAGATGGAGAGGATATCTCAATAACCTTGTCACATAAAATATAAGTCTTTCTTTGCAACATTGTTCTGAAGCCTCATTACACAACACTTTCCCGTTAGAAAGGACTGTGTTATCAAATTGTTAGGTTGAAGAGATCCTTTCCCTGGGAGAGGCAGTATAGTTCAGCAGTTGAGATAATTGACTGTGAAGCCAGGATAACTTTGTCCAAACCTCAGCTTACTAGCAACATATCCTTGGGCAAATTAGTTACCTTTGTCTCAGTTTACGCATCCATAAAATGAGAGTAATCATTAATATGTTCTCATAGTAATATAAATAGGATTGTCTATCATGTAGAAAATGCTACATACCTGTTTATTGAATAATTAAAAATATATATTGCCATAGCACTGTGCTTGAGTAGGGGAAGGTGGTGAGATCATTTTGGGGCACGTTGAACTTGAGAGTCCCATGGAATACAGACATTGCCATGGATGTAGATATGGATATAGCAGTTGTGCAGTGGGATCTATGGCTCAAACTCAGGAGACAAACCAAGATTGAGAATAGAAATGTAGGGGTAATCAACATACAGTCGGTAAGTGAGGTTAAGAATTGTGGACCACCAAGAAGAGTGTGTGTAGTGTAAGTGGAAAATGAGTTGTCCAGAAGAGACAGGGAAAACTTATCTCACAAAGAAGAGAGTTGCTTCGAGAGGTAAGAAGGGAATCAAAATAATTCGGTGTCATGGAAGTCAGGAGGAGAACCTCTTGTTTACTGGTTGACTTTATAGTGGAAAAATATAAATATTAAACATGCCATTATAATTAATCTCTTTTGATATATTGCTATATATTCTGCTCTTAAATTCATGTTCACATATATGCATAAATGTGAATGTAGATATGTTTTTGTGATTAGGATGTTTTCTCTTAAGCATTGTGATGAACTGTAATTTTAAAGGTCATAAAGAAAATATCCTCACTTTGTGTCACTCTCCCTCGTCCCCTTGATGCCAGCACACTGGTCTTTCAAAACTTTGAGAAGTTCTAACTCTTTCCTGTTCCAGGGCTCTTGTATCTGCTGTTCCTTGTGTTTGAAATACCCTCAGCGTCTTCTCTTTCAAATCCTTCAAAGCTCAGCTTCTGTATCATCACCTTAGAGAAATAACTCCTGACCTTAGTTCTCACCTGCTATTTTCTATTTTTGCTTCTTTTTTTGCCTCTTTCACAGAACCAATAAAAACATACAGTTATTTCATAAATCTGCATGTTTACTAATTTGTTTGCCTCCTTGCTTTATTGCGGTATACCCTTCTAGAGCCTCAGCTTCAAAGAAGAGGCACTGTCTGTCTCACTGACTTGCGTCTGGGATCTCATTCAGTACGACACTTAGTTGAGGCTTGATAAATATTTGCTTTGGGAGAATTAGGACAAAGCCATTATTTTGTTGCATGTTTCAGTTATTTCTCTGTATTTGCAAATTTTTGGTTCCTTGGTATCACATAATTCAGTTTTTTTTTTCTATTTTAAAAAATAAGATGGCATAAAAGAGATAAGGGCAAAATAGGAAAAGAGGAAACACAACTCCTTAACAGATATCACATGTCTGTTGTCACTGTACTAAAATACAGCATCTCAATATTACTGCCTCACAAATGCTGAGTATATTCTTATCCTCTTTAATTTTAGCAAATATGAATAGCATAATTCAAACATTGAGCATTCACTCCCTTAAAACTTTAGGTAAAAATTTAAATAGAAGTACCCAAGGAATATTTTATCATATTTAATTTAAAACGCTTCAAAATAACTTCAGAAGAGTCAGACTAGCTTTTTTTAAGTGGAACTTCAGCAGAACATGCTAGGATAATAGATCTGTTACATTCCACAGGATGATTTTTTTTGATACTTTAAACAGCAACTGCCAGAAAACACCAGCATGACTACTTGGAGATGATTAAGAAAGCTGTGCATCAATTAGAAAGGTAAATCTCCATGCCCCCTGGCAGTAGTCAGGCCAACAGAAACAGTGTATTCTTTATTAGTCCAAGGTCCAATGATTATGGAATGCTTCATTGTTAGTGGAAATGCAGATCTGAAACACATTGCTTAAGTTATCTTTCTTACTGGGCAGATGACTTCTCTCCAAGTTTGGGGAACATTTGACAACCATTCAAAACTACTGGGCTTAAAAAACAAACAAACAAACAAAAAAAACTGCTGGGCTTTACCTTAGGTAGGATCAGTTTAACTACCTTTTTTCCTTCTTCCAGAATTATTGAGGTAAGTTTCTGATGATAAGTCAGGTTCTAGAAGGGTATACCGCAAGTCTGATGATAAGTGCCCTTTAATAGTGTCATTATGTGGTCAACTTTGCTCAAATTTAAGGAAATTTGACATTTACATAGCTAATAGCCCTTTCAGTGTGCGTTGATACTTCCATTAAATTTAATGACTTTAATCAGTGATGGAAGGAAGGACATCAGAATCTTTGGAAAAAGGCTTGCAAATACTTGGCACTCTTTCTGTTTGATAGTCCCTATTTTAGAACTGCTGTATGTAATTAGATGCATTTGCCTTATAAGGGAGCTTTTTGCTCCTGCAAATAATTGGAGACACCACCCTTCAATAAAAACATCTGTTGCCCCTCTCCTCCAAACCATTTCTAAACACCAAACTTTCCTTTGTGGGAGGAACTTAATGTAAAATGTGAATATTCAATTGATGTACTACTTTGTATTTTTTTTTTTTTTTACAGAATTTATCAATCCTTAAAATTATTTTGACTCTTTCAAAGGCTATATTTCTCATTTATCTTAGATAACTGAGAAACCACCAAAATAAAAGGCTAACATAAATTGTCTCTACAATTCTCAATTTATAAATTCAGGGTGTTCTACAGGTTGGTAACTTGAAATGCATTTTTCATTTAAAAACAATACTGCTGATAATTGTTGAGTTTTGTAACTGTTTCACAAAATCATATGTAAATTAGTGTGTCTCCAAAACAATTATTGGTAACATGGATATGAGCCCTAGATCCTGGGAAGAGGTAATAGGAAAGTTTTTTTTTTTTCCCTCTCTTTTTGCAATATCAAATTAGGCAAGGTATATTTTGCCTCTTCTACTAGCTTTTATGAACCAATTCCTCAAAAGCCAGTGCCCTAGTCCTACAATAATGTGCCCATAGCTTTCTAAAGGCCTTCTCCCTTTCCTTCCCTAAGAACAACACATAAATTCCAGGGTAAACCCCAAACACTCTATGATCAAAGATTACTCATCTCATCTCTGCAAATTCAAATATTCATGTCTAGGCTATTTATTCTAGACCTATTGGCCATTTTTCAAAATGCTCATGCTCATTAGCCCAAATTAATCTCTAAATGGTGGGACTTTGGAAAGTGTTGCTTGAAAGATCTTAAACAGTGACAGAGAAGCTATTTGGGGGCAGAAACAACAAACAAGTAGATCAGCAAACACTGGGATCCTGAATATAGGGTACAAAAATTGCACACTTTTTGACTTCGATAGTGCCTTTCACTTTTCACAAACTCCATAGTATGTTTTTTTGTTTTGTTTTCCTGAAAGTTTTTTTCACCAGCAGTGATGGACTAGAGAAAAATTCCTAAGGTAAACATTTATCCATCAGTGATATTATTTTTCTTCTTCAGGAATATATTTACCCACTTGATAGATATTACATATTTTGAAAGTTCTCCACTCATAATAAAATTAATGACAATATGTGTGAGTTGGGAAACTTTATTTTTGACTTTCATTTTGAAAATCTTTAACTGACTGAGCCACTCAGGCACCCCTCATTTTGAAAATCTTTATAAAATCATTTAGAGTTGTTATAAATATACACATAGACACACAATGATGATGTAGATGGACTTTCATATCAGTGGTCTGTCCTAAGACTATAGCTGCATAAAGAAAGATTTGAAAAATGTTGAACTATATTTTAATACACTTAAAAACAAATACTTTGAAGGTAAAGAAGCAATAAATCAACCATGATCCTTATTAAGATTTGCTTGTTAATATACTTTTCTTTAAGACTAACCAGTCAAGTTTGCTTTACAACAACATACTGAAATTCAATTCAAGAAAATACACTTTGCTCTAATTAAAACATGGAATTACTTTTTTTCCTGGAGCATTCTCATATCCATTGCAATATTTGCAGCCTTGATAGCTGATGTACATTTCCCCAGAAAAGGTTATGCTAGGTTTGCAGATGTGCATTCTGAAAATTGCTAAGAATTTGAACTCTTACTGCTTAAAAGAGCATGTGAATGCTGGATCACGTCACCAGGTGAGCTCAGTGCCCCATCTTTTCCAAAACACCTGGATTGCAATGCATTTCCTGCAAAATTCCACGAAGGAGATTTTCCAAGACTCAAGTCCCCCAGTAATGGCATAAAAAATGATTTCTGTACCATATAGAACACCCAAGATGTTAACCTGAAGAACTTACTTGTGTTAATATGATCAGACTTGCTGCTCTTTGGGGCTGGTCTCTCACACTGTGTGCCTGACCAGTTGGTGGAGCATCTAGAAAAATTAAAAAAAAAAAAAAAAAGAAGAAGAAGAGAAATTAGTTCATAACAAAACTCACAAATTTGCTAATGTAGTAACTTCAACCAAATGAAATGGAGAAGCCAGCCATCACAGATTCATAGACATTAGGTAGAGAGTTCTGCTAATGTCCTACATATTGCCAGTATGCTGAGGGTAATTTCAACTGGACTTCACTTGTTGAAATACTTTTTCAAAACTTAGATTTATAGTAATTTTCCTTATCCTATGTTAAATCTTAAATTTAGCTTATTTTATAGCAAAACTGAAATCTTAATTAAGAATTGGGAATTAATTTAAGAAGTACTGAAAATTAGAAGTAGCCATGATAAAAACTGAGTTTGGTTGTTGAGCAAATCCATCTTTATTAAGTTTCTGGGATTTTTTTTCCCTTCTTGCTCCATGTCCAAAGTGTAATTAACCATCGAACAGCAAATGGTCATCTGTCTCAGTTCAAGCTGCAGAATTTTTACTCTTCTAATCACAGATAGGGAAATGCAGTCCATTCCCATTTGAAATCAGACTTCTGTTCCTATGGAATCAACACAATGTGCCCAAGTTTTTAGTAGGAGAAGTTGTCTTCCCCATATAGGTACCATGACACTACGATGAGAAATCTAGCAGAGGATGAAAATAATAGATCCGATTAAAATCCTTTACTTAAACATAAATCACAGCCATGTAATTAGCTGGATGCATCAGAATAAATGCTGGGATGGTTTTAGCTATGTTTAAATAATGCCCATTGGCTAAAGCAAGATGCCTCTGTGCATCTGTCAGAGGAAATCCACAGAGAGACCATTTAATTGGCTTCAGTTCTTATTTAAAATGACTGTCAAATGCCACCATATTAAGAATAGTTGCACACAATAAAAGAACAGCTTCCAGGCCATTCCAAGTAGATCTCTCTGGGCATGGTGGCCAAACTAAATAACTGCAATTTCAAGGTTTCTGCCAATTCTGTCATAGCCAATTCAGATAGCTGAAGCTGTTGTTGGAACTAGGCTTCAATGATGCCATGTGAATTATCTGGGATATTTGTGAGGACAGTGTTGGTTCTTCTAAATCATGGGCAAAATCTCATAAAATCACCATGACTGAAAAACTCAAATTGTGAAAACAAAAATTTGTTTCATTAAAGCATATATTAATGTCAGCAAAATTGACAATAATGTTATAATTCAAGAATATAGATATTTGATTAATAATGATATTGTAAAAGTATGAGTATGGATTATGGTTTAAATGAAAATTAATATATTATTAGGTCATCATTTCTGCATCATCTTACCTTTTTGTTTAAATTCTTATATAAAGAGCTTACATACATACTTCCTATTCACATTTACTCTATACCATAATGTAATAAATTACTAAAGTTGATAAATAAATTTTAAGGCCAGGTCAATAACTGTCTACATTCCTGAAGTGAGGTAATAGAATGAACACATTTTCACATAATTATAATAAAGTGGACAATGGATAAAATCATTGATTTTTAAAAATAATTTTTTTCTTTAGTTGTAGTTTTGCAGATGAATGATCTAGAAAATTATTCCAAATTCTTTACAGTTTCTAATTCTTGACACAGTCCACTGATAATTCAAAATAAAGTATTTAGGATAATTGTGTATATACATCATTGGAGTGAATTCTGATCATTGCAAAATTCTTTTGTTTTATGTAGCTTCACGGTTGCCAAAACTTCCTGAGGATATTTTACATATTCTAATAGGGGAAAAAAACAATACTGACTTTTTAATAATTTTATTATAGAGCTTATGTATACAAGGTTATTTTTATGCAGCATATTGAATTACTGATTAAAATATAAAAATTGGCTCTTTACATTACCTCCCTTGATAACCAAACCAAACCAAAACAAACCTAAATCAAGGCTCATGTTAAATAAGAGGAATGACCTGAGATACATTTTGTTATGTTATTACTAGAGATAAGAACCTCTGGGCTCATCATTACACTGAGATGCTGTGAAGTCAAAAAGTGAAATTGCTCAGAGATGGGAGGATTAAATGCTAATTGACCAGATTGTGTTCTGACATGAACATCATGTATCTTAAGTACTTTAGGAAGTTATGAAAAATATGGCTTTAGAACTCCAGAAGAATAAAGAGAGATTTTTAAACAAAGCGTGATTCTTAACTCCAAACTCTGGAATTATTTATGTAGAACAGGTGGTATTTGTTAACAGTACTGATTATCTGTTTTATACATAGCTTGGAACCCAGTATTTATGATGGGTAAAAGAAATCACCTGCCCATGGTAATAAAGCTCTTCTCTTTTAAATTGTGGAACCACATTTAAATTCCTAATCTTCAGGGAATATTTTACTTATTACATACTGGAAATAACTCTCAAAGACTGCAGGAGAAATAATTAATTTTAATAGTTATACATCTTAATCAGCTGATGATCACCTTGCAATTTTCCCTATACTCCTTATAAAACAATGTTTTATGGCCAAAGATAAAATATGTTCCACTGTTCTACATTTGTTACAGTTTTAAAAAATAATCTCTTTTGAGGTATTAAATCAAATAGAAATCATTATTCTTGTTGCCTACCTCACAAAATGACTACTTAAGGCATTTGCTGCTCCATGAATTTTTCTTCCAGTGGTTGATTTAAGACCAAGTATTTTTACCATCTTTATGGAAATTCATAAATCTTCAACTCCGAGTTGACTACAATGATCAAAGCCATTAATGGCAGAGCATTTAGCAATAAGAATGTCTGAAGATCATCAAAATTTCCTGTCCAATTCCTCATTGAATCATTTGCATTATCATGCTGACTATAGTATCTCTGGCATCTGTCTCTTTTTCATTATTCCTCAAGCAAAATCCATAGTCCATGCCCTGGTCATTTTTAATCTGTACTGTTGCAATCCACTGCTGCCTGCCAGTCATCCTCAGACAGCTGTCTGGGGCAGAGGGAGAGAATATCCAAGCAGACTCCTGCTGAGTGCAGAGCCCAGCTCGAGGCTCTGTCTCACAAGCCATGAGATCATGGCCTGAGCAGAAACCAAAGTTGGATGCTTAACTGACTGAGCTACCCAGCATCCCCCTTTTTTATTTCTTATCAGCACAAACACTTCTATGTCATTCCTTTTACACTTATTCTATAGGTTGTTTCCCACTATCCTTAACCTTAGGACAATAAAAATCACCTTCCTTTTCTTCTATAACTATGACAGTCTTAATTATTTAACTTTTTAAACACTTTGGTGAATTTTAACTAAGTATTGTTGGAACGTGGGTACAGAGAGAGACAAAGAGGTAGAGAGAGACTTATTTATTTAAGCTACCTTTTATCTTTTTTTTACATCATCATATAAAGATATTGATCTAGGCAGGGTTTTTTTTTTTGTTGTTGTTGTTATCTTTTTTTTTTCCCATCATGATAAATGTACTGTTAAATGCCCATCCTCCATTTCTCCCATCCTCCCGCCCACCTCCTCTTGTAACCATCCGTTTGTTCTCTATACTTAATAGTCTTGTTTCTTGGTTTGTCTCTCTCTTTTTTCCTTTGCTTATCTGTTTTGTTTAGTAAATTCCACACATGAGTGAGATCATATGGTATCTGTCTTTCTCTAATTGACTTATTTTCACTTAGCATTATACTCTCTATGTTGTTGCAAATGGCAAGATTTCATTCTTTTTTTGGCTCCTAGCAGTTTCTTGAAGTCAATAGCTGCCTGGTATAGCTTTATAGATTTCACACTGTTTTTGACTTCTTCCCTTCTCTCTAAGACTACTGACCTTAAAAAGAACGATTATTTACTGCTGCATTGTTTTCTTAATTTTATTCTTCCACTTTCATTATAGCTATATGTATAAAAGCCTTAATTATAACATATTTTATGATATTTATGTTCTACAGTAGTATGATTATCAAACTGAAAAAAAATTGCTAAAATTGAAATTCTAGAGTTCCATATACCAGAGATTTTCATTAAGCAGCTTGAAGTTTAGGCCAGAAATCTTTAACAAAGTGATTCTGATTCAAGTAATTCACCCATCACACTTCAAGAAATATTTGAGACAAATTATTATTATAGTCCCACAAACTTTGTTCTTATATCAAATATTATTTATTTGATTTTTTTATTTTTAGGATGAAAATAATAATATACATGCCAAGAATGATTGTTCAAAAGATTAAATTATATTGGCAAAAGTTCTTTACATATTACTAGAAAGCTGGCTGGGTTTTTTATTTCAGTAACTAATTCTCATCTGAATATTACTAAATGAAATGTGTAGTTAGTTGATTCACTGTGTCCTTTAAAAGCTTGTGGAATTATTGTATAGTTACTATATACTCTGTTTCAATTGTAATATTCTGTAGTACAAGGGAATATCTTCGTGTAAAGGCAATGGTATAGCAGATATTATTAGGAAGACTAGTAAACATTTTAAACTGTCTAAAATAGTGCTAGCTCTGCAAGTAGTACAGTGATTGAGACTTGAGTATATCAGATACAAAATACTAAAGGTGTATTAAAATCTAAGATACTGCCTTTCACCGTGTAACAATGATCAACTTACATGGACCACAAATGTCACTTTGTAGAAATGTGGTCTAGAGTCACTTGCTTTGGGACAACTTCAAAATAAAATAATGCGATTAATATCCACTCCCTCTTTTCATCAAATTTAAAGGTCATGGGACTCTTCTGACCAAAGTAAGATTCAAAGGTGAACCGTAAAGCAATTTGGAATTGAATTTCTCCTCTTCTATATATGTGGTGGCTGTCCTTATTAACCATGAAGACAGAGACATTCAGAGAGAAAAAAAAAAGTCTCACAGGGGGAAAAATGGCACAAAGGGATTAAGGAAACCTTAGAAAACTTGTGCATAGTGTCATCCATCCTTTAGTGCCCCAAGAACTTCAATAAAAAAATGAAAAATATTACATTTTGTGCACCAGATTTATATAATAGTACTTCCATATTTATGTAAAGAAAATTAAAAAAATAAAAGACATTAGCAAAATATCTTTTCCAATTAATTTGGCAAGTTTTAGTCTTTCAGTGTTGAAATCATGACTACTTTTGCATGGTGTTCCTAACTTTGAATATCTGTACTCTTGCATATCTTTTGTGCCCTTCTCCTTGCAGACAGTAGTGCAAAATGTTATATATTTAGACAGATATTTAGATATTCACTTGTTTATTAATTTTACCATAAAGCACTTTTTAATCTCTTATTGTTTCACAACTTTCTGAGCTAAAATTATTTCATATATTCATAATGATTCATATTTTTTGTAACATGTGTCCAATTTCCTACCCTAACTTTAATGGGAAATTTTGCATAAGATCCAATTAACATTTGCTAAACTTTGTCCCAGATCTTAGGATAAATACGTTCATATGAAAAATACTCTTATTCACTTCTATAATAACATAGGAGTTGGAAGTATTCACTGTGTGAAATGAGGAAGTGCATGTTCAAATAATTTGCCAGAAAAAAAAATAGTTCTTAAGTGGTAGAAATAAAACGTGGTGTTATTATTTCTTCATTGTTTTCTGAGAAAATGCCATGATCCTTGTAACTCAATGCAGGAGTAGGAAGAAATGCTTTTCTTTAGTCCTTCATACCCAGGAGAGTACTTACTAATCCCTCAATAGGAAATTCAAAATGTTGTCTGAACAAAAGGAAATAATATATTTTTTTGAGTATAAAATTGTAGGAATTACCAAATTGGTTCAGACCTGTGGTCAATAATGTTTAACATCATGTCTCTAGCAGTGACAATGAGGAACATATTAAAAAGTGTTTATGTCCTTCTTGATATCAATTTCACATTTTTATTTTGGTTCCAAAATATTGTAAATGTGTCTAATATACCTTTAAAGATCCATCATCTATAATTTCATCTATATTATTACTCAATTCAGTTTTGAATTTCCAAAACTATTCACTCTATATTTCACTTATTTGGTATTTTTTACATACAATTTTGTACTACAATTTCTATTTATGCAGAACTAGTCTCAATCTAAATTTAACTGTTACTTCTTACATGGCAACAGCTAGTTGTTACCCTGGTCTGTTTTCTTCAGAAAGCTTAAGGTAACAGCTTAAATTTAGTTGGTTTTTATAAGTATACTCGATTCTACTCTATAAGAATATATTATAATGCATAGTTTAAAAACATTACATTTAATCATTGTGTTATCTAGCGCTGATAAAATTAATAAGACAAAACTAATCTTACTTTAATATTAAGAGAATTAGGGCAGAAAGAGTTTTGGTTTCTGAGAATAGTTAATGTAATAAAGTAAAAAAAAAATGGATATTAAACAAACTCTGGCCAACAATTATTTTAGGAAAAGTAAAAATTAATAAGAAATTGAAGAGGTGGCCATGAAAGAAATAAAATTAACAGAATGGGTTATTTAACATGATTTATTTTAAGAAGTAAGGGGGACTATAAAAGAAGAGATGAAATCTAGTTTGCCAAGTAATTACCCATAAAGGAAGTTTGTTAAGATTGGGTGGTTTAAGTTAGAAATGTTTAAACATAAAATTCTGCACAGGCCACTTGAGCAGAAATGGTTACCAAAGTGTGAAATGATGACTGAATAAATACTAAAAAAAAAAAAGAAAAAACATCTCTAGTAATGGAAAATTTTTATCATCTAGATATTCTCCAGAAAATTTTATTGAAAGTAAATCTAAAAAGCATGAGGTGTTTTTAAGAGTGAGTAGACAATTTCTACTTCACTGAATACATTACATGCACCAAATGAAAGCAAAAAGGAATAATCATAAAATTAGTATTAAGTAATATGGTGGATGTAACTGAAGACATAAAAGCAGAGGTTAGAAACAGCGGTTACACTGCTATAGCTAAAGGTGAGAGGAAAAACGATGTATGCTAGAATACCAGTAGGGAGCTCTCACTACACACTGCCAAGAGGAAGGGCCAATCCCACAATTGTCTTAAAAAGATAGCAAACTGTGGGGGGTGGAATTCTCTATGCTTAGTGCCATGAACACAAAGTAACTAGTTTGCTGTCTGAATATTTTGTGATTTAGCACAAAATAAGGGTTAGCAATAAAGAATTTTTCTATTAAAAAAAAATAAACCTCATGAAGGCCCTTCCTAATTCTTAGGGCTTCTGTGGTACAGGATGGTGAAATCTGAAACAAATTATTATGAGGATGTCTGGCATATCCAACTGCACCTATTAAGTTTTGTTCAAGGTATATTAATCCCATGCAAATCTGGGACAATGGTGGGAAAATCAGGAAGTGTTACCACAAAGTTTTGAGTATGTGAATATCTTTAAGTCCAATATAACTTTAATTCTCTAAAAAAATATTTAAATTATTTTCTATTGCAGTGCTCATGAGCTGAGATATTGATGTTAGTCATGCTAATTTATAACCTAAATCATTGAAAAATAATTCTGACATAAAAATGGACTTCTGCAAACTGGTACTTCAGCATATTCTTTGTTCTACTTACAAGTTTACTACATATCTACCAAAAGGTATCACCAAAGCTTCCCACCAACCATTTGCTGTTAAGTAACCTTGTATTAGTATCTTGTATTAGTATTGATAACAACTTCCCAATTACAGCCTTTCAGGCTTCCTTAAAATCTAGGACCTGAACTTTCAAAAGATTTTTTTACATTTAATTGTTTTAAAAACAAAACAAGTAATTAAAAAAAAAGAAATATGAGATAGATTAATTGCTAAAGTCAGGCTTCAGTATGAACTAACAAATTTGTGTATTCTCTATAAATGTTAATTAGTCCTACAATAGTCACCAGATTTGTTCAACATTTACAGAAGCATGGTGCAGACAGAAATATAGGAGGCTTTAGGACAAAAGATGCCCATTAACACACATTTCTCTCCTAATCCAAGTGTTAGATTACTTTTCTGACTCAAGGTGAGAAGGTTTATGCAGGCAATGGGCTAAAAATTGATTCAGGAAGTAGAGACAAATGTCTTCAATAAATCTAAAATGCTACACAGTATTATGGTAGTATTTTACATTATGGAGAAAACTGCAATTTGTGGGTAGTTCTAAATATTTATATGCATTTGATCAACATATAATCATAAATATGGTACATTCTATTTTTGTATTCTCAAAATATGCATTCATGAATATCTAAATATGCATTTGTCTATAATTATGCTAGACTGTGGTTAACTTAAAGAGGAGATTATTATTCATCTTTGTATTCTCTCATTTCTTGAACAGTATCTGGCACATAGTCAATGTGTGTATCTGGTTAATCAATATTTGCCATTTGACAAAATGAATGAATCCATGAGGCATGGAGGATGCATGGTTGAACACATATGAATATGCATATATAGAGAAGTTTCATATACATGTGCCGTACTCATTCTATGAAGAATATACAGCACCATTTTTAAGAATAGACTTTCAGCTGCTTACCAATCCGTCATTTCTCACTGAAAGGAATACGGATCCATCATGGGAAACATTTCATATGTAAGAATTACAGTAATAGGCAAATATCTTCTTCCTTCTTTCCTTTTCTTTGCTTCCCTCTTCCCTCACTTCCCCCTTTCATTTATTAATTCTTCCCTTTATAAAATCAGATGGTCACATTCTAGCAACTTGGGCATGTAAAAATGTTACTTATTCAATGATATAAATTGTGTAATAATCCAGTTCTTTTTTTTTTTTTTTTTTAAGATTTTACTTATTTATTTGACAGACAGAGATCACAAGTAGAGAGGCCAGCAGAGAAAGAGAAGGGGGAAGCAGGCTCCCTGCGGATGCAGGGCTGCATCCTAGATGCTGGGCTCCATCGTAGGACGCTGAGATCATGATCTGAGCCGAAGGCAGAGGCTTAACCCACTGAGCCACCCAGGCGCCCCAATAATCCAGTTCTTGTCCCAGGATGCAGACAACAAAGAAATGTTTTTCCTTCTATGACAAAAATTCTAAAAGTGTTTTTCTGATGAATACTTTGGCATGGAAACCAGTTATTGGTATTAAATTAAATGTAATTTAATTCAATTAATTTAAACTGTTGTCTGAAACTGAAGTATGTGCTGGGACACAAACAGCATGGGTGAATTTTGGAATCAGACAGACCTGTATTATAATCTGGCCTCCTCTCCTCACAAAAAGGATGTACCCTTCAGCAATTCACCCATTTCAGTTTTTAGTTTATAAAAACAGAGAGAGTGAGAGAGCGATACTTCCTGCTTTGCCACACATTGTCCGCAGATACAGCCTCGTATGACGTCACCTTTGTTTTCCTCTTAAATCCATTTCCTTTTTTACTTTATATGTTACCTTGCTATTTTTTATGTTTTCCATTAACTGCCTCAAAAGGTTTTTCCTTCTTCAGTTCTTCTTTTTCTTGGCGGGGGGGTAAATTGATTATTATAAAAGCTAAAAGAAAAAAAAAAAGCTTCCCGGGGAGATTAAATGACATAATGATATATATAAAATTTACACATCATTTAACTTAAGTCAAATGATATTATGAATATTAAATTATTAAATTTAAAGACCGTATATATCATGCCAATATCTATGTAATTGTAATTTCTGATTTCTATGCCCACTGGAAGAAGTATTAGGCTTAAGGTTTTAAACTCCTTTAACATAATGACTTCTTTCTGTTACTATCTTACTATAAAAGAGGAGAAAGAACATATTTTCTTGAATAACGATAGTATAAAGAATCTTTAATTTTATTTTTTACCCTTAAATCAATGTTGCTAGTTAAACTGTATGTGCCTGATCCTTTTTTTGGAAGTGTATAAAATTAGTTTGGGATCAGGTACTAGGTGGAAGATTGATCTAGTTTTTTGACTTGTTCCAGCATGGAATATGAGCAAGAAATAAATCTCTGTTGTTAAAAGCATCTGAAATTGTGATTATTTTCTGTAGCAATAAAATCTAGGGAAAACAGTCTAAATAGAGAGGAAAAAGAATTAAATTGCTAAAGAGGTAACATTAACAAATGAAAATATTATGTAGTTATATTGTGTTTGGTTTCTTTGTTTATTCTGATTTGCTGATTATATGAAATCATATATATGATTATATGTCCCCAAATCAGGGGAAGATAACGTGACAACATCAAAGCTTTATAACAATAGCTGCCCCATATATGTAACTCTGTAATAAATGTTTTTTGTTAAGCAATGCCGCTATACTCTCAAAGCAAAAACTGGACTTAAAATTTGTACAGAAAGATGTGATATCTGTATTGCGTGTTTTACCCACGGCACGGCTAGCATGTGAAAGCTAGGACGAGCTACAGCTTGTTACCTGGGATCATAAAGGATAGATATTGATGTGACAGCTTCTCTTGGCCTTGACTACTCCAAAAGACAAGCACATCTCATATTTTCTGCTTTGAAAATATGCCAAGGGGCAGGAAAGCAAATAAGGAACGTGCAATGACCTGACTCTTGAAATGTGGACAACGCAGGCCGCTAAAGTTGAATTGCTCAATACCCCTGCTGAAAAGTTGTGATCTGTTTGAAATCACTCATGACAAGTTCCTTGGGCTCTTCTCAAATATTCTCTATGCAGCCACAAGGTCGCTGGTCCACATGGAGGAGCGCTGCTCAGCCTGACAGCAAGACTGGGGAAGAGCAAACGGTGTAGTCTCCTTTCTGCAAGGCCAGTATTTTGAGAAACCAAGGCCTTAATTAGCTGGAATGTAGAACATAATTCCTATCTCTTTCAAATTTGTGACAGAAACAGAACTCATTATCCTCTTCCCAAAAGTCCCGATAAACGCTTCTCTCGTACCTGTACATTTCCTTATGTGTTTCTCTCACCCTAAGGACTTAGAAAATAATGCTGACTTTTAATAAAATAACTAGATTGGAACAATCACAAAACCAAAGAAAATGACAAAAGGCCTAATGCAGATCTCTCTCTTAATGAATGTCCCTTTAGTATTTATATATTCGTTTTGCATCCTTCTGCATTTAAAAACTCTACTTTAAATGTTTAGGAAGTGAATTCCTTTGTGTGTTTTCTAAGGCAAGTTAGGGCAGACCCACTGCCCTTTTTTTCTCAATAGGACTGGAGCTTGGCTTTACTTAATGTAGTTCCCCTCCCACTTACTATCCTTGCACTACTCGTCTTTTCTTTATGCCACATAGCACCTTATTTTCAATAACAAGCACTTAAAAAAAAAACCCAAAAACGAAAAACACCTGCACTTTATTTTTCATCTTCAGACTCATAGAAACCCAAATTATACCAGGTTCTGATAATTTATGTCTGGTGTATTACATCGGCTTTAAGATTTTTCTTTTTAATTTTTTTTAATGTTTATGTTGAAGAACAAGAATATATGTTCTTCACATATATTTCTTAATCCTCAGAACAATTTTAGAAAGTGCATGCTATTAGCATTTCCATATTAAGATGACAAAGGAGGCAAAGGAGAAAAACTAAGCAAGCGAAACATACTGCAATCCCGAGATAGGATGTCCTCTATCACTTGGCTCTTGTGCCGCGTTTACCACAAACCCATTTTGAAAAGCCATTTTTTAATTGAAAAATATCTCTGTCTTCCCTTTCATTACAAACTGGGATTCATTTTTAAAATCTATTTTTTTTTCAAACCCATGGCTTCTCGTTCCAGCAGAGCACCATGTCATCAAGACCTTTCTGAAATATTCAGATGACCATGATACTCCATATTTCAAACATTATCAGTGTTCCCCTATTGCTTATGGAATGGATTTAAAATTTCTAGTTAAGCATTCTATGTTCCTTAGAATTATTTCACTGTGTAATATTATTGTCCAATCCTCCTTTATACGCATCATTTATTTGCCTGACTCCAATCCCCAGAGCCCCTGCCATATTCCTTCTTCCCTTATCTCTTCCCTCACATAGACTCAGAGTCCCTCAAGGGCAGCGGCTATATATACCTGACTTTCCTTTTCTTCCCTGTCCATTTTTGATAGAGATTTCCAGACTAAAAACAATAAACAAACAAAAGGCAAGGAGAACAGAGAACAAATAAAATTATGTTCTTCTAATAAGTTAAGATGGTGAATTAAGCCTCTTCAGTTCTTTATAGAGAACCATTTAACCTGAGTTTCAGAGCATTCAGTAAACACCCCAGGGTAGCATTAGATGGAAATTATGATAAAATCAATCACTTTTCTATTTTTTTCTGACTCTTGCAGTTTTTAAAAATTTAACAACAAAGTAAGAGTGGTATTACAATGATGATAGATAATCATATCACAGGCTGTTAGATCTCACAGCACAATATAGGCACCAAGATATTATTTTTTAGCAACGTTAGCTAAGAACATACTACATGCAGAATGTATACTAGCTATTGAGGCAAAATAGATAACTCAGACACAACTTCTTACTTAAAGGAATTTACAATCTGCCAGAGAGAAACAGACACATATAAATTTAAAGAGGCCGTAGAGTATACAACAGGCAGCATTCCCAGGCCAATTTCATAGAAATATGTTTCGTGTCCAAAGGCCACACACAGATGAGAGGTCAATTCCAGCTTAAAATATGGAATATCAGAAAGGAGTATGCAACATATTCTCACACACAAATTATCAAAGAAAGGAGATAATTTCATGGAAAACCATTTTTCCTAAGAAAATATGAACAAAAAAAGATACTTGTATAAATCTAATGAAAACAGAAAAAAAAAAAGGAAAAAGTAATAGACTGGGGAAAATGCTCACAGTATGTTATTTTTAGCTTTTGTTTGAAATGAAGAAGTAAAACATAAAAACTAACCTTGCTATCTTGTTTTGACCAAATGGAGAATTGTTCTTGCTATGGGCAAGAAGCAATAATATACATTATAAGAAATGTCTTGGAGTTTTGCCATTTTCAAAACAGTCAGTGCCTGATATGATTTCAGAAGCAATGCAGTATCAGAGTTAGATCTTTTTTGGTTCTCCCTTTTCAGATGACACAAATAATTTAAAAAACTGCCTTTTTTCTTCTCTTTTTGAAAAAAAATATGAATTACACAGATTACTATTTTTAAAAAGTAAATATTACCCAAATTCAACCAATAATAGATAACCATTCGCCTTTAAGTTACACAAGTCAAATATTATTGTGTTTTGTTCATCGATAAACCCTTTGGTGCCTAGGATGTTGTCTGGTTTATAGTAGGTGCTCAATAAATGCTTGTTGATGAATGGGTATAGGAAGAGAAGATTGACAGTATATTTTTTCTCTAAAATGGCAACATATGAACCAATCAAGGGACAGACACTGGGATTCTAGTTCTTACAGACTTTGGATATATTAAACTAGGGATTATAATAAGAAATAAGTGTAAAGAATTATTATATCTTTTGAGCTTAGGCATAAATAGGCTACTCATACACTTATATATACCCTGGCATATTATTTTAAACTGTCAGAAAAATAAATATAAAACCATATAGAAAAATTGAACATAAATATTTAATTGTGAACCAAAATTTTTATGATTATCTCCTCAGTTACTGCATAGTATGAACAGATTTTCTATTATTATTAATGTCACTGCTAATGGAAATTTAGTCTTCTTAATGTCTTCATATGTATTTTAGAAGGATTTGGGGAGAATTTGTTTCTGTGGTTGTGACTCCAACACAATTTTAAACCAGATTGCAAACAAAAAATCAAATGGCACTCAGATTTAAACATATTGTGCCTTATAGAGTTATTATAAGTGAACAATTAGTTCAAACATCACTTTATAAACAAGGAAAATGTGACACAAAGAGACATTAGTCAATTTCCCAAATCATAGCTAGTTTCATTCATAAAGTCTATATACTTTTGAACACAATATTTCCACTTCTGGGTGTTAATCCTAGAAAACTAATGAGAAAGTACAAAGATATTTACATACATGTTTTTATCCTTGGAAAAAGTTAACAAAAGAACACAACACAAAAACAAAACCACACACCTAATAATGGAATGATACATGGTTGATTAAATAAAGTAGGGAAAATGCAGACAATGGAACACTGGGCAACAAGGAAGAATAAAAGTATCTAATTATATATATTGACATGGAATGTTGTTCAGAATGCTACAAACATGATTTTATTATTGGAAGATGAAATGTACCCTAAATATTGCTGGGAGATAATGCTGTGGAAGCAAGTCTATGTTTTAAAGAAAGTTAAGTCCAATATAAATAAAAGTCTGACCCTAGCAAGATGTTTTAGAAGTAGGAATACACCGTTAACTTGATACTGTGTTGAATAGTTCTTCACAGTATTAATAATTTCTAACGCTCACAAGAAAAATGATAAAACAGCCTAAATCTGTCAAAATAGCACACATCAGATTTTTTAAAAATTTGGTTTTAAAAATATCAAAACTCTTGCCAAATAAGCATAAAAAATTCCTAGATTTTGTTTTTGTCTAGGCTTCTTTGGTGGAGTTTTCTTTTTCCTCCACATATAGTAATAAGTGAAAATGGCCATCAAGAGACAAAAGTAAAGGCTTTCAAAGAACAAATCTATTCCTTAAATTGAAGGATTCAGTAATAAAATTTCTATGTGGAAAAAAAAAATCTGTCTCCTTCATAAATCTGAATTCTTTATACACTTTCCAAATGTGTATGAGCTCTGCACATTCAAATAGTTTTCCACTCTATGAAAAAAAGAAAAATGTACTACCAACAAATGAAAGCAAGCACTATATCTTAACTCTTAAAGCAATTTTTTGTTTCCTGTAAGGCTTTTAGATGAACTAGTACATACTAGCTTTTCATTAAAGATACATGGCCACTACCAATTGAAATCTGAGGCTGAAATCCATGTTTTCAAAAAGCTCCCCTTATAAGGAGAATCAACCATAGAAAGATGGATATCCTAAGGGCTTAATATTCCCTTGTCATATAGAGCTTTCAAAACATCTCCCTTAATCGCCATCCAATGGCAAAATCCAATAAACCATTTATAATTCTTATCCTCCTTAAACTGTCTGGAATTGATCTTTCTTTCTTTCTTTCTTTCTTTCTTTCTTTCTTTCTTTCTTTCTTTCTTTCTTTCTTTCTCTGTTTTCTTTCTTTCTTCTTTCTTTTTTCTTTTCTTTTCTTTTCTTTTCTTTTCTTTCTCTTCTCTCTTTCTCTCTTTCTTTTCATATTCATTTACACTCTCTACTCCTTTGACTTGGAGGAATCTACTCTTGGACAAGTTCCCCCCAGTTTCTATTTTTTCTCATTTACTTCTGTTGATTCCTTTATAACACAGAATCAAACAGTGGTATTTCCTAGATCCTTAACCCTCTACTCCTCTTTCTGTAAACCCACTCTTATGTCATGGCATGAAATGTACTTCATCAACTGACCCCAACATATCTCTCTAGTCTTCTCTCTTCCCAGTTTGCCATGTAGGCTATGTTCTCTTCTCAACAATCATCACCTTACTTTCAGACCTATTCTCTTCCTCTTCCAAGAAAGGTTTTTAGCCCTTTCCCATCTGTACAAATACTATACATTTTTTTTTCAAAATACTATGAAAATATCACTTCATCTATAAAGTTTTTCTCTTTCCAACAAGTAATCATTAACTGATCTCTATTGAGATATTTTCCTACAATACGTTGGTCATATTTCTTTGTTTCAAATTTTTTAACATATAGTGTAATATTGGTTTCAGAAGTAGAATTTAGTGATTAATCACATACATAAAACACCCAGTCCTCATCACAATAAGTGCCTTCCCTAACACACATCACCCACTTAACTATTATAACAACTGTCAAATGGAATTTCAAGGTTTTTAAATCTATTCATCTACCAAAATGAATTTTAAATTCTTCAAAGTAAAAACTACGTTGGAGTTAGAAAAGCATAAAGAAAGTAGTATAGAGTAAGAGTTATAACCGGGACATGAACTTTAGAATCAAACAAGTATCATCTGAGTCTCAGGTATCTGTCGCTTCCTAGTATGTAACAGTGTTATCATCTGTGAAATGGGGATAACAATTACATGATGATGATCATGATAATAACAATAGCATAATATTCTAACTTTACATAAAATATGCAAAGTGCTTAACATAGTGCTTGGCAGAAAGTATTTGCTAAGTCAGTTTTAGCTCTTACTAATTATTCTTCCAAATTTACACAGGGTCTCATTCATCTTAGGTTATCAATAAACATTTGGCGAATGGATTAATGAATGGATGATAGCAGAATATTATCTCTTCTATGCTTCTTTTATAGCTTAAGTTATTTGAGGGATTCAGTAAGCATTACTGCTACCATCAGAATAAATTTTAGGTTTTAAAAAACAAAGGCACAGACAAAATTTCTATAAAACCAAATGTACACAGAGATAAAGACAAACATACACAAAAGTAAAATGTTTTTGCTCTAAACTTTTCTAATCAATGTATTTTTCCTCACTGAGCTTATGAAATATGCTGATTATCACCTTGAAAGGCTAGGTGCCCCTGACAATACTTGGTAAGAGTAAAAAGTGGAAGAGAACATTATCATGGGCTGCTACGCCCATGAGAGATATCGGTTCTGGAGACACAGGAGCATTCTCTAGGCAGGCATGTTCCTAAACCTATTTATGGGAAGGAAGGAGGGTGGGTCTGAAATGTTATGTATACTTTGCCTGGACATAATGAAGAGGGACAAGAATAATGAAGACAGAGTCCCAGAGCAGGCATTACAGTTGTCCCAAACATGAAGTATCATGAGTACCTAGACTGATGTTTAGCCAAGGATCATTCTGGACTTATTAACTCTGAAATATCCATGACTTTCTTGCCCTTGCTCCTCTTCCCTCCAGTTGCCCTATGCAGGTTCAAGCACTCGTCACTTTTCTCCTGAAATGGTACCAAACCTTCACATGTGGGGTCCCAGCAGCAGGATTCCCAGGGCTTTCCCCCACATGCCAATGAGCATCCAAAGTACAACTCCTTTAGCTCAAGCCTGTGCCTCAAATCTCTGGCTATTCATTCCTTTTGGGATCCTATGCAATCCTCTAACTTTGGCATAAATAGGATTCTAATTTATCTTTTCAGTTTTATGTCTTCACACCCCTCCCCCTCCCAACTTCAGTCACCCTTCGTTCTAGCTATATGCAACCACTCGCAGTTCTGCAAAGACGCCATTAAGTCTCACATCCATGTCTTTGCTTATGTTATTCTTTCTTTTCAGAATGCTCTTCCCAATTTCACTGAATTTCATGAACTATGTGAACCACAAAAAATCGCCTTTTCTATAAAGCTTCCATTTTCATTCTGAACAAATCACTTGCCCTGCTATGACTCCATTGCCCTCTCTTTTTTCCTGTGTTCGTACCTACATTATTATAGGTTAAGTTGTTGTTTATAAATTTTTTACCCTATTAATTAATGAGCTCCTAGATGCTGGGGGTTAAATTTCATTCATCTTCACTTGTCTAGGATTTAGCGTACTTTCAGGGTCTATAAATATTTGCCGAATGGCTGCAGGAATTTCAGGTGGAGCCAGGTTGAAGTAGAACTGAAGAAGAGTCTCCTCTGTCTTCACTTAAACAAAATACAATCCTGAGTGTGAACTGAGAAGTGAATCAATGCCTTAACAGATCGGTTTATATACATTTTGTAGGCTAATATTTAAAGTGTTATTTTTAGATGTAGTTTATGTAGGAATATTGTTTTGACATATTCAAATATCTTCCAGAAAAAGAAAAAAAGAAAGAATACCATTTATTTCCTATGTGATTACTTTAATCAGTTCCTGTATTTTTTTGGAGTATTATCTAAACAATGACATTTTCTTGAATAATCATATAGATAATTTGTGGACAAAACTGTAGAATTTTGATAACAAAACATCTGAATTTCAATATAATTGTGCTTAAAGACCATTAATAAGTACATTGTGACACCACCCTGGGGCTGTTATCAGGTGCCAATCATGGCCTCTGTTTATGACACTGGGTATTATGAGGGATGTCACACATGAGCCATCTCTAAAGCTCAAATGCAAAGTGCAAAAATTACTTCCATTGTGATGAACATCAATAGTTACCCCAAAGGTGGTCCCTGAAATTTCTCAGAGGAAATGAGTTTATTTGTTATGGACAAATTGATTCAGGAAAGAAAGATTTAAACTATTAGGAAATCAAATTTTTACCATGTACCTATTTCTTCTGTAAATAAATCTTTCTGGTTAAGGTAAGAGTGTTCTCAGTAAAAATTTGGGAAACCAAATACTGTATTATTTCATCAGCACTTGAAATGAAAAGTCAGTTACTAAATAAAAGTCACTATTCCAAATATAGTACAGACTATAGCAATAGTCTAAAAACACCTGCTTCTGTACTTCTTTATTAAAAGCCGCTATTCTAGCAAATGTATTATTATTAGACAGTTCCACGAGCTTTTTCATTCCCTCCATTATATTTCTAGACACTCTAGCTGACTGTGGTGCATACGCTTGTCTGTGACCGAAGCAAAGGTTAAGTGTGTGTGACACAGATGAGCCCCGAGATTAAGTATACACTGTGAAATGCATGTGGATGTTCATGACTTAAACCAATGAACTGTGGCCTGAAATGATGTCACACGAAGCACAGTGGTAAGTGGAAGGTTAAACCTACTTGCATCTCGGCTCATTAAACGCAGTTAAAGTGCAAATCCCCTCATTCTGACAGTAGTGATCACAAGGGTTCTCTTTCTGGTCACAGCGCTGACTTTTAAACCCCACAGAGCATCTGCAGAATTTCAGTAAAATACAGCTAAATAAAGCGTCTGACTTTTTTTTTCTAAATATGTTTAAAAATTATTTCATACAGAGATAGTAACATATGAATAAAACTTCATCAGGTATGCTCATTTCTCTCTCATTCACACTCATCACATGCTACTCTGACAAGATGGGGGCAGAATGTGGATATGGATCATATATGGGCGTCATCCTTCTAGTCAAGCAGTGATAAAAGAAAACTCAAAATAGAAACCACGTAAGTGGAATGGTTTTATTTCAAGTTGTCCATTCTGGACAGAGGGAAAAATACTAAATTCTAGATTTTCTCATTAGCAGAGAATCTCCAACACTTTCCAAATGTTTAGAAACCCAGAATCAAGTTAATGAATTCCAAAGTAGAAAGGGGCTTAATAGGCTTACATAATACAACACTCTAAACCTGATACAAACATCAAATAGCATTATACATTTGAAAAGATACCACAAATTCTTTTGAAAAGAATGGCTATAAGTACCAAGTGTTCGTAAATATGATTATGACTGGGTTTCCCATATCTGAATAAGGTCAATGAAATTAGAGTAATTTTCCCTGGCATTTCCAAGTTCAAAGATCTACGAATGTCTTTAATGGGTATGATGCTAAGAATTGAATGAGCTCTTCCTTATGAAATCACTAGCAAATTGATGAGGGAGTAGATTCAGCAGCATATGAGCCACTAAGAGACAATACTTGATCAGAGATGTCCATGAAACATTCATTTAAAATGTATTATCCCCCAAATAAAATGTATTACCCCAAGAAAGGAGAACAATAGAGGAGGGATTCCAAGTACATACAAAGTCATACCAAAAAATGCCCACAACATTCTACAATACTCACAGACACACAGGTACATTTGTCTCGGGGTCCAGCTGGCATGTGCCACCATTGTAACAGTAGCCATCACATAACTGACAGCTAGAGGCAATCTTTCCATTAGTGCAGCTGCAGCAACAAAGAAAAGAGAAATCTCATTGTTACTGGCATCATTATTGTTGAAAGCTGACATAAACTCTCTGCAGATGAGAATATTCATCATAGAGGAGTAATGGAGTGCCTGGCTAAAAGTACATTTTCAGAAAGACAGACTTCCTGGAGGCAAAGATCTTTTTTTTTTTTTTAACAAAATGATGATAGACAAATGTTTTCTTTTGGTAATTTTCAAATTTTCAACCCATTTGCTTAATATAAAATTTTAATATAGCTATATATATGTGTGAAAAAGTATGCTTTAATGTCTATCACTTATACTGCAGGGAAACATTAGCATCAGGATCTTATTCCCTTTTCATATAACCAGGGCTTGGTGACATCAGTGTGAATTATAAACCACATGATCAAATATTCTGGAAGCAAATGCTTCAGCTATTTCTTGTAAACTGGAAAATCTGGTCCAAAAAACTGTTATTAATTTTAGATTCCAGGTTTTGTAAGAAAGTATAGGATTATCTGGTAGTCATTTTGTCCCACTGCTTCTCTTTGATTATGTACTATAATTAATGTCATTTTTTTTACTCTAACACATAAAAAAATCACGGGAAGTTCATTGCAAAAATAAACAGTAGTGTAATAGGAACGATATGTAGTCTGGCAACAAGGTAATGAGGTAGGCTTTCTTGGAAAACTTATGGAAACAATTCTAATTTACAGCACATTACATGTCCGAGATAAGAGTAAACACTGCTACTGCTGCATGGGGAAAAAACAAGCATAACAATAATAGGAAAAATACAGAAATTTCTTATTTGCCATGTTATATTTTGACATAAATTAATACTATTAGATTGGACGTTGAAAATTGTTGGGGGAACAGACAAAGGTGCATCGACATTCTAAATTATCAAGAGATCTCTTGTATTAGAAGTAGGGTCATAGAATCATATAAGCCTTGGCCCAAATCAGAATTACAACAGATCATGCCACTATTGATGATGAGATCATGTTGGCACTAGGTGCCATGAAGCAATCAGTGGGTGTCACAAGCTTGACACATAAATCAGGTTGCAATATCACTGATCACTTTGATCCTTTCCATGATGGATATCTATTGTGTTCCATCCATCAAAGTGTAATTCCCAATGATCGGTTAGATGCCTGCAATGATCAGTTGGTGATCCTGATTAATTTATTCTGTGAATATTTATTTCACCTCCTGTAGGTGGTAAGCCTGCTGGAAATACACCAAACAGCTTGTCATTTTTCCAGGTGTTCAATGTAAAGATATTTTTAAGAGCCTAGATATTAAAATCGTGTTTCTTTTTAAGATGAACAGAAGCAATGAGTCAACTATGTACTGGCTACAAAATGGAGATATATGAATGTAGAACCAACATGGAGAAGGAAACACTAGTTTAACATTTCCAAGATTTAACAGAGAATGGCTTAAATCTAGAAGTATCTGAATATGGATGCAAAGTGAGACAAATATACATTCAGCGGTATTGGTGTCTGATATGTTAAATGGATCTGGGAGACTTTTCCATGCCCTCCATCCCAGCCTGCTTGAAAATCAAAGAGCAGCAAGTTATAGTTTCTTGTTGTATCAAAAGGACAACGTCAAAGAGAAAAAAGAGCTCATTATACATTAAAGGATTTCCTACAAAAAAGATAACTATACACCAAATATCAGCTTTTATTTTATTTTTTTATTTATTTTATTTTATTTTTTTAAAGATTTTATTTATTTGACAGAGAGAGAGAGATCAAAAGTAGGCAGAGAGGCAGGCAGAGAGGGAGGGGGAAGCAGGCTCCCCGCTGAGCAGAGAGCCCAATGAGGGGCTCCATCCTAGGACCCTGAGATCATGACCTGAGCTGAAGTCAGAGGCTTTAACCCACTGAGCCACCCAGGCGCCCCCAAATATCATCTTTTAAAAGAGAAAAAAATTCTAATCATTGATTGCTTTTAAACTCCCGCTTTCAAGACTTATAAAAGATGTTGCCTCTTTCTCCTTCTAAAGGTTTTCTTTAAATCCTAAATTGAAGACAGACATTTGTATATATTTAATGTGTGAAATACAAATTACTGAAATCATTATAATGCATCAGAGTTCAGCTCATATTTTAATGCCGGTTTTCATCATAATTTTATTTCTTAGAGGCTTGTGTCACTCACAAACACACACACACACACACACACACAGTTTGTGATATATCACTTTCCAAAAGTTAATTACCAGTTGTCCCGTATGCACAAAGAATTCCCATAACAACTGACATCGCAAAGGTATTATTTAGACTATTCAAAATTATGATCAAGTCACTCTTCATCAATATTTACTTAGATTTCCACAAAAGAGAAAAATATACAATTAGCTCCATTTTTAAAGATCATATTTATTATACTTGACAGAGTATTCTATTTGACAGCTCATAGACTGTGCATTAGATACACACCTGACTATTTGGCATCACACATATACGTGGAGGCTTGAATTTTCCTATTTATGTAAAAGATTTACTGTAACTCAGTCGTGGTTGTTGTAGTATCAGTTACTTACCTATGAGATAGAAATTCTACCATCTCTGTAAACTTCATTTAATGCTAAGATGAAAAGTGTCATAGAAATGAAGACAAACTTGTCTAATAAGTTTCAGAATATCCAGAATCTTGTTTATATTTTCATGCTCATATGTTAGTCTATTTGATCAGGTATTATGCTGCTATTTTAAGCTTCCACTATCTACTCATTTGTTAGCAACTGTAATTTATCTATCTGACATACTCTTTTTCAAAAAGGATCTTTTAAGAGTCAAGAACTACAACGTTGGATCTTCATGGCCTACTTGGGTTATGAGGTTCTGGTGTTTCCAGGTTGATGAAGCCAGTTTTCTCTGTATAGCAGGCAGTCCTTTGAGCCCAAAGAGTCTCGCCCTTCTTTCTTCATATGAAACTTCCCCTTGTAATGGAAACATGGTGTGTGTCTCTGCATGAGCTTTTCCAAGGTAAACTGGGAAGAAAATTGTGGCATATAGCCTGTCTATTTCCTGTGTGAATGGAATGGAGTTGTAAGCAAGAGACTACAGTGCATTTCTGATATGGCTCACTGGACAGAGAGAAAAATATATGTTCACTCATGGAAACAAAGTTCTGTTTTGCTCAAGTTTCATCACAAAGAACTGATGAGCTTAATGAGCAAACATGATTTTGGTCATTTACATGAAAATGCATTTGCTTTTATATACTTATCAAAGGCACATATTTATAATTAGTCATATTTTCAATTACTTTACTTAAAAAATAATGTACTTTCAAATGACCCAATTTGAGGGTCTGAGTTAATGTCATTCTTAATGATAATACAAATCATACTTAGAGTAAATTCTAAAATGCGAGCAAATAAAAAAGAGATGTTGCTGCTGTCTGTAATAAAATTTTATCGGGCCTTGTTTGGCAGAGCAACATCACTCAGGGCTGGCACCCTCACAGAGCAGTCTCAGGGGAAGCCGTGGGATGAACACTTGACGGCATGCTTTTCTACCTCATGTTCTCATTTATTAGACTCCTAAGCAAGGCAAGTGATGGACTCCAGTGCTTTACGAGTCCTTCTTTTAAAAGGTTGTTGAAAGAAGTTCAGAGTGAAAACTGAACTCTAAACTCAGCAGCATCAACTTGCTTCATGACAGAACCCGGCCGGCATTACCCTTTAGCTGTGACGCTTTGTCTCCCAGTCACTTGGTCTTAAAGCCAAAGGGCAAAAGGCAACGTAACCAAAGTCTAACTTGGACAGTTTTATTGTAGGTGCCGCCTAGGACACATTATTCCTTCTCCTTATTTTAGACCATTATGCTTAAAGTCAGACAAAAACCCAAAGATTAGTATGTATTTCCATTAGACAGGGCTTTTGCTCCTCCCCCACAGGCTCATTTTGTAAGAACAGTAAAGGAAACACTCACTGTCAATGATAATGATGAAACATTTAAAAGCCTGAGCTACTCAAATTTAAGGATATTACGTATAGCTTTTTGAAGGTATGTTGCATTTCACTATTTCTTGCTTACTATTAGGAATATTCTACATAGGGAACGATCTGACCATATCATTACATGACTGCATGATGAATTTTCATGTTCCCCAGTTGCATATTATAGGTGTTGAACAAGTTCATTTAATTGACATGAACTGAATTTTATCTACAACAAAAAAGAGGAAAAATACCCACAAGGATGCACTGGTCACTATATAGAATCTTAGGATAAAAACAATTTACATTATTTTCACTTTTGTTGCTAAACTGCTACATCCTTTTGGGTTTGAATGCTTTTATAAATTAAGCTGGATATCCACTTACTTGCAAAATATATCTTCAGTGTCTTTACTTATAATGCAGTGCCCTCCATGGCACCTTATACATTTGTCAACCTCACATTTTGGACCTTCATAGCGTGTTGGACAGACACAGTCAACACTTCCGTCATCCCCAATGGTACAGGATTCAGAATTCACACAGTAGTGATGACATACATCTAGGAAGAAAGCACAAGCACAACAGAGAAAAAGAAATTATACTACAAGATGTTTTTCTTTACTCACAATATATGTTATCATTTCATTTAATATTTAAAGATGGTAAATCATTAAGCAAATATAGAAATAAGTAAATTAAAACATCTAAATATTAAAGAAATGGCCAATCAATAAGTAGATTAATTTACAAAATCAGTTTGTGATTACATGTAACTAGAATTCTTTAATAATGCCATTGATTCCTCCTTTTGCCAGTCAGGCATCATTTCATCTGCTAAAAAAAGATAAGTTATATTGATATAACGCTAGCTGAGGAAGTCTTTTGGTTCTGAATTTTAAAGTTTAAGTTAATCAGGTTCCTTAGTTTCCTTCTCACGGGCAATATTACTATTATTTTGAAATGAGCAGAAATATTCCACATTTCTTTGGATGTCATTTATTGTGTCCTCTCCTTGCACTATTTTCATCTGGAGAACAGGGTAGTAGGTGGTGAGTGGGGGACTCCGACCTCTGCATCAGCCCTTTGTGGTGCAAAGAAGCATCCCTCTACACACAGCAGAACAGGCCCGCTGTTTCTGCACACCTGGGCAGGTGAGCAAACAAGAAGTGCCTCTCGTGGAACACCAAGAGAAAAGTGAACTGGGAAACTGATCCATCATGGGTGGGAAGTGAACAGAAGTCTAGGCTATTGTTCACCTCCTAGGTAAGAACCTAACATCCCAGTCAGAGGGAAAACCTCCATGTGGTGTGAGTCTTTTGTTTGGAAAGATGTTTCTTATTGAACATTATAGACAATTTTCTCAACTACAAAAGACTTCCTCAAATATTTCTATACCTCTTAATGGGAATAATAAAACAAAGACCATGTAATAATACAATAACCACACTATCTTTATAATTAGGCATTCTGACTCAGTCTTTTGAAAAGCAGACGAATATATATGTACGTTTGTATATCAACACGCTATAATTTATCACATTCAAAATATTGAAATTCATAATACAATAATCCTAAGCAAAAGAACTGATTAGATCAGTCTCAGACTTTGTGTTTAGAAGCTGCAATTTCCTTTTAGCTAACTAATTGTGAAGCAATGTTAAATGTGATTAGCTGAGATAAAAATCTCAATTTATAAACTTTAACCTGCTGTAAGACAGTTATAGAGAGTGAGGAAAATTAAAACATAATTTATAATTCTCATGTTTGTATATTTATCTAGCCCTTTATTAAATCAGACAGAAATTAAATTTATTGACAGGCTTGCTTCATTTTTATGGAAATTTATTTCAAGCATTCTGATGCTTGCTCTTGCATTATGCCAAGTACCCTCATTGAGATTCAGTGCTTAAGTCTATTAACATGGTTTTGGCTATATTTAAGAAAAGTAGCACTTTCCAAAGGTGAGAGACTTGAAGATCTAACTAAGGCAGTGTTAGTATCTATCCATGATGGTGTCTGTTTGCAGTTGTTCCAGGCTTGGCAGTTAGAGTGTACATCACAGACTCTGTTTTTATTTATGAAGAATGTATGATCAGCTGCCTGTATGGGCTTCTCTCCTATTCAGTGCAGAAATCTCTACAAAACAGCTCTCATTTTTTCAGGTTGTTCAGTACCTCTTAATGACAAAGAGGTCTTTTCATATCACCCCCCAACTGCTTTAAATGTCATCCTCTGATCCTGGTTCAATTGTCTGATGGGGCATAGAAATTGGCTGATGTATCCTTCCAAGATCTTCATAGTTTGTCCTTATCCATAGTGGATCATCACTATCACTACATCATCAAAATCATGTAGGTGACTTATTTGCAAATGTAAATTCCAGTGCTCATCCCTGTCACTACTGCCCACTCATGCCTAGATTCTAATTCATAAATCTGAAATGGGGCCCAGGTGATTTCCATGGGATTGGTTGAGGAACTAGAATTTGGGAACTGGGGAACATAAGAAATGATGACCTGGAAACAAATTTTACTGATTAGCACAGGGACTACATTGTTCAATAGTTGTAAAAGGATTTGATTTAACTAAAATAGCTTTCTTTCTTTCTTTTCTTTCTTTCTTTCTTTCCTTCATGAGAGAGGGGGTACATGTGAGCAGGGGTGAGGGGCAAAGCTAGAGGGAGAGAATCTTAAGTAGGCTCCACACCCACTGCAGAGCCAAATGTGGGGCTCAGTCTCATGACCCCGAGATCATGGCCCTGAGATCATGACTTTACCCTAAATCAAGAGTCAACACTTAGCCAACTGAGCCACCCAGGCACTCCTAAAATAACTTATTTCTTAACTAACTTTGTGGGCCTTAATTAAAATGCAATTTTTAATCCAAAATTTTGGACCATTTTATTTTTATGACCACATCACTGAGAAGACCTGAGAAACTGGAAAAAATTGGGTTAACATTCTGATGTTTGATGATTGCCCTATAACACACTGTAGCAAGGAATATTTCACTTGCCTAAAGTGCTAAAGGGTAAAGTTAAATACTCACCTACAATTTACTAACTATAAGTAATTTTGGCACAAAATTGCCTTAGCCTAAGATTAAAAAGATGTGAGAATAAAAAAAAAAAAAAAAGATGTGAGAATATATACAACTTATTGGTATTCAAAGAAATACAAATTAGGGGCGCCTGGGTGGCTCAGTCAGTTAAGCGTCTGACTTCAGTTCAGGTCATGATCTCGGGGTCCTGGGATTGGGCCCCACACTGGGCTCTGCACTCAGTGGGGAATCTGCTTCTCCCTCTCTCTCCTCTCATGCTTGATCTCTGTCTCTATTTCAATTAAATGAATAAAATCTTTAAAAAAAGGAAATGCAAATTAATCTCAAAGATATACCAGTGCACTTCCACTTAATTGACAATAACAGAAACTCTCATACACTACTAGTAGAAATACAAATTGGTTCAGTTGATTTGGAAAACAATTGACAGTGTCTACTCTATTTGAACATACCCACACCTTATGACCTCGCACTTCTACTCTCAATATATATCCAAGAGGACAGCATGAATATGTGCACAAAAATATGTATGTAATATGCACAGCAACCTGTGCATATTAGCCCCAAACTAAAAATAATCCAAATGTTCATTGCAAGAAGAAAGGATAAACTGTGGTTCATTCACACAAAGAAGTATACATACAAATATATGTATACATACACATACATTGATATCATAAATAAAAAATAAAAGCAGTACAGCTCATAAGTAACAACATGGATGAATCTCACAAAAGTAGTAAGAGAAAAAAGCTGGACACAAAAATATATACATTATTTTTTAATTTATATAAAGTTCAAAAGGCAAAAGTAATCTAGGGTTTTAGAAGTCAAAAAGGACTTATTTTGGGGGAGAAGAGGATAGTGAGAAAGACCATCAAGGAGCATCTGAGGTACCAATAGTATTTATTCTTGACCTGGGCGTTGGCTTACGCTGCTGTGTACACCTGGTGACAATTTATTGAACTGTAAATTTATGATTTTAAACTTTTCCTATTTATATTATGCTTCAACAAAAAGATTTTTCTAACCTAATGGCAAATAAACTACAATTACAATATTTTAGAAATTCCAGTTAATTTGCTAACTAGGCTAAATAGGTTTTCTCTTTAGATACTTCTATTAAAAGGAATTCGTGGTCTACTTTTTATGCTTTAAAGAAAATTCTCTACCCTTTATGCTTTCAATATTTTTTTCCTAGCATGTCAGATGCACATTATTCAATGCACTTGATTGGTCTCATGGCAAAGAATGTAAAAGAAATGTTTGCTTAAGATAAAATTGTGAAATAAGCAGATATTAGAATTTGCACTTTAATAAATAATTCTAAATTGTATGCTGTTAAGCCATGCCACTTGTTTCCTTCTAAAAAAGGCAGAAATCATTTTAGGCTCAGAACCCTTTCTCTACAGATATTCAAATGGGAGATATTTCATTTTCCCCGTTCACATGCTTCACACTTGACACTATGTTGAAATTCAGGGACAGAGAGTCGCTCACTATACTCCGACCCTGCCAGAGTTGCTTCCCAGTGCCTTTCTTTGAAAATGTTCTCACTATCTCCCACTATTAGGCTTCGGATGTGGAGCATGTAGAACTCACTTGACTTATATGTTCAGCTGGATTGTTTTCTGCACCACTGTTAGTGTTCTGGGGCCCAACCCTTTGCATGCATAGTCTCTCTCTCTCTCCTTTCTCTGTCGCTCTTCCTCTCTGTCTGTCTCTCTGTGTCTTAAAGACTTTCATATACTCAATTCTCACTCCAAGATTCCTTAACACAGGAGAAAGTAACCTTCTTTAATAGGAGACTTTGTCATCTGCTGCTTAAACTACCACATAAGCAGAGCATCTGGGTGGATCAGTAAGTTAAGCGTCTGCCTTTGGTCAGGTCATGATCCCAGAATCCTGGGACTGAGACCCGCATTGGGCTCCCTGCTCACTGGGAAGTCTGCTTCTTCCTCTCCCTTTCCCTCTGCCCTTTCCCCTGCCTGTACTGTCTCTCTCTCTAATAAATAAATAAAATCTTTAAAAAAAAATAAACTACCATGTAAGCATTTGATACTTGTAAATTGGAAAGTAAAATAATTCCTTCAATTGTTATCTGCTATTTCAATTTTACTCATGACACATGGAAAAAAATCTGATGGTGCTATTTCTAAAATGGATGATTCAACCAAAGTTCACTTTCTCTGCAATTGTCTCAGTATCAGGACAACAATGTATAATAAGTCATTGGAGAGTGACCTAATTTCTCTCTCATTCTCTTCTCAGCTCTAACTTACTTTGAATTATAAGCATCTATACAAAACTTGTATAAATATGTGCAATATTTTCACCAGTGTCACCTCTCTATATACTCTATATATATATAATTACTACACACTCATATTTAAATTCTATCTCTTCAGCTATTTATCTAATAAGAAGAATACTTCATTAGTACTTCCTAATCCAGCAGAAATTTAATGAAGTATGAAGAAGAATTGGTATGAGAAGGAATTATGCAATTGTTATGTAATTGTTCTCTTTGGTTCTAAGGATTCCGCCCTGACCTAATAAGCTCTGACATCAACAGAAAAGTTTAGTACTCACTGAAAGAACACTTTTCTAATCCCAGAGCACTAAAAAATAGTTACCCCATAGAGCTTACCACTTTAAGCACCAAAAATGGTTTAAAACCATTTTGAAGATAATCTTTCTGTAAGATAGATAGCCATTTTCTTAAGTAAAATATATAAATACATTTTTTTAAAGATCTTCTTTTTAGGTAATCTCTATACCCAACATGGGGCTCGAACTTACAACCCTGAGGTCAAGAGTCACATGCGGTACCAACTGAGCCAGCCAGACATCCTCTAATATAGCAATATTTTTAATGGCTCCTGTAACATTATAATTTGTAATTATTTCTATGAACTTACCTTTGCAGAAGTTTTATAGCCCTCTGCTTTTTGTTTTTTCATTTTTAGCTTTGACTAAGTGACATGTTGCTTAAAAAAAACAAAAACAACTTAATAATTTCTCCCAAAGAAAATGAGGATGTTGGTGGCTGGTTAACCCTAAGGTGTATAGCAAAGGGATTGTTTTCTAATTTCTGACACACAGACATAGACACAGATACACACACACAGAGACAAACAGACACACCCCAATTACCTCCCCCCCCTAATTTTAAATTTGGCTTAATAGTTATTGGAACTGAAATAAAGTAAAAAAAAAAAAAATGTGGTACACCAAAAGAAGATAAGTTAAAAGAAAACATAAGCGAGAGGACACTTTTTGTTGGAGCACATGACATGGGGAAGGGATTGAATGTTGAAGATTAAAGAGTCTAGCCAGATCAACCAGTAAGCATTCAGAAAGAACAGTTTGAATTTATGGAAAGGAAAGCTGGTAAAACAATATGGTTGGTCTCATTTTGAACAACATGAGTAATTTAACCATGACAATAAGATGGAAGTGGTGGATCCATAATTGATTATTTGCTGAGGAACATGCATCTGCCTAATTATATCCTGGGAGCTGTAGGAAGAGGACAGAAATACGAGAAAGGCCACCAGCTCTCAGAGAGCTGACAACTCAATTGAAAGTTTAAGATAAGAAGGAAAAAGAACCAAAACTGATCTGAAAAACATCCACTATGGCAAGAGCCTACAAATATTACTACCAACAAAATCTTCCTTCTTATGAAACATTCCATCCCCTAAGTTTCAAGCATTTTATTGACCTGAATGGCATGACAATTGAGATGTTCCACATATGATAAGAAGGAGTAATAATAAAATGTAATTAATCTGTGCTAAGAAAGTAGAGATTACCATGAAATTATATAATAACACTTTATATTCACAATATAAAAATTGTTATAACCTCTGTAGGGTAATTACACTAAGAACTGCATAGTAGCACTAAACACAATCATGTAATCTAAAGGACAAGGATGGATATATAATTACAGAGTATTCATATGGTAATTAGGTGAATAGTAACCGGAGAATAAGTGAATGGCTATTTTCTGCAACAGAAATAAAATGATTTTCAAGGGATGCCATCATTGCACTCTATCTTTCTTTCTCTCTTTCCTTTTCAAGCAACCAGAGTTATAAGGAAATAACTTCTTCCTTTAATCTTTTTTAGAGAATCTTAATAGACTCCATAAAAATGTGGGTTGTATGGGTATATATACAGGTTTATGAATATTCATGGAGAGCCAGATGTCTATAAAATCTCTAGCTGCATTTAACTTCTTTCCTAAATATTTCTTTCTATTGAAAAGTAATTGCCAAGACTATTTAGCTATTAACTCATATTTGCAACTGGGCTATTCACATTGTAATAGTTAGTGAAGTGTGAAATTTATTTAAAGAGAATAAAACCAAACTAAAATAATACCACCTAAGCAGGAGCTGAAGATATTCAGTAAGAATAATGCAAAACTGGAGAGTCTTTAATGGGTAATACAGATGGTCATACAGGGGAGACTAAATTATACAATTACATGTATATACACTGATTGTTCTACTTCACTAAATGTTGACCTGGTTTAAAAAAAATAAGTTATGTGAATTCACTTTAAGATTCATGATTTAAGTAAGCATTTGGTAATTTAGTACTACACACAACAACAATAACCAACCAGAAGTAGGACTGTATTACTTACACAAATTGAGGTAGAATTATCCACAGTGCATATCCCCAGGCAGTCTATAACTTAGCTCCAGTCTCAGTGCGATTCCTGCTCCACCTTCACTGATATTTAATTGTGTCCCAGGAGCAGTAGATTCTATGAATTTTGCTAATATTATCTCTACAGGGAGGTTTACGGCAGCTTCCATGTAGGTATAAAATGTGGAAGACAGCCAATGATGGTATTTTATAAACTTTTGATGAATACTCATGCTAAGGTGACATAATAAGGAAAAGAAAGAAATAAAACCATTGGCTAGAATATGAAGGATTTGGAGGTTAAATTCAGTACTTACTCTGGCTACCAATGTGACGTTTTCTGAGTTACTTGACTAATTTATCCAGTACACCCATCGATCATCTTTGAACAGAGGCAATATTACTAAACATCCCTAAGATTACCTCACCAGTCCATTCCCCCCCACCTATGCTCAACAATGCCCTTTAAATCATCAAGGCCAACTACGGTCTGTTTTAAGTAAAATGATGTATATGATGATTATGATGATGATGATGATGATGATGATGATAAATACTCGATTTTAGCTGTCTTCTTCATGTTAGGCTCATTTGTTGGTTATGGTCTTATGCATTATATGGTATTATTTGCATCTTATGGGTGAGTAAACTGAGGCACTAAAGGAGGTTAAGCACCTTGCCAAAGATCCCACAGCAGTAAGTGGGAGAGCCGAAATTCAAACTCAAGTAAGCTGAACACTAGAGAATAAATGCTTATTTTTCTTATTTAACAAGTCATACATTTGCCTCCCCCAAAAAAAAAAGAAAGAAAAGAAAAAAGAAAAACTCAAACAGAACAAAACAAAACAAACCTCTAGAAAGTAATTTTAAACATCTTTGAAAAAAAAAAAAAACATCTGTGGTGTTCTCTTTCCTTTCTGTGTATCTAAAACTGAACACGTCCCCATCTACATGGATATCTGAGGCTCTCCCCAACAGCCAGAATGTTAAAGGGCCCTGTAGCTCAAGAGCTGCAGGCCCAGCAAAGCTTACTTGGTGCCTCCATGGTCTACAGTATCGGACCTCAGGAATCAAGCCAGACTCCCACAGGAGGTGGGGATACCTCACCCACATGTTCACATTTCACACATCATTCTCAGCCTCCCATCCCAACTCAAGTTGAATATTTGCCTCTCTAGCCACTGATAATTGGTTTACAGCCCTGGATTCTCTTTTTTGAAGGAAACTTCTAACTATGCATGGCGATATCTTCATTATCAAGCAGGATCAACTCTGGGTCCCTCCACACAAATAAGAAACCAAACAACAGTCAAGAAATCACAAAGTGAGGCCATGTCTGGACTGTTACCATTTACTGACATCTAATTTAGGATGAAAACATTTAGAAGGATTCTGGAAAAGCTCTAAGATTCTCAAATATGTTGACAGGAATGATTGTGGCCTTTCCTTCTCTGGAGTCAGTTTTTTGCCTTGTATGGTTTAGGAGGCAGAAGAGAGAAAGTAACTCGTATAAAATGCTTAGAATTTTATGATTGTTTTCTTTGAAAGCTTATATAAGGCAATGGGAAAACAGATTTTAGAAATATTAAAATTATTCTTTTTTACAGTCCTCAAATGTTTTATACAACCCAAGATACTTTAATAATTAAACTTATTGCATAGTCCTAATAGATCTTCTAATTTCAGAGCTGAGTTTAATAATGTAGGCAAACATTGAATTCAGGTATGCCAATTAAATATTCACTAGGGAAAAAATGTGTGCAAAACTCTGATTAGAGCTGATAAATTTTCATCAGGAAAGCGTGTCTAAGAAAATTAGCATTTTCTAATTTATTACTAAAAATAGAAATATATCTCAAATATTTCTATAGAGAACACTGAAAAATTTAGAAGAATGAAATCCATTCCGAGCAAACAGTGCTATCTCTGAGTATTCAGGTAAAAGGAAAATGTAAAGTCGAGAAAGCCAAGTTATCAAAACGTTGATTTAAGTACGACATGTGGGGTGAATTTTGAAAGTACCAGCATTAAATCTCTGACAGATTGCTGTTTCAAAATGTGTATTAATAATGATAGCATCAATCATTTTAGTAATAGTCAAAAATTAACTCATAAAACTATCAAGGCAATATTTTTTCAAATATCAGAGATACCTGTATAACTTTTTTTTTTTTTAAGATTCTATTTATTTATTTGACAGAGAGAGAGAGATCACAAGTAGGCAGAGCCAGGCAGAGGGTGAGGGGGGAAGCAGGCTCCCCGCTAAGCAGAGAGCCCGATGCGGGGCTCGATCCCAGGATCCTGGGATCATGACCTGAGCCGAAGGCAGAGGCTTTAACCCACCGAGCTACCCAGGCGCCCCCCTATATAACTTTTGTTTATAAATCATGTTCTGGGTTGAGCGTTCCTCTATTTTTAAAGTAATCCAGCCATAAAAGGTTTTAGCAAGTAGTTATTTCTGGGTTGAGTGTTCTTCTATTTTTAAAGGAATACAGCTATAAAAGGTTTTAGCAAGTAACTATTTATAAAGTGGTAGAGAGCCACTTGAGACTTGAAAGCAAGCTGACTTGCAGATGACAGCTAAATATGGTTTTATAAGATGAGGCTAACTGAAAACCAATTAAATGGATAAGCAGAAAATGGCTTAAAAAACAATGAGAAGGAAGTGGGCTCATACCAGGTGGTACCTTTATGACCATAAACAAGTTATCTGCCATATTTAGTCCCTAATTTCTCTGTCAGGGCATGGAGTATATATTAAGTTTCAATCAATTTCAACCTACTAAAATTTGCCCAACATCTACAGTGTTAATAATATCTACTGGGTTAATATTGCTCATGCCCTCAGAATGCCCATACTTTGATAGAACCCTGAAGGCTAACAAGTTTGAAAAAAAAATCAAGATTAATAAAAAATTTTAGCTAATCAGATCATGCAAATATTTTATTTATTTGTTTATTTTTAAAAATTTTATTTATTTATTTGAGAGAGAGAGTGAGAGAGAACACGAGCAGGGAGGAGGGGGCGGCGAGGAGAGAGAGAAGCAGGCTCCTCGCTGAGCAGGGACCCCTACGAGGGTCTCGATCCTAGGACCCTGGGATCATGACCTGAGCAGAAGGCAGACACTTAACCAACTGAGCCACTTAGGGGCCCCCAAAATACATATTTTTAAAGACAACTGAGATCACAAAGTAATAACTTATTTTTAGAAAACTGGAACAAGTCTCATGGAGAGATGAGAGGTGAAGAATGCTAGACAGGAGGTAATCATGGAAAAGATCCTCTCAGATGGAAGTACCATTAACGAAGTTATTGTCCTCATGTTGTAGCCTAACTAGAGGGCAGGGAATGTCCCATATCATCATACTGGGAGAACATGAGGCCATCCTAGAAAAACATATGTATTTCCCCTGAGCATAATTCTCTTTCTTCTCCTTTTCATTCTTCCATCCTTTTTTCTTTCCTTCTTCTAAGCTACTCGCTTAAAATGTAAATGTCAAAGTAAGGATTTCTGATAAACTTAAATGTGACCTCCTTTCTAGTTTTCCTTTAATATGTTGCTTGTTGAATGCTTTATATGTATCTCTATATATCAATATATTGATCACTATAGATAGATAGATAGATAGATAGATAGATAGATAGATAGAGGTTCCTACACTAGTGTGATAGCAAAAAGAAAAATGATGGATTATATTTAAGTGATTACTATTTAATCAGACTTCACACAAACACTGAGAAGGTCACCTTGAAAAGGTCACCTGACAGAAGTAATACATTGTACGCTATAAAAGATTTTCATTGGTCAAATGTGCAAGTTTCCTTTAGGTCAGATATATATCTGCGGGAATTAAACAGATTATTGATATATAATAACCAGCTTTCCACTTTACTAAGACATAATAATTCCAAGATGAGAGAGAATCACTTTAATTTTATTATTAGTAGCCTTTAACTTTAACATAATTGGAAGTATGCATTGGATTGCTGTAATTAGTCAGTAAAGTAACTTGATCAAAGGTCCTTTTTATTTAGAAAGATTATTTTTCTTCGAAAACATCCTTAAGGCAGTGAGATAAAGCCATTACTTCTTTATGCACACAGTATACCAAAAGATACTGTAGCAAGAATCTTTTGATATAGTAACTAATGTGCTTTCTTTCTAAAACACACTGACTCTTCTCTCCACTCAGACAGTAGGTAGGTCTTAATTTACCATGCTTTTTCCGTCAACTCATTTCTCACCACCTGACATCTAACATGTTTGTGTATTATCTATAAATACTGAAGTGTACCATGAAAGTTGTTTTCAATTTATTCATGAGTAAATCCCAAGCTTCAGTGGCTGGCATGCATTAGATGTTCTATTATTATTTGTTGAATTAATGAATGGCCATTGGAAAGCACGGCACTTCAGAAGACAGAGAACAAGAGCTGATGTTTTAGTTTTAAAACCCCAAAGGCAGTTATAAATATATGTAAATATGGAATCGGCCAACCACTCCTAAAACTAACTGGAGTTTGCCAGGATGTATCTGTTCAGATGGGGAGAGGAAGGTGGGAGATGAAAGAGGAGAATCTGACGGCAAACGGAGATAGACGTCATCAAGACCCAGCAAACCGGCCCTTGGAAATTTGGTCCTTGCATTAAACATACACTCAGCCACTGCATCAATAAACCAACTACTAGACACTCCAGGCTGCCATGTGAATGAAGGATGTGACCTGCAAAATTCTTAGAAATGGGGCATTCTACAGAATTAGACTAAACTTTTCTGTTTCTAATAGGTTTCCACTGTGTAGTCATAGTCTCATCTGTGTGGAAGTATACCTATGGAAGAAATTATTTTCTTCAGTGGTTTGATCTACTTACTTTCATGTGACTTAATATATAATTCCATTCTAAATTTATGGATCATTTCTGAAATTATTTTTATAAAGCAGCTCAGATCATATTCATAAATGCCACAAAAATAATAAATCTTTTTTATATAGTGGCTTGCTTATCTGAGCGAATTGGATTAAATCTATTTTCATTATCCAAATTATATATTACCTAAATATATATAACATTTAAATATATATTGTAACATATTTTAATTACATATTATAAATGATAGGCACTCAAAATATCTATTAAAATGACAAATTTTTGAAAAAAGCATTTGATTTAAAAATTTACAGAGGACTTTTCTTATAAATTATCACTTGAAACTTCAACTCTGAGAAGCAGATAAAGTTTTAACTATTATAATTATTTATTTTACAAATCACGTGTCACCTAGGATAATGAAAATAATTTGAAATCCAATCCAAATCCAAAGTTGCAGAATACTATTTGTTAGTCGACAATTTTCTACTTTACATAGTTTTAGATGATCTAATAAATGTCTTAATTCCATATCATCACCTCTAAAACTCATTATTTCTTCCTCACATCTGGATTCCAGCTACAGATTCCAGAAGAGTGAACTTAGAGAGTATGGTCAGTGAAGATCCAGAAACCCACTGACACTGTATTACATTTTATGTATTTGTTTTGTTTGGTCAAGAGATTCCTAAAAGGCTTAGAAGCCTGTACTTCCTTCCAATGTAAGAAGAAATCTGGAGCTGAAAAATTCTAGCTTATTCTAGTTATTTGTGGTCTGTAAGGTACCATGGAAGGAACATGAGTTCTTGGACTATGACAATAATTGACGGAGTTCAATAAGGTGTCATTCATTACATGGTCATATACCAATCTATTTGTTTTCTCCACTATGTTTTCTCCACTATGTTGATTTATATTTATTGGTTCATTTATTTTTATTTCAATTTCTACCAACTGATTTTCAAGAAAAGCTTGCCCTCAGATTATTACAATATAGATTTTCTCGTTTCTTAAAAGTGTTAATTAAAGTGCAAATTATTTCATCAAATTGAAAATTAAATCATATCGTTACCATGGATTTAGTCATAGATCTTCAAGAGGTAATGCAAATATAAAAATTCAAATGCAGATACCTGACCTTTGGATTCATCTTCTAGTACTATTTTGAACCAAATATTTTCAATTTCTATTTCTTTCTATTTCTATGTGTTATACTTAAGATGTATCTGATTCTCTGTAACAACCCTCAAAAAATGTTTTTTCCCTTCCTAATAGTTAATTTTCATATAATTAAACACTTATATATTGAAAAATTATTGGCTAGCTCCTTTTTATTTAAGTTTTACTCTTTTTAGTGTTATGTTACCTGTTGGAAAACAGTGGATTTTAAAGTATATTCATCTATTGAAATTAAACTTATAATTATATTTTGCATTCATGAGAATAAAACTGAACAAATAAATACTATTATTAATGCATTGTTTTGATTTAAGCAAAGAACTGCTCTTCTTCAGCTGATGGGTTACATAATCATAGGGTAAATTATAAATCTTCCCATCTTTCTTTGGCCTTTTGCACCTGGGACTCAAAAGCTATGAGTTTAAGATTTAAGGATTTTTTTTTTTTTTAATCTTGAGAACCAATGATGGCATCCTGATTCTCTTGTCATTTTTATCAATAATCAGGATGAATACAATTTTTTCTAGCATAATATTTACTATCAAAAGAGGTCTAACTATTACATAAAAGAGAGTAATGATACCAAATTATAGTGATAAAAACTTTAATAATGACAAACATGAAGATTATCACATTAACTGTATGATAAGAATTTTATTTTGTTTTCTTCTATTTAAAAGATATAGAGATTCCTGAGTCATGACATTTTTTCGAAACATGTCAGTTGACATTCCAAATCTGATATCAATAATGTGTTTTAAAATTACTCTTAAATTTACATTTAAATTAATTATTTTAAAAATGAGGTTAGCAGATGTATTTAAATAGAAACAACAATGCTTGGTTTGAGGTAAGCCTCCAGTAAATATTTTTGTTCAATCTGTGTATCTATCTGTGTATGATTTATGTAATATATTATTTTCAAATACACAATTCTATTTGCAGATAATTATTTATGAATCCGTTCAGTTTACTTAACACCAAGTATAGCAGAATCACAATCATGGGTGGCTTCTCTTCACACAAAGCCTGCCTCCCTCCTTTCCTTCCTCCCTTCCTTCCTCCCTTCTTTCTCTCCTTCCTCTCTTCCCTCCTTCCTTCCTCCCTTCCTTCCCAGGGCTTCCAACTAGGCATCTTCAGTTTATTTCAATACATATCCCTCTTTAGACAATTAGTAACCATTACTTGTGTGACAAATTATTTTCAACCTTAAGGCTTTCATTATTTTTTATATTATTTTGTGTACTCATTCTTCCTTAAGTTGGAAAAAGAAGGGTAAATACTTATCAGTAGCCCTAATGTGGCATAAAAGTAGAAGATTAAACCACCTAAACTTGGCATGTTTACTGAATGGAGCACTGTTTCAAGAGTATTGTGAGACTAAAGTTGTCTCAAAATCAAATGAAGCTGGCACAGAAAAAAGTTATTGCTATGATGCCAGAAAAAGTGATTAAGCATTCTTAAAGATTTTTTTCAAATAGTAGTTACTGAAATTGTTAAACATAATTACTAATATTCCAAGTGTAAGTTACATGACATAGAAATAAAAGGTTATCTTTTATAAAATTTTTAAAAAGATTTTATTTATTTGACAGAGAGACACAGCAAGATAGGGAACACAAGCAGGGGGAGTGGGAGAGGGAGAAGCAGGCTCCCTGCTGAGCAGGGGACTTGACCCGGAGCTTGATCTCAGGACCCTGAAATCATGACCTGAGCTGAAGGCAGACGCTTAACAACCAAGCCACCCAGGCGCCCCAAAGTTTACCTTTTATAAAATTAACTTTATAAACACGTTGCTGGCATTTGAAACAATTGCATATAAAATAATGGTATGCTCCTAAATAGTATGGAATAAAGTCCATTTCTGATCTTTGATCCTTTTTGGCAATGTAAGTCTAAGTTGCAGCTTTGTCTGGCTTTTATTCTGCAAAGATATGCCACTGGTTTTTTATTCACCAAAAATTATGGGGACAAGTATCTTCTAAGATCCTTTATACTGACATATCCCCAATGCCTAGAATAAATAATACCCACAAGTGTTCATATATATCAGTAAGTAAATTAATTTTAATAATCAGAATATGTACTTTGACTCATGTATGACATAGTCTCTGCTTGGAAAAAAACTGCCTCAGTTTCCAATAAATTCTTTTTATATGAGCACATTTCCCCTAAATCTTTTCCCTCTTATTATTTTTACATTTCCCAATAATAGCATAACACTATAGTAAAAATCTGTTTTTAACAATTCTAGATTTATACTAGATCAAAATTGCCTTCAATACTATTTCTATAATTCTGACAATTTTCTCTAAACTCTCCAAAGTAAGATCATAAAATTAGTACATTACCTTTACATTACCTTACCCTTAGCCTACCATTCTCCATCACAGTCACGTGAGAAAAGAAATGTATTTATTTTTCTTTACATACATTATCTCAAATCTAATTCTATTTTTATACCATTTTTTTTTCTCCAAACTGAAAATGCAAGCACAGAGTTTCTCATGGAATGTAGGTCTTCATAAGCTGCTAAGTAAAGGTGGCCTGGAACTGTTTTAAGTGGTATCTTGTCAGAGCACAGACAAAAAGTTGGCCTGGCTGGTTGGAAACAAAACCTTTCTACTTTGTTTACATTCACTCACATGCCTAATACTTTCTCCTAAGTCCAAGCACTGAGTTAAGCCCCTCTAAGATTGATGAGGTATGCCTCATCATGGCCTGTTTCATATTCTAGGGTGGTAGAAAGTCAAGAACACGAATGATGATATAAACACAGCTTGAAAATGCCAAGAAGTGCTGGATGTCCTAGGACAGAGGCAGCTTAAGAAGACAAAGTGGGAGGATTAGAGAGGGTTAGCAGACATTGAGGAACCCACATGTAAAGACAAAGACGTATGAACAATTTAAAGGGGGCACATTTTAGAGACCATGAACAGGTTTCCACGGCTGGAAAAAAAGATACACAGTGAATGTGCTGTAATCCAGGAAAGAAGCCTGAATAAAAGCAGTGCTTATCTTCTCACCAAGAGAAAAAGAAGTGGAAGACCCTCAGTAGCCAGGAGTCCAAATTACTTTGTCTCTAGGTGTGAATGCTCTAAGAATCTTGAATATTTGCATACTTAGGAAATAGCTAGTTCTGATAATGTCACTTTTTAACTCATGATCCTTTCTTGGGGTTCTAGGCTCAGTTCTAATTGGCCTTCACACTAACAGGGACAATTGAAAACATTTTATTCTATTTTCCTGGTCATTATTAAAATCCTTTAGTCTCTTCTGTGTGGGCCTGCTACCATAGGCTTAATCAAGACTAAAATTCTTATTAACACCCCTTTTCAATGGGGTAGAAACTGGTATCCATCAGACTGAACCAGCGCATGACCTGAGCTTTGAGTGTTCCCACAGTGAGCCTCAAAGGATGTCGCAGAACGGGCAGGATATCAAGTGACAGGAAAATACACCAGAAGAAGCTACTTTTGGAGACAGACCCACAAGGCTATAAATTGTGGCTCCTATGTTCTCCAATGGAACAGATTAGGGAGAATGTCTTCATCTCATTTTTGGCAATTGTAAAATTGCATTAATAATACTTCACAGGGCTGTGTGAGAATTTGGTAAAACATTAGAAGTTGAGAGAAAATAAAGTTTAACAGCCTATTTCTCTGTGACCAAGACATTATACATTTTTAGTGATTTGTTATTTCTCTTGCCAACTTTCCCATAGGAAAATCAAATAGAAATAGAAAAGATAAACTTCAAAAGACCTTCCCTTCTGGCCTTTTGCACATTCTGTTCCACTCACCACTTCTCTTCATCTAGTTAGCTGCTTCTTCCTTCTGGTCTCAGCTTACATGTCACTTCCTTCAAGAAATCTTTCCTATAAGCTGAATTCTCTTTCTGTGTTTCTGTGCTAGCTAATGTATTTCATTAAATTGCCTTTAATATAACTTGCATCTTTTTCAGAATCACACATTAGATTGTAGACCCTTCGAGGGCAGGAAACATCTCTGACATCGCTGTTTTCTCAATGCCTAATAGTGACAGGCCCACTGTAAATACCAAATTTGTTTACTAACCAATTGACTAATGAAACAAAATTGCTCTGCAAAGTAAAAATAATCCCATCACGTCATCACATATTGTAGACACACATCTATATTTCATAACTTTTATAACTACTTGGTAGACTATGGTTCTAATGCCAGTTACAATAGATGAAATATTTAGATTACTGTCAGGTACTCCTAATTTTATAAACTTGAGATATTACTTCGTGTTAGTACTTATTGCAATAAACCATACAGGTGTATTTCTAATAAACTAATTGCAATAAACCATACAGGTGTATTTCTAATAAACTAAGTTCTAATTGAAATTATAATGGGTCCCCAAGCAGATTACTAGAGAACTTTAAAAATATCAATGAGAGGACAAACACATTGCCATTTGATTTTAACACCGGGCTCTTAGACACAGATTGAGTTGGTCCTCATTGGCCCTTTTGCCCTGATGTTATTAAGTACTAATAACCTCAGATATTATTGGCCTCATATTTAACATTCAGCTTTAAATGTGAAATGCCATGCTTATTATTTTTTTTATTTATACTAGAAATCCTTGCTCCAGATCTGCACAAAATGGAGCTATATTTGTTCTTAAACAACTTACTAAAAGAATACTCAATTTTACTTTGCCATTATTTATCTCCGTCTCTCCTCCCTGGGTGCTTCTGTTAAAATTAATTTGCATTTAGACCTCAGGATTTTATACTGCCATTAGAATCATGAAATGTTTTTACTCAGCACAACTAAGAACTGATGTTTTACCTCCCACTAATGGACCTTTAATTAGGCACTGTAATGAACCATTCTGTCATTCCTTCTTTTATGGAGAGAAGATTTTGTATATGCAAGATACAATTTTGACAGAACACCAGGTCCACTGAACCTTGCCGACTCACATATAGTAGATCCTAAATTTATTATGCTTTTGTCAGCTGTTGGATTTATCATTTTAATGACACTGTCCACAGACTTATTTTGCTGCCAAAGAACAGCATCGCCATACCGCAGGAATGTTTGTTGACATCTTGATCAACAACTCCTGGGGTCCCATTCTGACTGTAATATTACTACTTCGGGACCTTGAGCGAGTTATTTAACCTCTGTCTAAGGATTAATTGGTTAATTTTAATAAGTGCTTTGCAGTAAAAGGTGGGAAGTGCTATGACTGCTAATAGTGATAATAAAATGATAATGCAGCCTTTTATAATGCATCAGGCTATCTCAGACTGTGATTCTATTAAGTTGCCAATTAAAATATATGCTAACTGAATTTATTCTTTTTAAGAAACCTAATCGCTATGATGATGGCCACATAATATTTTTTTAACTTAGATCAAAAAGAATAAAAAATGGCCATGCTTGAACTTAAAAAAAATTTTTTTTAAGTTAAAAAAAAAAATCAATGTTCTATGATGATGGACCAATTGGGAACAGAGATAAGCTGCACAGAAAAATACCAGATGGTTCCACCCTGATTAAATGTAGCTCTTGTACATTAAGTTGATTGTTCTTTTATTAACTTGTCTCCAAACTGCTTTCATTTATTTATCTATGATTATTTATTTATTTGACAAATGCCATTGTTGGGTGTAATCTCAAAGAGGTCATCCCAGACAAATAGGAAGAAAGCACACAATTAACAATAATACCAGATTAAAGTGAAAAGAAACAGACAGAGGTAAGGAAGCAGTGACTTGAAAATTCAAAAGAGAAAGAGATTCATTCTTTTGGGCGGATGTGAAGAACTTCACAAAGGAAATGGCCTTTAAACTGGACAGGGGCAGATAGATGGGATTTGGCATGGAGAGACAAAGGTGAGGAAGAATCCAAAGAAAGCTCATTCCAGAGGAAGAAAATAACGTCATAAAGTCGCAATGCCAAGGAAACTGACATGTGGAGAAGCAGAGTAAGTGTGGTTTTAAAGAGAGGCTGCAAAAGTAGTTTGGATAGTAATGAGGGTCTGCGTTATTCAGGGGAGTAGTTGGTGCTGTCCCTGATTTGCTTGGAAATCTTTCAGGGTTGTGAGACTATTGGAGAAAACCCATGAGTTGGTAGGTGGAAGTTGTACTGGAATATTCTGCTCTGTTGAGAAGAGGGAAGAGGAGGGGAGAACCATGAGGAGGTAAGCAAGGTGTGGAAACAAGGTGTGACACCAGCATATGACTGCACTGTTTTTGCGGGCCTATGACACACATCATTTACGAGATAACTCCTCATAGCCTCCTCTGCAAAATGAGAATAAAAGCAACACCTGATTCATTAGTGGGATTAAATGGATTAGTAGAATAAATGGGGGGAAAAAACAACAAATAAACACAAGAGTGCCTGGATATAGAAAGATCTCAGTAAATGGGATTGCAACAGAAAACTATTCTTCTTATTATGAATACAACATACAGCTGTGGCTACTATTTTGAGAATAGGTACAGAGGGTGCAGAGAGAAAGCATGGAGATCAATTAGGAATAATGCAGGTAAGAAATGATGGAAACTTCAATGAAGGGAGTGGGGATGGAGCTGGTGAGAAGTGCTCAGATTCTGGGTATGTTTTAAAGGAACAAGTCAGAGAGAAGTTGGGATGTAAAAGAAAGAGAATAGTCAAGAATGAATCCAAAATAGATGAATGGGGATTAAGGAGTACACTTGTGGTGACGAGCGCTCAGATTGTTGGGACTATTGAATCACTGGATTACACACCCGAAACAAATATAACATTGTTTGTAACTATACTGGAATTAAAATGAAAAAATAGATAGGAAAATCTTTAAAAAAAATAATAAAGTGGGTTAGATTAAAGGAAAAAAAAAAGGATGAATCCAAGATACTTGGACTTGAGTGATGAGTGTTTCCTTTTACAGACACAGGGTAAACTGTGGTAGAAGCAATTTTGGGTGAGAAAATCAGGTAAATTTAGAGCCAACTCAAACTGTCAAGTAGACACTTAGGTATAAAAATCTGGAATTCAGGAGAGAGGTGCAGCTAGAGATACACATTCAGAATCGTTTGTATTTAGATGGCATTAAAAGTCGCGTGATTAGTTGAAATCATCTAGGCAGTAGGTCTCAATCTCAGTCATATATGTGAAATATGTGGAAAACTTTAAATAGTATTACAGTCTAACAGAATCAGAATCTTTGGAGGTTATGTTTGGGAAACTGCGTCTTACAAAACTGTATATAAAACTATTTATTCTAATGTTTCGATTTGTACAGAAATCACAGGCTTATGGAGTTGAGTGTTTTTGAGGAAAAAGAGATATGAGTACAGTCATGAGCCACTCCAATGTTTTAAAGGCAGGGAGATGAGGAGGAACCAGCAAAAGACGGTGAAAAGAAATACCCAGTAAAATGGGAATGAAAACAAGAGAGTGGCAAAGACAAATGAAGGTGTTTTAAGGGGGGAGTGATTAACTGTGGATTGTGGGATGAAATAAGAATTGATAATTGGCCGTTGAATATAAGAACATGGACGACAATAAAATAAATTAACTTGACTTTGATGAAAGATATTTTAGCAAAAGAGTGAAGAAAAAAACCTGCCAGAGGTGAGGTCAAAAGAAAAATGAGAGGAACTGTAGCATATAACAACTCCTTAGAATAATGCTATGGGTAAAAACAAATAAGCAGGGAAATAAAGTTGTGGGTAGAAAGAGATATGGGCACAAGGCAAGGTTATTCGAGAAAGAACTAGGAAGAGAGGAAAATACTGATAAAGGAGAAAGAGGGGGACAGTTGTAAGAGATGTGTCCACAAGTAGCTAAGAGGGATGGAATGTATGAGTGGATTGTATAGCATTAGAGGTAGCGTGGGGTTCCTGCTCCTAAGAAGACAGTCCATGGATACAAAAGCTAAAGTAGTTCAAGAGATGTGATGGCTGGAGTTTGTGGCAGTTCTCTTTAGATAGCTTCTATTTTGATTGAATGAAATAGAAAGCAAGTTCTTGAGCTCAGGATGAATTTGGGGAGCAGGTATTAGCAGTCTGAGGAGAAAAGAGAAGATCTGACCTAGACATCTAGGAGAGTCAATAAATTAGCAAAATATGATAGAAGCTATGGTAAGTGCCCATTTGAAATTAGTGATAAAAATTCAAGTGAGACCAGTCTGTACGATTATGTGCTTTTCTTCAGTTGCATTCAGCAGTGGGGCACCAGTTCAGAGCAGATGGAAAATCGGATTTAACCATAGTTAGAGTTTTCTAGAAAAGTGCAATAGAAGCGAAGAGAGAGCAAGGGAATTGAGGGTCTATACGAGGGCATGCTTACAACAATGGATTATAGAATCTAAGCTGAGGAAGAAAGAAACATAGAATCTTTAAAATGAGAAGGATGAGGAACAATGTAAAGAATTGTTGGAGCTGGGGTGATGGAGGGAGCGACCCTGAAAAATAAGGGGTTGCTGAAATTGAGATAATGGAACATCGAGATAAGAAAATTACTTATCATGAACATCAAAGTATGCTGTCAGACCGTCTCACGGGACTGGCTTTCACTTACAGTACTGACATCTGTCTCCAGTGTGTTCGGGCTGGCAGTGGCAGTAGGGCTGGTTCCCAGCAGTCACACTGCAGGTCCCTCCATTTTGACAAAAGTCCTCACAGACGGTCTTACCACAGTTTGGTCCAGTGAACCCCAGTGCACAGCTGCAGGTGGGTCTCCCTATTGCGAAAGAAAAGTAATGAAAAGGAAATTATTTGACTGGACTGGTTTATTTTCATGTAATCCTCGCTAGATAAGAAACAGGAAGCCAAGGTTCTGGTCAACGTTTGTGCACTATTAATCTGTGATTTTAGGCAGTAACTTGACCTCTGTGGGTCTTAGTTTTCCCCTGTTCCAGTGAAGCCTAGATTAGAAGATAACTCAGGTTCACATCAGGTAAAATAACTGGAGCTCATTTTATGAATAATTACATATTTATACATATTTATACAGGTGTCTTATGCTCTGTGTTTGTGTTATTCTTTGTGTTTCTTTGCGTTTGTGTTATTCTTTGTACTTCTCTGTTCATGTCCGTTTTGCTTTTTCGATTATTTTTATTCTATTCATATAGTGATGCAAATTCTAGCCATTAGAATATAAAAGAGAGACAATCATATTTCTCTTTTATTCTCTTTTTTTCCTTTTTCTCCTTTTTTTTAAGTGTTCAACGATTCATTAGTTGTATATAACACATGCCCTCCTTAATACCCATCACCCAGATACCCCATCCCCCCATTCCCTTCTCCTCTGAAACCCTCAGTTTGTTTCCCGGAGTCCAGAGCCTCTCGTGGTTCATCTCCCTCACTGATTTCTTCCCCTTCAGTTTTCCCTCCCTTCCCCTATGGTCCTCCAAGCTATTCCTTATGTTCCAAATATGAGTGAAACCATATGATAATTGTCTCTCTCTGCTTGACTTATTTCACTTAGTATAATCCCCTCAGACAATCATATTTCTCAGTGTTGAATCATCGTGTAGCACCAGTGCTAAAGCATGAGCTTAGACTTATAAATATTTTAATAAGTTTAAAGTGGGCTTGCACTCTGTAATATTTATGCAATTAGTTATTTATGCAGTTAGTTATGTAAATATACATACTGCATTTAGTATATAAGCACTTAGTAAGGCCTATTTTATTTCATTTTGGGATTTTTTTTATGCATGGGAAAGGACTGTCACTTTTCTAGTAAGATGATTTAAAGTCTAATATTAACAGCACACTAGAGCAAATCTAAGGGATCATCTATGGATATTTTTCTTTATTTTCTCTGTGGAAACTACCACCACAAGTAAAGGTGAACAATCCTTTAAAGTGTTTGGAACATAACACAGTTAACTGTTATATCAGGAATGAGTCTCTCTAACTGCCTGGAATGTCAAGGATTGGGTGAAAAATGGAGTACCGAACTAGCTCTGTAAGAGAGATTAAGGAAAACAAAATGAAATAATGGCCACCATTTGTAATAGGGAAAAATGAAGTTGAGAGGTTGTGCAAATGTAAAGAAATAACATGAAAGAGATTAAAAAAAGAAATTTAGTTATAGATCTGAATTAACTAGGACTTGGAAATGTCACTCAGTTGACTAGCATCAGAGAATATCCAACCATCTCTTCTCTCACCTTTGTAGACATGAAGCATAATTAGAATGGTCATAAAAATGTATGAGTATAAGGCTTAGACTTGAAGTGTGAAAATGATATAAGTTTTCTCTATTGCCATAGATTCTACATTCTACGTTTTTTGAAAAGCACTCATAAGTGAATAAAATGCCTCCAAATAAAATCCACCTGTACTTCCAAGAGAATAAATAAGCTGAGGTTCCACAAACTATTTTATTTTGCTTTGAAAGCTCTCCACATACTTAAACACACTTGAAGCTATTGCTTCTCAATGAACATAGTTACATACATTTTTTATGGTGAGTAGCATTGCTTTATAACTTATGTATAAATCTTATTAGTCTGGTGGCAGACAAACGCTTATTAATAGGTTGAGAAGCAAGGTAAATTTTACGTACATTAAAAGCTGAGTCACAGCATGTTTTCCATTCCCAGAAAATGGCTTTAAAACTTTTAGCTAATTATTTTTCTTATAACAGTAGTGAATTTTCTAGTTGTTGCTTACATATAGACAAAATATCTCCACGGGAACAATAATGGGTGAAAAACAAAGACACAAACAAGAGAATGAATAGTGGTAGAAGATGAAGAGGATAGAGAATTGCTGGAACACAGTTACTAAGGAAAATTTAAAGACCTGAACAAAGAAGTAATTCCTCTTCATCAACAAGAACCAGTGAATGGCTTACAGAGAAACAGAACATATAAACAGGAACACAAATTAACATGAGCTAAATGTGAAACAAACAGAACAGAAAGTACAGGAGAAATCAAAATGTATTAGAATAATCACAAAAAGTGCCATATGGTGGTAGGACTTAAGCACCGTAGATTTATGTTTTCCTCCATTATTTTCCAGGTTTTTTAAAATTAGGAGTGAAAAACATTAAAGTGATAGAAGGTTGAAAGAAACAAATGTAACCCACTAAGGAACTTGAAAACTGCTCTATCCCAGTCACTGAGAGAATGACACCATGCTTTTATCTCATCTACAGCTGTTTTGAAACTAGGGCAGAGTGACCAGTTTGTCCCCCACCTCCACCCCCAGCATATGCCTCACATCATTTGGATTCTGGCTGAACTATTTTCAAAAGGCTTCTTTCTCTTCTTTTAAAAAGATTTCTTTTGGACAAGTAGAAATCTTCATATTCAGGGGAACATTACCAACTTGAAGCTGTGTGTTGATACAGCAGATCTTTTGTTTGCTGATGGGAAATGAACCGTCTGTCACAGAATTTTGTAATGGGCTCCATCTAATATTTTCACGAATCTCTCTGGGTGTACCCTAACAAGTTGCATTGGATTTATTTATAAAGACTTTTTAGGTAGCTCAGTTTGATTTTGGCATTTGAAAAGGCGACAATACTGTTACGATGACTAAGGTATAGATTTATAGCAGTGAAGCATCCAGGAAGCTTGGGAGTTGACAGCCTACAAGGGTAGTATAATCAGAAACATCATCAATTAACTGGAGGAAGGAGGGGGAGGATTAGTTTGTTGCCTCTAATCAGTCTGCTTTCCATAGCATTCAGATCTTTAAAATGTGGGTTGTCAGACTGCCTGGACATAGGCTATCTGTGCCAAATACCAATGGTGGGACCATGAGCATCACTTCTCTGCTTCTTTCCCCCTATGCAAAAAAATGGGGATAATAATATGCGATTGTTGTGTAGAATCAAGAAAAGCAAATGATATTATACATGCAAGCATTTCTAAAGGTACTAGGCACATAGAAGGTGCTCAGTGACACTTTAGCTCTAATTGCTTATTATTATTACTGTTGTTATTTCTACTGAGAGACACCATTTATCATTTTGTAACTGTGTCCTAAAGAGACATTGTAACATTCAAAGAAAATCTTTTGGAAGATTGTCTTAAATTACACATTTTATCTCTATTATTTACTTAAGATAAAACAAACTGAGGATTGCTGGGGATAGGATGGGATGGGGTGGCTGGGGGATGGACACTGGGGAGGGTATGTGCTATGGTGAGTGCTGTGAATTGTGTAAGACTGATGAATCAGACACTTGTACCCCAGAAACAAATAATACATTTTATGTTAATGAAAAATTGAATTTGCTATGGCAGTGATGAGATAAAGCAGAACTCCATCAAGTCTCAGACTTCAACTTCTTTAACTTTGAAGGATGGGTCTTTTTCCTCTTTACTTTCTCAAGATGTTTAATTCTACACTTTAGAAAGAAAGAACACACACGCACACAAATCCCACAAAACAAACACAAATAAAAAATCACACCTAGTGTTTTTATCAAGTTCATTTACTTGTATAACTTCAAATTTTGATATATACTTGAGCTCTTTAAGAGTCTACACTCACAGGGGCGCCTGGGTGGCTCAGTGGGTTAAAGCCTCTGCCTTCGGCTCAGGTCATGATCTCAGGATCTCAGGATCTCAGGATCTCAGGATCTCAGGATCTTGGGATCGAGCCCAGCATTGGGCTGTCTGCTCAGCAGGGAGCCTGCTTCCCTCTCTCTCTCTGCCTGCCTCTCTGCCTGCCTGTGATCTCCCTCTCTCTGTCAAATAAATAATAAAAATAAAATAAAATAAAATCTTTAAAAAAAAAAAGAGTCTCACAGCCTTCAGTTCTACCAAATACGTGACAAAATCTTTGATCATAAAGTCACATTCCAATTCTTCACTGGGTTTACAGTTATTTTTTTCAATATACAAAATGATGTGTCTTAATCTGTTACTTCTCTTTGCTATTTCAGAAGAGAGGACAGATTCCTCAATATGTATGTATTGTTCACATAAGTCAATTCTGATTCCCTAGTGGTAAAAAAGGTTTAGGGATGGAGAAGTTAATGTGTGTTTTCTTTACTATGTATTTATATACTCTTGCAAAGCTTATCTCTGATCTCTTAATCCCTAAATCCACCGATTTCTTTTCAATCATTCTCCTCCTTAAATGTTCTCTATAATTTTATACATTTTATTCTTGAAATTTATTTTTTATTTTTTATTACACATCTACTCTTAAAAAATTCTATCTCTACTTAGTTTCTAGGACACTACCATTGTTGATTTCCCTTTTTTCTGACTGTCCTTTTCAGTTGCCTTTATGTTTTCTCTGTCTCTTAAAATATATTCCTCTAAACTTCTTTTTGGTGATACAATTTCATGGTTTCAATAATTGTCTCTCTATTCAAATATTTCAGCCTCAATTTCCTGACTCTGGGCTCATTCTCCTTCCTAAATGACAGACCTTCAGTCTCAGTCTTTGTTGTATGTCTCAGTGTGTGTGTCTCTGGCTGCTCAGTAGGTTCAACTCCCCCATGACCTACAAGAGAGAAAATTCTCATAAACATTGTCCTGGTAGCTTAATGAGTTCTGCAGACTAGGTTCTCCTAGTACTAGGTCTGTTACATATTCAAGTTTGCATTGTATTTTAGCAACGTGCCTTACTAGCTGTGCACAACAAATGGAGCTTAGTTTATTTGCTCCATTAATTTATTATTAATTTATCTGATTCTGTTCACAGTCAAATATAAACTGATTGTATATATCTTCAAAAATGTGCCAACAAATTTTCATGCAGCAAGGTAAATAATAAGTAAACTGTTGAGGTTTAACTGGATAACCAATAGTAGTTACTGTCAAATATGGCATAAATATACCTAAAGGTATTAATCATCTATAATCAATAATATATATTATTAAGGAATATTTATTGACACAACTAAAGATTGTATTGCTCATAAGAAAAATGGAAACGTCTTGGATTCTCACAGAATTCTTGAAATTTCACTAGTCTTACATGGCCCTTACATACCAAAACTAGTCTCAGTAAAAATGGTTAATGCTGAAATAGTTCATAAAGAATATTTAACATGAACTAAAAGAGTTTAATAAATTTGGTGCAAAGTTAAATTATTTGTTTTTTGGTATTAGACAGGCCTGGGAATCAATCTTATTAGATATTTATTAATGTGTGGCTTTGCAAAACTTACATTTCCTCACTAGACATAAAATGGTGCTAGTAATGCCTACTATGTGCTAGTAAAACACATGGCACGATGTCTGCCACATAGCAAGTTCTTATTGGTAGTGTTATTATTAGTAGTTGTATTAGTATTATCATCACTATTAGTATTTTTATTAAACAAATTATCAACCAAGGTTGTTATTTAAATTTAACTGAGTACATATGCGTTTCTTAAGAAACTACATATGGAATCCCAGTACACATTTTTTCCATATGTATTCTTTTGAAAATAACATAAATATATATCCATATATATCAACTCAAAATAATGTTTTTTTTAAAGATTTTATTTATTTATTTGACAGAGAGAGAGAGATCACAAGTAGGCAGAGAGGCAGGCAGAGAGAGAGGGGGAAGCGGGCTCCCCACCGAGCAGAGAGCCTGATGAGGGGCTCGATCCCAGGACCCTGAGATCATGACCTGAGCCGAAGGCAGAGGCTTTAACCCACTGAGCCACCCAGATGCCCTAAAGTTTTAAAATATATAATAAAAATGGAATTTTTTCTATTATACAGATATTGTACATCTGTAATATCTATATTATACAGATAGGTAACTACATGGATATTATGATTTACCACTAGTCCTTGTTAAACAAACATTAAATTTTTATGATTTGGTTATAATTTACCTCTAGAAAAAAATGATCCTATTTGACTATATGTTATTTTTGTTATATAGTCATAGCCAGTGATTTCTCTGATGTGGGTAGATAATATTACTGATTTTCAGTGATAATAGGCAATGTCTGGGAACACTGACTTTGGAATAATCTAGATTCTTGGATTCTAGTTATCTTACTTAACCATTCTAGCTCACATCTGAAAAATACCACAATATAGACATCATGGAGTGATAAGGATTAAATAAGGCCATATGCTTAAGGAATTTGCCAGAGTTCTTGGCATTTATTAAGCATTCGAAATGTAGTAGTCACTATAATAAAATAAGGTTTGCAAAATTTCCAAAGTATTATAATTACTGAATATGTATTCCATATAGAAATGACTATTTACTTGCTAATAATTTTAGAGTAAAATTTGCAGTGTAGCTTTTGGTCAAGTAATATATGAATAAATATCAACCAATCAATATGCTCGAAAGCATATATTCCTATTTGAATATTATAAAAGTGTTGGCATTTGTCAGTAATTTGATGTAATACCAGTGTCTGTTTTTAAAAGCTAGATTTATTTAATAAACAGTTTTTAAGCTGATTATAAAGATGCTACTCATCAGTGTGATTTAATCAATACTGTATGACTCTAAGTAGGTAAAATTACTTCTCTGCTCAATATTGGACAAATAAATCATTACTCTTTTTTCCATATAAACATAATGCTAGAAAATGTGTGGTTGATTGCCATGAAGCAATGCTAGCAAAAGTAATTACACATGAACGTCCTATGAGACAGTGACAATGTATTATTTCTGAGGGGAAGACACCTGCTAGTGAGCATCATTAGTCAGTTCTCTTTCCAAGCAATTTATTTGGAATTCATACTCCTTTGTCAATGTGAACCATGTATCTTACCCTGTTTAATTTGGTACTCATTGAGTGAGTCTGGTCCTTGTAAAGTTTTATCCCTGGTTGTGATGTTTTCTACCTAACTAGTCTTCTATAGATACAGTCATTGTTTAGTTCAAATAGTCTGATAAATACATTGAGTCTAGGTAATAGAATTTAATTGACATTTAAACTGCAGAGCATATTTACAAATGCCCACATTTAATGTTCTATGAAAATAGTAATCTAAAAGTTACATACTCTACTCACAACATCTTTACTATTTGAACAAAAACCACATTCTTGTTCTTTTATATAGGATAAAAATAATAAGCTGAGAGACAATTCGCCATAGCATCATTTGGTTCAATACTAGATGGCAATCAGAATGCCCACCTCCTGACCCCTTACCCCCAAGACCACTCTGCTTTGTGAAATCTGTCTTCACTTCTGATTTAGATTCAAGTAATAAAAGTTTTGAATGCTTAAAAATATTGCTAGTCTTTTTGATAAAGAGATTTGACATTCTACTTTTCCACTTTATATAATGTTTTCCTGGACAGAAAGTGAGTGCCCATTTATACATAATTTTAGTAAGTTGACTATAGCTGTCAAGTTGTCTTAAGTATCGTGACGATTACAGAGAACTATTCAGTAAAGCCTGAAAAAAGAAAAGGAGGAACTGTTGACCTTACCTAGCTCCCTCCCAGGTACTACTTAATATATTCTGACATGTTTCAAATTATAGGTCACAATCTATTTATACTTTTGGAAAGTTCGCTCTCAGCCAACTTTGTGAAAATGAGACTGAAATATTTTTGTCCTTTCCGTGAATACAAGGAAACCAACTCAAACCTGAGATTAGCTTAGAAAGCCATAAGACTTAATAGTTCAGTGCTGCTCTCACAGTGTGGTCCGAATGAACCAGTAACTAATAAAAAAAAGTCAACAGCAGAATTAGAATCTTACTTTCAGTCTCTCAAAGGTTTTTTTGAAGGTGCAAGGACTGAGAACAGCACCTGGCACTCAGTAAGCAGTCAAATATACATTAATTACCATGATCTTGGCAATAATAATAATAATTATTATTATTTTAAATTATAATAATTATTATCATTACTTAACTTTTAATTCTCACAGAAGTGCATGTTAATTGTGGAACTTGGAAAATATAGACATACAAAGAAGGATCTATTTCCTCACACAGATACTTTATGTACGCATTTTTTCCCATATTGAGCTCATATTATATAAACAGCTTTATTTCTTGTCCTTTTTAACTTTAAAATACAATGTAAATTTTAAAGAGCCTCAAAATTCCATTTGCCACAGTGATTGCACCAATTTTCCTTCCCACCAACAGTGTATGAAGATTCCCTTTCCTCCACATCCTTGTTAACATTTGCTATTAACATTTGCTGTTAACATTGCTATTTCTTGTCTTTTTGACATTTTAACCATTCTGACTGGTGTAAGGTGGTATCTCATGGTGGTTTTGATTTGCATTTCCCTGATGATTAGTGACGCAGCATTATTTACAATAGCCAAGATATGGAAGCAATCTAGTGTCCATTGATAGATAAATGATTAAAGAAGGTGTGATATATATGTGCAACAGAATAATACTCAGTCATAAGAAAGAATGAGATTTTGTCATTGTGATGACATGGATGGACCTAGACCATAGATGGACTTAGAGGGTATTATGCTAAGTGAAATAAATCAGACAGATTTATTTTGCCGGGATGGCTCAGTCAGTTAAGTATTTGCCTTCAGCTCAGGTCATGACTCCAGAGTCCTGGGACTGAGCTGCATGTCAGCCTCCTTGCTGAGCGGGGAGGGGAGTCGTTTCTCCCTCTGCCTGCCCCTCCCCCTGCTTGTGCTCTCTCTCTGTCAAATGAATAAATAAAATCTCTTACCAAAAAAAAAAAAAAGACAAATTCCATATGACTCTGTTTATATATGGAATTTAAAAAACAAAACACACAATAAAGAATGGACCCATAAATACACAGAACAAACTGGTGGCTGCCACAGGAGAGGCAGTGGGGATGAGCAAAAGGGGTGAAGGGGATTGGGAGGTACAGGTTACCAGTTATGGAAGGAATAAACCACAGGGATGAAAGGTACCAGCATAGGGAATATAGTCAATGATACTGGACTAGCATTGCATGGTGACAGATGGTAGCTACACTTGTGACGAGTATAGCATAACTTAGAGAGTTGTCAAATCATTCAATTGTACACCTGCACAATTCAATTGTTGCACCTAATGCAACATTGGTAAATAAAAGAAGATAAAATACAATGTGACTATTTCACTATTTTATCATATATTCTACAAATCTGGTTTTATTAATCATATAACACTGATCTTTTAGATATGCTATATCTTACATATTAACTATTTGGATTCAGGTTCCTATCTCCAATTTTAGATTCTAAATAACCATATTGAACATCTTCACTTCTAAATATTTTGTTTTTTATCATTATGTAATCCTTAGAATATGTTTCTAAAAATTTAATTATTTAAAGGACACAAAAACTTTCAGACTCTTGGTAAGTATTTCAAAATTGCTTGCTTTAAGATTTGCACTGTAAACATTTTCTTCTGATAGTGATTTAAGGATGCTGGTTTCATCTGTGTGTGACTGGGCTTCTCCTGTACTTCCTCTTCTCCAAACTTGTCCTTCCTCTTTTTTCTCTTTTCTCCTCTTTTTGTATTTTGTGTGCATGTGTGTATGAGAGTCTAACTTTTGCCATTTTCTCATTTTTTTTATAATTTTTTTTTAAAGATTTTATTTATTTATTTGACAGAGAGGAAAGAGATCACAAGTAGGCAGAGAGGCAGGCAGAGAGAGGGGGGGAAGCAGGCTCCCCGCTGAACAGAGAGCCCGATGAGGGGCTCGATCCCAGGATCCTGAGATCATGACCTGAGCCGAAGGCAGAGGCTTTAACCCACTGAGTCACCCAGGAGCCCCACCATTTCCTCATTTTGCTGTTTTTTTTTTTTTTCCTACTTGATTCGTCATGGCTATGTAGTTCTACGTCACTTATTTGTTAAAATTATATGCCCTATTTTATGTTTTCAATTTTATATTTTCACCGTAATATTCTCTTAGATCCTTAAAAAGCAAGTAGGACCAAATATCAAGCTCTTAGCACTCCTTAAATATAAACAATATTTATGTTAAGGAAGCTAGGACATCAAGCTTAATTTAAATTAAAAAGCTCTTATTAAATAAAAAGTGAAAGAAAAACAAAGATGCACAGTTTAAATGCATGTTCACCCTTTATCAAGATGTTAATTAGGTGATTGTGTACTTCATGTCCTAGGTACAGATGTGACTTGAAGAACATTAGTATTTACATTTGTCATTGGTCACATAATGTTTGAGGGTATCCAAAAGTTCCTAGCTTAACTTGCCTTTGAGCAAATATTTTTAGGGCAGTTATATTTGATCTTATTTGATGGCAGCCATATATGCCACCTTCATATTTGGGACAGTGTCCTGGGCAGAAAGGGCCTGAATGAATAAGAAAGAAAAGTCTCACCATCTACTTATTATTTTAAAAGCCTTTCCCAGGGCACCTGGGTGGCTCAGTCCTTAAGCCTCTGCCTTTGGCTCAGGTCCTAATCCCAGGACCCTGGGATCGAGCCCCTTGTAGGGCTCCCTGCTCAGTGAGGAGCCTGCTTCTCTCTCTCCTCGCTGCATCCCCCTCCCCGCTCATGTTCTCCCTTGCTCTCTCTCTCTCAAATAAATAAAATAAAATCTTAATAAAAAATAAAGGCCCTTTCTGTTGCAGTGAGAAGTAGTGAGAATAATTTTTTTTTCCGCTTTCCTTTTTTTTTTTTTTCCCTTTCCTTAACAGGGACCACTTTCCTCCTATTTTAGTTCTGGGGACAAAACCTTTCACTGTCAAAGTCCATAGGTATGGTAACAGGGAGGGTTACAGTGAGAGCTTCTGCATTCTTCTTTCCATATTCATTTAAGACATCCAATACAAATGTATTATCTACTATAAAAAACTGCACTGTCACTCCTTTACCTAGGCAGTCCTGCTTTTGTGCACTTTCAAACTCCCTGAATTCAAAGTTGCCTTCCCTTCTGCCTAACTCCAAACTTTATGCGTGAGAGTATTTGGGTATATTGCCCCAAATTTACAAACTCTCTTGCTCTATTACTGTAAATCAGCTGTGTAGAAACCTTGTTTCATTTTGATATAAGCATTAAAAGTCTAAATAACAGAACTCTAAGAGTAAGGAAAATACCAGACAGTACCAACATACTTTGGTGAATAAATATTTATAAAAGTGAGGACTAATTGTAAATACATATTGTTAATCACATAAATATCCTCATTATAGTCATGATGAGAAAAACTCTTCAATTATTCTCTATTTTCTATAAAAGAATGATTAATTCAGTGCTTTACTCTCATTTCCATTATTTTGCCCAAGCAAGATTTATCTTAATATTCTCCTATGAGCAGGTCATAGAAATGAATTACATGCACACCTGTTGATATAATCAATGTCAAATTTTCATTTTGCAGTACTTTCCTATATGAATATACTTCATATATTTTATTTTTAGCTTTCTCTATTATAAAAAAAAACTTAAGGAATGAGGAAACACTCAATTTTTTAATTATGCCTCTCAGATGTGTGTTTTTAATTAACTGGTGACATTTCCTTTGTTCAATTATTATAGTTCTATACAACTGTTATAAACTTATAAATTTTAATTAAGGCTGCCCCAAACCCTAGTAATATAGTGTCCACATAGGAATTTGCCAAAAGGCTTAACCGAGAGTAAACCAACAATGAATAAATCCATGGATTGCCACTGGGATTTGTTTAACAAATTAACATTTGTGTGGAGATAAAAAGGTTCTACAGTCTATAATACCAAACAACGTTTTTATAAAACCATATTTTTAAAAATAAAAAATGCTTTGTAGATGACTTAATTGGATAGGATATTATTATTAATAATTAGATGCTCTACAACAATAAACTACATGGCCATATAGCAAGTTAAATTCATATAAGGGCTCATTTCTATTACTAATTTGAAATATAATGTTTTTCTTAACATGTTATCTATGTAAATCAAGATCTAATTATCTGGGTGCAAAGATAAAATTGACATAGATTTTAAGAATACAGCAAGATCTGGACAAATGATTTGAACAAAACATAGAAGTTATGCTGTATCCACATATAGTTCAGGATCCATTAACAGGACAGCAAATTCAAAGTTTCATAGAGATTTGTCCTTATGGATCCATTGCAGGTTGAATAGATATTCATGGTTTGGAGTACCAAACTCTTCCCATTTAAGTATTTCCAAGGGCAAATATAAGAAAATCATCTGGTTGTAACCCCCCCAATTTTATTATCTTAGTGAGAAAGTTAACAATCAAATGATAAAATCTTTAAACAACTCATTGTGCAAGAAAAGCTTCTCCCCTAAAGGAAAAGGTGTCTGTGTTACTAAAATACAATTACAGGTCATATCCTTTTACCACACATTCACTCAGTTTTCATTTGCATGGTCCCAGTACTATAATTTCTCCCACAACAATAGAATATACTCTACTGTAAGGAGTAGCTTCTCTTAGGCGGAATGAAAATATATAGTAAGACCTAGTGCCTTTTTATTTCAGTCAATTTGCTGCATATGTTTTCAGAATTCTATTAAGTATCTAGAACACCTTAACTATCAATTTGTCATAAGTAAAAAATATTTATAGACATAAAATTATCAAATTTAAAGAAATAGTAATGCTTTTACTATTAGAATGCAAATCAGAAACAGTTTTGGTCCTCTAAACTCCACTGAAAATGCTTCTTCATGTGGTTCTTTCAGTTAGCATTATGCTAAATACTTCAAAGAATAGCATAAGCAATAGAAGCAGTGCGAACTCCCAGTACGACAGAAATTAACCGTGTAGGGGATGTAAATATCATATGGATTAATTTTCCATTTGACTAAATTTGCATTTATTGTAGTAGAATTAAATGTGCATAAATTACACTTTAATAGTTGTTTAGTGTCCTTTGCACTGAATATTGGAATTTACAAATTATATTTTTATTATGCATTGGGGTTAATTTTTCCCATGGGAACATATTTTAAATATAATAGCACTAAGTAGAAAAATACATTTTAATATTCACTTATGAACCATAGCAAACACTTTTTGCAAACAGAGCTATTGCATAAATTAATAAGAAATTCAAGTATATTTTAACATGTAGTAGCCTGATATTTTCAAGGCATATCATACACTATATTGCAATGCCAACAAAATAGTTATGATTTTAGATATGAATTATGATGTTATCAGATGTACTGATATAGTGTATTTATATTTACCTTAATTTTTAAATTTAACCTAATTTAATTTTCGATAGCAAATGAGGTTTAGCATTAGGCTGTTAGTTAAAAAAGAACATATAAAAGAATGAAACTGGACTGTTTTCTTATACCATACACAAAAATAAATTCAAAATGAATTAAAGACCTAAATGTGAGACAGGAAACCATAAAAATCCTAGAGGAGAACATACGCAATAACCTATTTGACATTGACCATAGCAATTTCTTTCTAGATATGTCTCCTGAGACAAGGGAAACAAAAGCGAAAATAAACTGTTGGGAATTTATCAAAATTAAAAGCTTCTGCACGGTGAAGGAAACAATCAACAAAACTAAAAGGCAACCTACAGAATGGGAGAAGATATTTGCAAATGACATATCTGGGAAAGAGTTAGTATCCAAAATATATAAAGAACTTTAAAACTCAACATCCAAAAAAGAATAATCCGATTTAAAAATGTGCAGGAGACATGAATAGACATTTTTCCAAAGAAGATATACAGATGGCCAAAAGACACATAGGAATATACTCAACATCACTGATCAACAGAGAAATGCAAATCAAAACTACAAACTCACACCTGTCAGAATGGCTAAAATCAACAATACAAGAAACAACAGGTGTTGGTGAGGATGTGGAGAAAGGGGAACCCTCTTGCACAGTTGGGAATGCAAACTGGTGCAGTCACTCTAGAAAAGAGTATGGAGTTCCTCAGAAAGTTAAAAATAGAACTACCCTATGATCCAGCGGTTGGACTATGAGGTATTTACCCAAAGAATACAAAATACTAATTTAAAGGGACAGATGCACCCTGATGTTTATAGCAGCATTATCTATTAAGAACCAAATTATGGAAATAGCCCAGATCAAAGAAATAGTGGTATATAAATACAATGGAATATTTCTAAGCTATAAAAAAGAACAAAATCTTGTCATTTGCTACAACATGGATGGAGCCATAGAGTATTTTGCTAAGGGAAGTACGTCAGTCAGAGAAATTTAGATAAATATTTAGATATTTAGATATTAGATATTTAGATAACTATTTAGATAAATATTTTTTAAAAATCTCTACTTTGAAATGTCAAAATAAAATTTAAAAAATAAAAAAGAACAGATTTTGGAATCAAACATATAAATCTTATAAAACTGATTTTACTTAATCATTCTAAGCCGGCATCAGAATACCTGTAAGCACTGACCCCTGTCACATGGTGCACACTCAACTCATGATAATGATCATTACTGTTGTTACATTTTGTCATTTGAACTTCAATATACTGAATTTAGAACAAATACTATTATGTTGATTAATAATTAAATTTAATTTGTGTTAATCTATTCTTGATAAAGATACCAGGAATTAAATTTCTAACACTAAGTATCCTCTTTATATTTTTCACATATAAGGAAAAAGGCAAATTATTCGAATCTGCAATGAAATTCAAATATTTACCCAGAGCTGAGGGAATACAGGTTCCTCCATTTTGGCAGTAGTTGCTACAGTGATTGACTTCACATCTGTCTCCTGAATAACTAGGCCAACAGTGACACCTCAAGTCACCCTTCTCATTTAAAATGCATCTTCCTCCATTTTCACAAGTCAATTTGCATGAATCATCTGGTTATAAGAAGAAATGTACAAATTAGCATGCTATTCATTGGATGATAGAATAAGAACAATTCACATATACAAAAATTAAATATTCAGATTTGATTTTTTTCATAGAATTCCCCAAGTAAATACCCCTAATATAAAAGTAGAAAAAGCAAAATGCTATAAATACGATCTGAAAACAGAGAAATTGATTTTAACCACTGTTGAATGGTGAATACAAATACTGACTTAATTTTTATTCTTCTTTAGGCTTAAAGAATTATTAAACATTTCTTATATTTATTAAAACATTACATAACAAAACCAACTGAAGCTTCCTAAAAATGAAATATTTTCCAATCAATACATTTTCTTTATGCTATAAGCAAACATGGCCTATTTTTAGGACTGTTTGATATTAAACCAAACTGAAATACATAAGATAAATTTATATTGTGTAGGATATATACATATAT